>KQ965806.1:105450-188809 GCA_001574975.1 Gonapodya prolifera JEL478
ATTCATAAATCTGCACCCCAACCTATCCTTCCTTCTTACTGTTCCAACAGCAACTTTAAATTTTCATGATGCTATTGCTATGTTCAAATGGATCTTCAGACTGTATTAGTAACCTTGAGGAGATGGTACCACTTTGCACTCTCAGGTCTAGGAACTTGAGAGCTAGGACCAAGAACTCTGCTAGGCACTTGCAGCTGTTTCTAGATTGGGACACTGTAATACTTTCTGTGTGGCTAAAGCTGACTGATGGGAGGAAGAAGGAAGGGGAGGGTAAAGGAGGGGAGCACAATGTCACACTGACATCCACTAATGTGGAGTATATAGTGTAGTATGAGTGTTGAGTATTAGCTGCTGCGCCACTACTATGGCCGCGGGCTTAGATGTGCACACCTGCAGGACGTGCCCTAAGTGTCACACTGACATCCACTAACATGGAGTATGTAGTGTAGTATGAGTGTTGGGTATTAGCTGCTGTGCCACTACTGTGGCCGCGGGTTTAGATGTGCACACCTGCAGGACGTGCCCTATGTTTGGCATCACGTTCCTGCAGGTGAGTTCTATGCACATTATGTCTTGCTATGTACATCTGATCATATGTACACGTTCCTGCAGTTTACAGGCTCGTGCAGCTCACCAAGGTTGTGTAGCACTAAGTTTGGCATCACATTCCTGCAGGTGAGTTCCATGCACATTACGTCTTGCTATGTACATCTGATCATACTTCCATGTTCCTGCATATTACAGGCTTGTGCAGCTCACCTAGGTTGTGTAGCACCTAATGCAGATAACAGTTCCAAAGCCAAGGACAATAAAGAATGGTTGACAACTGACAAAAATATAAGATACTGTCAGAAAGTGGAGCAGTACATGCAATTGCAATTCAGCCAGGAACATTCTTCAATTGAATTGGAACTATGGGCACCTTAATTAGTTGTTCCACCAGTTTTATTTTGTGAACTACAACTGCCTGTGACAGGAAGACACTAATGAACAACCTCAGTGTTGTGTGGTAGCTCCTTAACACCAATTCACACTACTGAACAACATACCACAGTTAGTTCATCATTTGTCAAGTCCAATAACCGGGAGCACAAATCTCCAGTGCGGAATTTGACTGTGCTACCACTGATATTACAAAGCAATTGCTTTCAATGTATCCTCTTCAGCAAAAGACCACACACAGCACACAGTGCAACAAAATTCACAGAGATTAAAACTTGATCTTGGCAGAAATGTTTTGCATTTGCTGCTTTCCATTGAGGAAAGTAATCTGCAATGTCCTTGCAAGATCAAAAACAAAATAAGGGATTTTTTGACACAGACTGTCTCTACTGGCTTGCTCTAGTGTTTTGAGTGCCCTGCCTTGAATGTACTGTGGACATCAATAAACTACAAACCACAGGCAAGCTCAAATGACTCCATTTGGTCTTGTGAATGACAGCCCATTCTGGGACAATGCAAAAACACTTTTGTTTTGTGACTGAAGACTGAAACCCAGAGGCCAGAATGTGGCTCCTGTCTTTCCAGCCAATGGATCTCATGGACCAAGTCCCTGGAATTCATAGATCCCAGATCACTTTCCCCCATTACAAAATGTTTGAGAAATTCTGAGAGATGATTGCGGAATCACCTGCTAATTGCCAATCTGATACAGCAAGTCTTGTTATCCCACAAGTATGTTTTCAGTAGCTTGAGCCATGTGCTGCACTATGAAAGTCTTCTGCCCTCCCAACATCACCCCAGAACAGCAACTTCCTCTCACTCCCTGCCCACAACCCAATGGCCAACATATGGTGCCACGCATGCCAATCAGCAGTGCTAGGCACACGGTCTGGGAGAGAGGGCAAGAGGGCAACCTGCCACGGTCTTGCCCCTTGTGCATGCACCTCCCCTGTGGTATTGCAGGAACATGCAGCATTTGGTCAAGGATTGCCCTGAGAAGGGCGGGAAGGGGGGGGTAAAGAGGGATGAGTAGAGGGAGGATGTGGTGGGTGGGCAGGGTAAGGCGCATGGAGTGGGAAGATGTGTGGAGGTGGGATGGAGGGGTAGAAAGTTGGATTGGAAACAACAGTGGCACCGCATGCAGCAACAGCACAGGCTGGGCAGGGGGGGCAACAACAATGGAGGTACTGGTGCAAATAAGAAGGCGGTGAAGTTTGAAATGGTGCGCATGGAAATAGAAGTGTATTTTTATTGGTTGCTGAAATCAAAATTTATTTTGAACCAGAATGACTTCATTGGGCTTATAGGCTGTGCGTTCACTTGATGAACTTGTGCAGTACTGCAAGTGCGGCAAATGAGCACAGCAGGTGATGTGCCGTGTCATTGTGTTTGTTTCTTTGCACTCAGACACAATTCTGATTCACACTTTTGGAGTCATCTTGTTCTCCTAGCCCCCAGCTCTCGAGTTCAAGGACATGCAACTGTAGTATTGCAGATGTCCTTACATAAGAATCTTTACGTTTGAGAATTAGAGTTCGGAGATGGTCCCTGGAGTGGAGTAGTGGAAAAGGTAACATGTCGTGGTATAGTCACGACTGCACGTGAGGGTAAAAAATGAAACAAGATTCAGGACTGATCACACGGGTGACCGTGTTGTGCACGAGAGTATTTCTGCGTGGCGCCGAATTCGCAGGACGTCGGTGACTCGCGTTTTCGATTCCGCGGGAACAGGGAAAAGAGACTGAACGCCCTTGATTTTAGGACGCTTGCTCCTTTTTCTTTTTCCTTGTCTCGCCAGGGCAAACCCGCGATTCGGTGGAGCGTGGCCCCTGCAGTGCCCCTGCATCGCTCGATCACCTTTCGACCCCCAGCTCGTCACGTCGGTGCATCCGTTGCGTCTCCAAATCCTGACATTTGCCTTCTTTACCCATGTGCCTCGCATCGTCACGCCATGTGGCGCACCGGTCCCACCCTGACAAATCAGGACACTGGGGTCGGCTGAGGGTCCGGAATCTGCCGGAGGCTTGGAAGCACAAAAAGACCGAATCCGGGAAATCGACACTCGCACTCTCCGCCACTCCGCNTCGCACCCGCACCACTTACTGCCATGCCCATCGCGTCGCTCCTCGCAGCCGCTCTCGTGGCGTCCGCGTCAACGGTTGTCCTCGCGCAGGCACCGACGGCCAACCTGCAGTCGTGTGTCCCCGCCGGAGCATACAACGCCGCGTACGACTACTTCCCGAACAAGGCGCAGAGTGAGTTCGAGTCTCGGATTGTGCGGTTTGTGCAGGGGGTGGAAGAGGGGGAGTGGAGAGAGTGTCGGTGGTCGCCGTGTCACCTGCCAAGGAAAGGGTAACCGTGTCTCGGAACGAAGAGTCACTACCACGTCTACACCCAACGGTCTCTTGTCATGTGCAATCGCCTCGGATTCGTCCGTTTTGTGTTTTTTCTTTTCCCCTCGGAACCCATGACCAAGGAAAGGGCAAACCATACTCGTCGGAAGGAGGAAGGAAGAACAAGACAGAATCGTCGCATTGGACTCATACCATCTCTTGCCATGTGAATCGCCTTGAATTCGTCGCTTTTGTCTTTTTACCCTTTCCCTCGGAATTCAAACCTCTGACTTACCACCCACCCTCCACTTCCCCCTCTTTCCCCCCCTCCCTCCCCCTCCCCTCCGCTCCCCACAGATCTCTCCTCATCCGGCTTCACAGTCGCATACTACCCCAACTACAAAGTCGTCACAAACATCATCGCGAACACCACGACCGTCCTGTACCAATGCGGGACGCCCGCACCCGCGAATGGGTCGATTCCGGCGGGTGCCAAAGTTGTGGCGGTGCCGGTTGTGAATGCGACGTTGAGTGATGTGACGAGTTTGACGTTTATTGAGGTGGGTTGAAGCGAGCAACGGCGGCTGGCGAGCACAGCGAGCTGATCGAGGAGTCCGCCGGAGCCGAGTGATCCGCGAAGCGACATCGGGGCCTAAGCGCCGCTAGGTGCTGACCGAGGAGTCCGCCCGGAGGCGAATGATCTGCGAAGATGAATACCCTTGGGGAACGCATATTTTCCGACGGAGACGAATGATCTGCGCGAAAAGCCAATACAGAGTGTTTGGCTCTTTTTCTTTCACCTGCCCCTTTTTCCAATGGTCCATCTGATGGTCGTTTGTCCTCCTTTCCTTACCACTCCCCAGCTCCTCGGCAAACGCACCACCCTGTCCTACATCGACGGCGTAGACTTCATTGTTTCGCCCTGCATCCAGCAACTCAACGCGACGGGTGCCGTGGATGAACTCGAGAGCGCGAACCAAACGCTGCAGGACGCGCAGTTTTTGAGCACGAGTGTGGTGTTTGGGAGTCCGTTTGGGGCAGCGCCGGAGCCCAATTTCATTAGGTGGGTGGTGGTCCGAGGCCTAAGCGCGATAGCGCTGGCCGAGGCTGTTTGGGGGTTGGGGGAAGGGGGCCGGGGACCGAGGCCTAATCGCGAAGCGGGTGGCGAATGATTCAGTGCATAGTGCCAATCTCTGATATCATTTGGTGTGAATGAGTGAGGGAGTGCTTACGAAGGATCGTCCGACGTTACCCTTCTCTTCACCTTCTCACCCTTTCCTTTTTTTCCCCTCTCCCCCAACCTCCCAGCTTCTCCGCCACATCCGCACCCTCACCCCTCCTCCGCTCCTCCTGGATAAACTTCATCTCGCTCTTTTACAACGCCGAATCCGACGCCGCCACCGTCCTCAACTCCATCAACGCGTCCTACACCTGCGTCTCGGGAGCAGCCAAGAACGCGTCGACGGCTGTAGCTACCCCTCCTACCCTCGCCTGGGCTCAATACAACGCTCCTAGCCAATACAACAACAACACCGCGTCGTGGCAGGTGAGCACAGCACGGGTTTGGGTTTGTTGTGGTGGAACGGTGGTTGACGATTTGCTTTGGTGGCAGTTCAACAACGCGTCGTACAAGCTTGCGTACACCCGCGACGCTGGGCTTACCCCGCTGAACTCGGCCGCAAAGTTCACTTCGGCTGCTGACTTCCAGGTACGTTTTCCCTTCCCTCTTCCCTCCCTTCACGACCCCTTAACCTGCTCCCAACCTCCCCCACCCCTCCACCCTCCACCCACCAGGCCGCCCTCGCCTCTGTCGATTACCTCATCGACGAAACCTTCCTGGGCACTACTACCTGGGCCACATTCCTCTCCAAATACAACCTCACCGCCGACTCGTCCCTCAAATTCATCAAGAACAAGCAAGTCTACCGCACAGATCTCCTCCAGAACTCCGGGGAGTGGACCTCGTGGTTCGAGGCCGCCGTACCCCTCTCGCATGTCGTGCTGAGCGATATTGTCAATATCGCGTATGGGTCGACGGTGTTCCCGAGCAGTGGATACAGCAACGTGTTCCTCCGCAACATTGCACAAAACGTGACCGCATTCTCCACCGCCGCCCAGTGCACTAACGCCTCAGCGCCTCTTCCGATTGGGGGACCCGCAAAGTGCCCCGCGGTTCTCGCGAGCGCGACCCCCGCTGCTACGGGAACCAACGGTACCACTTCCAGCCCGGCCGCTAAGCCCGGGTTCGCTACCAAGGCCGTGGTCGGACCCGCGTCGGTTGCCGCCGCGGTCGTTGCTGCGCTTTTCGTTCTCGCTTAAGTGGAGTAATTTGGGAGAGAAGGAAGGAAAGAGGGAAAGGACTATGGACATGGTATCAAACACGTCAGGAAAGTCTAATGGTTTTAATTGTTGGCGCGTCACGTAACTCACGGGATGGTTGGTGATAAGTGGTACTAGGAGAAGAAAAGGACTAATAGGAGTAAATACATAATCTTACCACCGAAATTGGCTCCCATTTGTGCCATTCGTGCTCTCCAACGAAAGTCGGTTGTCCATGTGACTTTGTGAAAACTAAATGACTTGGCCGGCGATGCGTTGTTCGACCGCCTTTGTCAACCAAAGTCCTTGCCGAAGAGCAAAGTGGAAGTGGAGAGATGCACTACGTTATAACAACAAAAAAGTCCTCGCTGAAGCGCAAAGTTCAGACATGCACTACGTATTCAAGACCAAACAAACGTTGCGTACAAATGCGAGGTTTATGTTCTATATACAGTAAGGGGACGCCCCGACCCTCGTCTGGGCCCCGATGTAGTCCAACCGAATATTCATAGTCCTACGAAGCAAAATGCCAAAGCCAAATGCAAGAGTGCCGACAGGGGTGGCGCAATTCAAGTGTTCACGCCGGCCGCATGGTCGTCGAGACAAACGTCTTGCATACGCCGGGGCTGCATCCGCCCCTGTGAGGTGTCCAACGCCGTGTTAGTGAACTCGGACCGACGAGGGGGACGCAGTCGAGGGTAGCTTACAGTTCGTTGTCCCAGTAACTGGGAAGACTGTAGTATGCGTTGTCGGTGATGTACCACCAGCCCAGGCGGTAGGTGGAGAGGATCTTGGAAAGATAGGGGGTGCGGGGTTATAGGGTTATTGGCACCAGAACATAAGTGTGTTCGATTTTTCAAACTCACGGTGGCAGCGTTCTTGGCGTTATCCTCCGTGTTGGTTCCCGCTATTTGTCCGGTGGAGTGCACGAAGCCGCACGTTTGGGAGCCTGTCGGTTGATTTTGTTTGCAATGTCGTCAACACTGGGTGGCAACTTGAAACAGGTAATTCGCGTCCAGGTACTTACGGTTTGCGACGGTGGGAGCAAGTCCGTTCGTTCCCAGGAACCGGTCGTAGTAGGAGCCGTTGACGACGAGACTGGAGACTGTGTCGGTTATATTCTGACTGGCAGTGACAACAAAAGGAATCCAAAAGCTCACCCTTCGTAGGCGCTTTGAGGATGGGAGCGAATGGGAGGGCGCGAACCGTGGTGTGAGCTCTCGGCGGAGAATGGGATTAAGATGATGGACTCACTTTTCGACAACTCCGACAAGATCGAATCCGTTGGTGTTTGTGTCGTTGCGGAACCAGGTCTCGATTCCATCGCCCAGGAAACCGGGGTTGACTTTGCACATGGTCGGGTACGTTACGAGTGCAACAATGACGTTTCGCGTGAGGGTGCTCACCGGCCAAGAAATCACCCATGGTCGACGGCATTAACGGCCGGATTTTGCCAAAGAAGCGGTCGTAGTCTTGAGGGAACCCTCCGAACGCCCACGCCTAGTGAAACATGCATCGCTGAGTCCGTATTCGTTTGTTCAAGTCCCACGCCACCTTCGATCTCACCTGATCGATATAGATTCCATCAAGAGGACCGTACGTAGTGCAGTTGTACGTCCCCCACTGTTGCATCATGAGCTGGATGGACGGGTACACCGTGGGACCGTTGTCGAAAGTGCATTGCCACGTTCCCGTTCCGTTCAGGATCACGTATTCGAAGCCCCAGCAGGCAGGGGTGTACCTTGATAGGTGGGAAGGGGAAGGGGAAGGGTGAGGCGAAGGGTTCCGTGGTGACCATGTCGTGGTGAGGCTCACCCGAGTACTTTCACGCGGTCTTTGTAGGGAGCCAATCCGTTCAGAAGCTGTGTTTCAAAAATTTAAGTGGGAGCTCGAGTGGGGAATGATGGGGGAGAACATACCATGGCCGCTCCTGGGTGTCTGGTTGTGAGTGCTGCGGCACACGCTGTCCCCAATGGACCGGGTCCGTTCTCGAAGTTGAGACTGTACGGTACGAATGTGGGCCATTCAGCACGTTCGGGCGCGGATCGACACGGGGGGTTCTTACACGATCAGAAACTTGGTTCGGGTTGCGTTGGTGTTGACCACCATCCCCAAAAGGGAGTCCAGAAACTCTCCATTCTGCTCCGACGCATCCAGCGCATACAGCAGATTGTTGCTAAACACCGGCACGATGAACCCGTTCTGGGGTAGAGTCTTCCAAGCATTCGCAGGGTTGGATGGGGGAGCCGTCACAGGCGCGGGACTAACCCGGTTCGCCGTCTCGGGGTTGTTCTGGTCGGTGGTGGAAGCTACAGAGCTAGCGACGACGTTTGCAGACGTCGGCGCCGCAAAGCGGCTTTAGAACGGCAAGCTCAGACTGGGGCCTCTCTCCTTTGTGCCGAGTACGTACCTCTTTCCAAGCAGGAAGATGGACGGGATGCCGATAATTGCAGCGGTAAAGAACACGAACATGATGATTAGGAAAACGAGCGAGCGTCCGCGCGGGCGTTGCGAGAGTTGGGAGAGCAGACTGGTTTTGACTTTTGTGTCGAAGGGGTCGCCGCCCGACATCTCGCGCTTCAGGACCATCGCTATGTTGCCGCCCGAGTAGGATTTCTTGTGATGGGTCGCCATTGCGCTGGGATGGGCGACGTCGGTGTGGAAATTTTGGGTGCCAAAGGAGGCGGCGCCACACTAGATTGTCAAACTTTATATAAATAACTACACTTCAACTAGAAATGTGATCGGACATATAAATATCCGATAAATGCTTCGGATATACATCATTTTTTTCTTCTTTTGGGTGCAGAGACATGTCCTGTTTCGATCATTGAAGCAACAAACGAATTTTCGAGCGACAGCCTTTGTCTCGATGATGTCAGGGGCTTGACAACCCAGACGAAAACTCAAACTAAGCTCGCGACGAAAAAACCAAATATTATGTAACAACGCAGAAGAACATCAGAAAGGGTATAAAAATAGTACGTCTCACACTAGAAGTGCCAACACCAACACCGACGACACCGCAATCTGGCACCCTTTGTTGTATGCACCGTACAGCCCCACGGACGTAAACACGCCTCACCACCCCTTCTGCACACCCAGTCTGAACCACCTCCCTCCATTCGACTTTGCAAACTGGACATTCTTGCCGAAATACCCCGGCAGGAGCCCATTGGCCACGTCTGCGCGCGTCTCGTCCGTCGGGGCGTAGATGTACTGCGGGGGTTGGCCCGACGCGGCGGGAGGCTTTTGGAGTTGCATTACGTAGCGGAGGGCTGCGGGGAAGTTGTACGCAGCGGGATGGGTCAACATCGGAACCAAGGACAAAAACTGTGCTCCGACACCGCCGATCATACTCACTCCCATTCTTAACCCTCTGCTCACACTCAAACTCCAAATTGTCGTCCGCATTTCCCCCCTCACCATCCTCTTCCTCCTCCTCGGCCTCGAACACCCCATTGACCTTCACGCCGGTCAAGTCCTCATACAGACTCCGCATACGTTCCAGCTCGGTGATCTGGCTTTGCAACTCCGAAATCGATGCCGCTGCAGAACAGAACAGAACAGAGCCGGCCACCATTAGCCGATAGAACCCCGCCACCAAAAACCCTCACGTCAGACCCACTTTGATTCCTCAACGCATCCACCTCCGCACGCACTTTGGCCAGCTCTTGCTCGTACTTGATCAGCTCCTTCTTGCTCTCCTTGGCGGCTTTCCCGGTCCCGCTCCCACTTGACTCCGAATCACTTCCACCCTTCTCTAAATGCGCGATCCGGGCCCGTAACGCCGCGAGTTCCTGCTCGTGCACTGATAGCCAGCACATCACACGTATCAGTATCGTCGAGCCCACCACCACGAGTACCACCCTGCGGAAACGCACCTTTCTCCAGCTCCTCACCCGCACGCTTCAGAACCTCGTACCGCTCCTGAGCGTGCGGGCCCACGGTGCTCCGGAGGTCATCGTACTTCTTCTGAAGCGCCGCGAGATCCGTTCGGACCTTTGGGGTTGCGATGGAAGTCGAGGGGGGAGGTTGGGGGGATTGGGGGGTTCGGGGTTGTCAGTCCTCGCCAAGGATCCAAAACGACGCCCACCCCTGCAAAACCACTCACAGCCTTCAACACCTCACTCTCGCTCACAGTCTCACCACTTTCCACGAACATCACCGTGGGTGCCTCGAGCGTCTTGAGCATCTGCACGAACCCTTCGTCGCTGGTTCGCGTGATTGCAGCGGGTGGGAGGGGTAGGGTGAGCGCCGTCGTTGTTGTTGTGGGGGGTGAGGGTTTGGCGAGTGCGACGGCAGTTGAGGTGGAGAAAGACGTAGCCCCGGCGGCCAACGTAAGCTGACCCCGTCTCGACACGGTAGCGGTAGCAGCCCTGACCACCGCCACGACAGGTCCCGCGTCCTCCTCATCCTCGACCTTTGCGCTCCTCCCGCCCTTCTTCCCGCCCGGCGTCGTCGGTTTCGTGCTTGCCTTTACACCTTCCTCGTTGCTCTTTCCTTTCGCCTTCGCGCCATGTGCGGACCCGCTGGAGACCACCTCATCGTCTGAGGCGGACAACTCGGCGGGACTCGGGGTGGGTGTGGGTTTGGGTTTGATTGAGGCTTTCAAAATCGATGCGGCGGCGGTGGTTGTGGTGGCGGGTTTGGGCTTGTCCGCCACCAGCGTAACGCGTCGCGCAGCCGGAGCGGGAGCCGACTGCAGTTTGGGCGCGGTGACGTCCTCGATTTCCACATCGCTGCCCTTGCTGTCCTTCTGCGCCGCCTTCTTCTCCGGCTTCTTCGTCTTCAGTGTGACCTCCACCTCTACGTCACTCTCCTTGGCCTGTTTCGTCTTCACCGCGGCAATTTTGGGTTTCTTCACCGCGTCTTTAGCGTCCTGTCCTTGCTTCGGCTTCACGCTCGGTTTGGGCTTGACGTCGTGTGTGTCCTCATCCGCGCCGGCAACGGCCTGAGCAGCCGCAAGGCTTGCTGCCCGCCGCCGACCCTGAACAGGACTAACACGGTACATGGTGTCGAGCTCCTTGAGCGCCTGTCTCTTGGGTTTTGGAGCGGGTGTGTGCGCAGGTGTCGTTGGGGATGCTAGCGATGTGAGGATGCGGGGTGGAGTAGGTGAGAGAGGCCTGACGCGAGAGAGCGAGGGGGAAAGGCGGAGCGACTCACGTTTCTTGACGCTCGCTTTGGGCTTCTTTTGGGGCGGGGCTTTCACCAGAAATCCCTCAGTGCAGTGCTCACTCACCTGCACAACCCCCGAGCAGCGACTCACCATCGTCCTCGCTCTCGCTGTCCGACTCCTGGGCCTTCTTCTTCCCTCTCACATGATTCGGCGTCTTGTTCTCGTCACCCGACGGCGCGGGTCGTTTGCGTTTTATATCTTTGGCTTTGGCAGCGGGAGTCTGCGGTACGTGTGGTGTCGTTTGGGTTTGATGGCGATATAACGCAAGTCGCAAGAAATAGAACGCCACAGCGTGCGCGATGGCACCGCGTGGCAGGAAAATCAGGACGTGAGGCGACTCTGCCGGACGGGAAGCGGCCGCCCTCGATTGCGACACCACACGCACCAATCCGACTCCCACGTGCGCCATCACTAAGGAATCGTCTTCGTCCGTCATCGCGAGAGGGGATCGGCGGGGTGGCGCCATCGCGTGTGTTGGGCGGGGGAATTTGTCGGGGTGCCCGAGCCACATCTCTCAATCCCACTTCAGACACCCCAGAAAGAGAAACAATATATATAAAAGGTCACTAAAAGTAGTTTATTTTGTGTGTGGTGTGGGTTTGCGCCGTAAAGAGTATATCACGAGGTTTTCTTTTTCGTACGTCGGACGGACGTCGGTGTCAATAATCTGGTGCAGTTGCAGGACGGAACGGCAAGAGTGAATTCGGGTGTGCGAGAAGGACGGATGGTGTGGGCTGGCCCACACTCACCTCAACCAAAAACTCCTTCTTCACAGTCTTCCAAAACCTCTTCTCCCTCCGCCACCGCTTCTTGTATGCCACAATCACCTCGGGCGGTTTCCACCCCTCCGTCCGTTCCCCTGTGTCCGATTGAGAAGGCGATGCCGTCAAGTCGAGAAGTGTTTTGAGCAGTGGGTCGAAACAGGATTCCAAGTATACGCAGTCAGCGGCTAGGATGATGTCGAGCGGTGGCGGGGTTGGGGTGGTTGTTGGTGCCAAGGGAGGGGAGGAAGGTGGGGCAGGAATGACAGTGCCCAAGCGCTCCGCGGCCCACCACTCAGGCGACAGGTCGGAGCCCCACGCGAGTTCACGTACGATGACCCGAGCGTGCGGTGCAGCTGTATTATCCCCTCCACCGTTTGCTTTCCCCGGGGTGGTCGCACCATCACCCTCGGCCACCTCGCCATCCACCTTCGACCCCCCCAACACACCCCTATTCACCTCCACATTCCTCCTCGCCACGTCCAACATACACTCCAAATCCGTCAGCACCACCTCCCGTGCCCCAAGGCCCGCCGCAACGAGTCCCACCACGCCGGTCCCGCACCCGAGTTCAAGCACGCGTTTTTGCCGGACCACGGCAGGATGGCGCGTGAGGTAGGATGTGAGAAGGAAGGCCGACTCCCATGTGCGTCCGCCGCAGCCGGGGAGGACGTCTGTGGGGCGGGAGGCCGGGGATGGATGGTTGTGGAATGTGAGTCGAAAACGCTTGGGTGAGGGATGCTGGAACGAGAGAAAACGAAAGGAAAAGCAAAGAGGAGACCTGAATCACCTTCTTCAATCACAATCTCTCGTCCTCCTCTCTTCCCCGGCTCCAAGGGAACCTTGACGATCCTCACACCACCTATCCGCTCTTCCCCTTCCACATCTTCCACCTCCCTCGCATCCCCATTTTCGGACTCCGCATCAGACGAGTTGTATGCGCGGAAAAGATCGCCCGGCGATACCTCTGCGTCGTCTTCAAATGGCATTTACTGCAGCTTAGAAGGGTGAGGGTCTCTCAATGTGAAAGAAAGAACCCCTCAATATGGGACGCTTGCAAGAGCAAAATCCAATTACATATGCGAACTATTCTCATGAGCACAAAGCTATGCATTGCGACCATCCTGTCCCTTCTTTCGCGAATCATATTGTGGAGCCGGCGAACATACTACCACCATGCGCACGACACAGAACCACGCCCCTCACTCGATCCTCAGCACCACATCTCCGGCTTCATAGAACCTTTCCACGGAGCCCTATAGTTCCTCTGAGCTCGACGCCGCCAATAACTTGGCTGGATCGAAGATTTCGTTCCCATGGGGTGTCACACTGTGTGTGTGGTGATCCGCCTCCACCAGTCCAGAGACGGTGATGGTTGGGAAGGCGGGGGCGTGGTTGGCGCAGGAGAGAAACCGCCGGAAGATTGGGAACATCAAAGTGGGCTGGGTCGGCGCTTGGCATTTGGAATGTTTTCGTGGGCTTTATCGAGGTGAAGGAGAGCGCGACCACTGCGGCTGGTCGGGGGATGTCGTACTTCGTCTCGGGGTGATGAGCCTCAACGACCGGACAGGTACTAATGTTGCAGGAGGTGAGGAATCTGTCACGTCGTCCAGACATTCGACCCCCCAGATTCAAAACGGACTTCTCACCTTTGATTTTTCATGCAAGCTCTACCCGTATGACGTTTGAGGTGCTTGCTGAGGTTACCTATGTAGGGCAAAGTTTGAATCAAAATTTCATACTTCAAATCACGAATTTGGATAGATTGAACGTACATGACAGAGAGAATGCCTTCCCCTAAATGTTACAAGAAAAGGGCCGCTCCCCTGTGCAAAGATCAAATTGAAATTTGATGATCGGAATCCTGAAATTGCGAAGAAGGGACAAACTTGCGTGGGTGAACTTTTGTCCACATTGCTTACAGCTGAAAGGTCGCTTCCCCGTGTGCACTGGGGCATGTTTCTTGAGGTCACCATTTCTAAAAAATACTTTTGTGCATTGGTTGCAAGGATATGTCGGACGTTCCGACATGTGGGTGTGCAGGTGCTCTACTGGTGCCGCGGTGAGTGGAACAGTGCTTTGTCGTATTGTTATTGTTCGTGCTTCTTTTCTGGTGAGCTTGGTAGCACTGGAAATAACAACTTCATGGTGGGTATTTGAGAAGATTGGAGAGGTAGGACATGCAGGATGAGGGTTGTATTGATCAGTTCAATTGATATTTCGGGTGACTGGCGTGCTCAAATAAGCAACGTGTACGCTTTAAAGAGTAGCTCACCCGCAGGTCTCCCAGGGCCTTTCGTGCTCTTGCGCCTACCGGACGTAATCGAACGGCTCATGGGTATCCGTTCTGATATCCAATCGTCGCTATCTTCGTTCTCGATCGAGCCGTGCGTCACTTGTGGTGAGGTAACATGGATATCAGACCATACCAAGAAGAGTCCCATAAAATTGAGGAGCGAATCATCAGTTTGGCCGAACAGCATGTGAAATTCATACTCCCGTCAAAATCTGAGTCAAGCAGTACGTCTTCTGTGGTCGAAGTTTCAAATCTGGCCTTAAAGGCCCGGACTTTCGACCGCGTGTCCATCTGAAGTCTCTCGGGATGTCAAAAACAGAGGGCGCGACAAATGGTGGCTTGGCGCGGCAAATGCTTCCACTTACAAAAGGTACTGACAAGGTGCTCACTTATCCGGCTGACTGGCCCCCCTTCCCGGATCGCCCGCCTACCTTTTTAGCGTCGAGCTATAATCGGAAACAAGACTCGGGCGACACTTCCGCGTCATGTTCCCAATTCAGGCTGCTTCGGTCGGATCTTCCTACCTCCACCATCACCGCACGTTTTCGGAATGATTTTCGAAGGAATTCGCGCGCGCTTCTCGCCGCCACTTGCACACAGTCGAATCCTTGAATTATTCGGTGCGTTTGTCCTCCGTCGATCGTCGATTCGCCTCGAGTCCGCAACTGACACATTCCACATCGCCAGAGGCCCAAGGTGGAAACGTCATTGCCGAGGACGGGGAGGAGGGCCAGCCTGACGTGTACTTCTGCGACGATGCAGTGAATGCGTACGTTATAACCTCGTCGATGCCAGCAACTGACATCGAATATCACGAGCTGCTTGCCACCACCACCCCGTCACCAGCCAACTCCCCGCAACAACACCTTTCATCCACTCCACCTACATCTCTAACTGCGTCCGCGCTCAATCCCTGCTCTCGCTCGCCCCATACCGGATCCTTACACCCGCACTCTCTGCCGACGTTGCGAGTCTCCTCGCCGCCCACTGGGACGCAGAGCGGGAGTTTCTCGAGGCTGCAGCGGAGTACGAGTCGGGTGTGGGTGTGGGAGCGAGCGCAAATGGAGTGGGGGGAGGAGCAGCGGGGAGAGGAAGACCAGTACGAGCAGCTCCAGGGCCTGTGCAGCTGCCTGCAGCGCGAGAGGCGACACAGAAGAGGGCGAAGAGGAGCGCGAGCTCCGTCGCGGGGGAGACCAGAGCGACGAAGAGTTCGGTAGCGCCGGAGACGGTCAGGGATGCGGCAAGTCGCGCCGACGTCGATGAGGAAATGGACGAAATCGGTGATCGGGACGAGGTGGAACAAAAGTAAGTGATGCACTTCACCCTCTTCGACTCCGTCCTCGTACCATCACCTTCGTACAGCCCTTTAGCAACCACGAAGCCGAACCCATCCAAAAGGCCTCGTATCCAGCGGACGCCACCTAGCTCTCGACCCGACGTCGCCCCACCTGCTTCGAACCAGCCGCCGACCCCGACAACCCGTTCCAAAGCCCTAACCCCGGCCATACCCCGCCAGCCGGCACGCAAGTCAGTTCCCTCGACTGCTCCACCAGTATCATCCTCCTCGGGGCCCTCACCTTGGCCTCCTTCGTCCTCCCCACCACCACCGCCTCCTCCACCCCGCTCCCGCTCTGCTACGCGTCCCATCCGCCCCACCCGCCCCACTCGCCCCCTCCCCAACGTGACAAACGACGGGTACGAGATCATCGACCCCACAGAGTTGGTGAGGACGGCCAGTTCGCGGGTGTTGTGGGAGACGGTGGAGAGGTTTGATGAGGCGGGTGTTGTGGTGTTGAAGATTGAGCATTAGGGACTAGAGTTCGGGTTGGGGATGGGAGAGATTTTGGGGGGGTGGGAGAGTGGCGGCAGGCGTGGAGCGAAGGTGACGTGGAGTTGTGCAAGTTAGAGGGAGTTGAGGCGTGCCACGAACGGGTTCGTGGGTTCATTTTCTTTTTGTGTGTCAGTTTTTCAACATGTGAATCATGCAACAATATTAATACCATTGACGTCGATTGTATTCAATTGCAAACGAGATTATTCAAGGTTATTCAAGCTACATATTTACAGTGTTCAGATTATGCAAATTATTCACATTATTCAGGTGGTTCAATCGATTCAGGGCGTTCAGGTTATGTGCAGCAATTCAACTTTCCAAAGGGGCCATCACACTCATGTCTGAGCGGAAGGACTGCGACCTGATTGAGGCCATCGAGTCGAACAACCTCCCCCTCGTCCAGAAGGCGCTGCGAGAAGGAGCGGATCCTAATGCCAGGAAGAGAGTCACCGAGCTGGCAGCTGGACCGTATTCGCCCTATCAGCAACCCAACTATTTGGCTGCATTCGGTCAAGCTGGATTGCTCCCACAAACCGTTGTGCCGTCCCAGCAATACGAAATTGCCCTTGCAGAGTCGGCACTCGCACTCGCAATCATTCACGCCTCCCCAACCATCGTTGGCACGCTTATTCAGGCTGGTGCCGATCCAATCCGCCCTGTGGAGTGGACCTTTAAAGCGAAGGGCAACTACAGTGATCCTTTCGCCCCGAATTTTGGAGTGCCACCGAGACACTTAACCTTTCGCTGGAATTCCGCCATCGAATTCGCTCTGGCTGAAGGACCTGTTTCAGTGCACCGGAAAGACGGAAAGGTCGCGTCTGGGGAAGGGTTGACATTGAATCTTACCCCCCGCGTCGATGTGATTGCGGTGCTCCTCCGGGATGCCCCTGGAGCCATCAACGCAAATCTTCTCACCAAAGCAAAACAACTCCACGATGAGCGGATTGCAAGTCTTATCGAAAAGCGCCTGCAGGGTGACTACGATACTGCCAGAGGAGTTGTCACCCCTCCGCCGGCTCTTCCCCCTCGACGTGCAGACATCAACGGAAGGGTAGAAGAACTGGCGGCTAAGTTGGAGCAACTCACGGCGAAGTTTTCTGCGGACACAGAGAAGCTTGAGCAGCGCGTGAGGGAACTTGAAAACCGCAATGGAGAGTTGGAGCGGCAACTTCAAACCATGAGCGTCCAACTCAACTCGAAACTTGATCAGACGACTCTGGCACGCATCACCCGCCTTGAGCAGCAAGTTACAAACCTCGGCGTGCAGCAGCCCTCCAATCATGCCCAGGCCGCTCCTCCAGTTGATGTGAAGCGCCTGATGCATGTTGTTGGTGACTTCACTCCCTGTGACGCGGACGAGATCGCTCTTTCAGCTGGAGAAAGAGTATTTTGTAACTTTGAGTATCCGGATGGTTGGGGTTCTGTGAGTAATGCTTGCAGAGTTGCAGCACCATTGGTGATCAATTGGCGTCGTTTCAGGGGTTCAACACATCCACGGGAGGCTCTGGGTTCTTTCCCATGGCATGCCTGTCGGATACTCCCACTCTGTCTCCCGCACCTGTCTCTGTCGGCGTGAGGACATCTTCCGTTGTTGCCCCGCTTCGGACACCTCCCCCGTCCAACCCATCTGCAGCGAGAGCGGTGCCAAGTACTCGAGCGTTTGCGGATGTTAGGGGGCCAGCGCCTTGAGTGTTATGTTGGAGCAAGGCGGGACAGGACTTTAATGAGACTGGGGGATATTTTAGGAGAGATTTTGCTAAAGCAATGTAGTTGATCTGACATAGGTCACAGTGTTAAAAGTAACCAAACTCTCCTTAATCGTGAATGCGTTTGGTTATGAACAATGTGAAGTCGGGAATAGGCAGTATTGAGTTCTGAAGATTTTTGTCACGTCGGTCTGTCCAATACTTTGCTGAGTCGTCGCAATTCTTTGGTCACTACTCACTCGTCAATCGTTCGATATTTCCGCTGCGTGTGCTGCTCCCAGCAGTCTCAGCCGTCGCCTGACGCCCCATCTGTTCCCCGTGCGCTCCGTGTCGGCGATGACGGTGCAGAATCTGATCATTTGCCAAACAACGGTGAGACACTCGTTGCACACGGTTCCAGCAACGTCCCTCTTTTAGCAATGATGCGGTGGCTGTGAGGCGGATGGCTCATGAATGAATGGAGATCTTACGGAACTCCCCCACCGGTCTGGGAAAGGCTTCCTATGAAGACCCGTTATGATCAAACCAACAGAGGCAGTACCAGCGTCATTTTTGCACACGCGGTGGCACTGGGACTTCTGTAGAGTCACGTGTCATTCATGGTGAGCTTTGAGGGGCCCGGATTGGTTCCGGTTGCATGATGTCATAACGTGGCAAAGCGAGCATGTCTGCAACCGCACCGTAATATTACTAGAAGCTCTCAAATAACGAGAACTGTCACACGTGCCATCTTTGAGATGGACCCTGTGGTTATGTGCATTGCCAGCTTGCTAATAAAGCGCATGCTTGGCTGCGTGGCTGGCGTCATACCGACTTTGCACACCGGGAGGACTAGGACTTGTTTAGAGTTGCATTATGCCACTAAGAGATTGGCATGTGATAAACCTGAGGATCATATCTCTTGACATTAGGGTCACATCAGTGTAGACGCGCGAAGGCGCTAAACGGCAGAAAAGGTGCGGATTGACTAGAAACGCTGACTTAAACTACACGTCGACTCCCAATTATCTTTTGCACCCGCACGCCCTTTCCGCTCCGTGCGGCGGGGTCTACAGGGTGACGGGGAATCTAATCTTATCGGATGTGTTCTCCATCACGTTTGACGTAACGCAGACGTCAAGTACACCTCCAGCACTGCGACCATAACGGGATCCCTTGAAAGTCAAAGCACTTCTTGATATATTTGTATCACTCCTCGGTTTCGAGATTTTGGTATCCATGAGCATAAGCGCCTCCAAACGCCTAGGTCTTGGATGCAGCCCCGAGCGAGATGTGACTTGATCCCTTTTGGATCACGATTGTCTTCGACTTTTGGCAACTCATGCACCACGCCGTGGTGATCCGCCGTCTGGGTTGCTTGCTGTTGGATCAATGATGTCAGGGCGCACCGAAGCCCTTATCTCCGACGTCGCACCATGAAAGCTTGGAGAGATAGAGTCCCTTGTTGTATTCGCTTTGACACTGGCCTTGTCAAACTATCAAGACTTAATTTTGTACTAACATAATCAATGGTAGCGTGAATGTCACGGTAATGGTAAAACTGCCATTTCTTCAAGTCAATCAAAGAACACAGAAGCCCATTATTCTTACGCTACCGTTTTTTAAGCCAAGATTTAATATAGTATCAAGCCCCCAGTAGTCATCCACGTCACCAGCCAAACGCATTCATCATAAATGTTTTGCACCCGCCTTGGTTCGTCTGCTCGACTTCTGAAGACATGAGTACAATGTAGAGCTAGACCTGGCGCTCTCGCTACATTGGAACATATGCCAGGCCGCGCGGCTGGCAAGGTGACATACATCATGACAACAGCTGCATCTTGCACCACAAGGTGCATGCAAAGTTATCGCTCAGTTTTCCATTTGCTACAATCGGAGCTCTTGAATATTCCTCCTCAGAATTGGACCATTATAATGGCATGAATACTTTACACAAGCCAGGGATGCTGTTAATTGCAAGTCGGGTTGTGCCTTGTAGGTGATGCAATAATCCGATATGAACCAGAGTAACGATCTCTTGGCATAAAGAATGGATGTCACAGCGACAGCGGCTTGACACGCCGTCAGTAGATCACTATAATACTCAAATGGAGTAGCACAATATACAATTTGCCCTCAAAGGTTAATACCCATGTACTCCTTGTTCATACCAGCAAGGTTGCTTCGAAGTTGGATTTTGACAACAGTTCCCTCTCTAATATGAAAGTCAAGAACATTAGCCCGGTACGACCATGAATTTCTATATGCGAGTGAGAACTTACCCTTCTTGCGTTTTGACACTCAGGTCGCCATGAAAGTAACGCGCATATAGACGCGAAAGAGGGAGACCGTACCCATATCCAGCAAGAGGAGGACGTTCATTCAGATCTGTCGTGGGATCTAGTAGAGGTGGGGCGGTGGTGAAGGCGTCTTGCAAAAATGGTTGTCAGTTCACAGTTGCGGACAATGATCCAGAAGGGGAAATTAGGATGGTGCTAGAACTCACATTTGAATACTTTGTCAACATATTCGGAAGGTATGCCACCACCGCGATCTGATATGGTGACCACAATGAACTGTTGGGAATGAAGAAGGGGGCGCGGAAGGTTACAAAAGATGTGATCAGTCTAATAGGAATCCCTTACGTCGCCACAATACTTCCACTTACCTCTCCCAACTCCTCAACTCCAACAGATATGTCTTCGAAAGGCTCTCCTTCCACGGTATTCTCCATCACCGCCCTGATTGAATTCTTGAGCACCTCGAACACAATCATCCGTACATGGCCAGGCACGCCAAGGATCCTGCTCTGAGTCCCAACTTCAACCACGACCCGAGGTGGTTCCTCTCCACCAAAATAGTCCCGTGCAACGGAACGAGCGTCATCAACCGCCACTTTCACGACATCACCGACATCCATTGCTGGATCCACGATTCCCACCATCCTCTCCGACCCTTTTCCCATCCTCTGCTTCCCCCCGTCGAAAGCGTTTCGTAAGAGCTCCAAGTGCTGAGTCGTCAACATGCGATTCCCCAGAGCGGCGAGGTGGTAAGAGTCCAGATATTGCTGCACGTTGTCTGAGAGGATGTCAACCTCGGGAAGGGAGTCGGGGAGCCGGAGGAGGGCGGAGGCCAGAACCTGTGAGATAGGATCATGGCGAGTGCGGTAGGCTGTGAGCAGAGTCGCGAAGCGCCTGGAGCACAAAGTCAGCGTGTGGCACATGAATTCAAGTTCGGGTCGGGTCTCACTTGTTGAGAGCCTCGGCATACCGGGGAGTATTGTTGGTCGTCAAGGGAAGGTAGTACGGGTTTTCATTGTAAGGGTTCCTCAAACTTGCGTGGAACGACGCACGCTGGACTTCCGCCACGCGACGTCGGTGGTGCGATGGTACAGACGTGAGCGTGCAGAAACCCCTTCCCTTGGCCCAACGAGACCAAACGCCCCCTCCAGTCGGTACGGATTCCGAAGACGTAGAAGGCGAAGAGTTGAGTGGGGTTCCAAAGGCCAAAGATGGAATCTCCTCTTCGTTGAACAGGACAAGGTCCTACGGAAGCAAACCGACAATTCACCATCACCTAAATAGTCGTAGCCGTCAGCTCTTCAGCGTTATATCTCGCACCTGAAAACTCCTCGCGTACCATCCGACCACCGTCTTCATCTCCTCCATCTCTGCCAATCCTGGAACTGGAAGTCTCTCCAGCAATCGAATCCGCGACGCCAGGCGGATAGGTATCTCCTCTCCCAAGAATTCCGAAGCATTGAGGAGGGTGCCTTGGGTTGGATTGGGGCCGAACTTCACCATGTCCTTGAGGGGAACCATGGTGGGGTGTTTGGAAGCGTATCTGGGGCAAAATGACAGGTAAAGCAACGATTGGGGACGACGAATCGCGACGGACGCACTCGTCGATCTTTTCTTTCAACGCCGGAGACCATGCGGTCGATGCAGACGTCTGGGCCGTTGACATGGAACGAGTTCCCGGGCTGAAGGCATCTGACGAGTGATGGAGGGAGAGGTGACGCCTTCTAAGGGCGGAGCACAGGGGGTAGCAATGGGAGGTCATGGTTGGGATGGCCGCCCGCGAGGGGCCAGTTCAATGTTGAATGCGGTTCGGATACGTTTTACACACATCACTTTATGAAAGCGAAGCGTCAAAAGGCGAAGGTAAGGGAAGGTACACATCAAAGCACGTCACACTTAAATAAGTTCAATGATATCTTACTAACGAGATAAATTCGCATCAATGAATTTTATCCTCGGTTGAATTTGCAAATGAGCCGTTCTCGCCACATAATTTGTAGGCAAGGTGCGCCGCTACTCCATAACGATGGAGAACGGCCGCTTCTACGACGAGCGCGAGCAAGGCCCACGAGGCTACGGGCGTGGCGGACGGGGTTTCGGGCGAGGATTTGGCGGTGGCGGGCGGGGACGAGGGTTTGGTAGTCCTCGCGACTACACGGTCGACGACAGGGAGCGAGAGCGCGGGTGGGGCCCTGGCGGTGGTCCCCCGAAGCAACGTGACTGGGAGCGAGATGGTCCCGGTCGGTTTCGAGACGAGAGAGACGGGAGAGACAGAGGATACGGTCCCCCTCCTGGTGGACGCGATGGGAGGGATTCGAGAGACCGCAGGGATGGCCCGTACGGCGGAAGAGACTTTAGAGATGCGCCGCCGCGAGGAGCCAACGGCATGGCGAACGGGAACGGTCATGGGGCACCAATGGACATTGACGATAACCGAAAGCCTCCACCACCACCTGGAAAACATGAAAATGGAGGACCCCCCCCTCCACCATCTCCACCTCCGCCGCCGGAAGAGCTTGTGCCAGCTCCGCCTCCGGTGAAGAAGGTGCCACTCTCTCTGGAGGAAATTCTCGCCAAGAAAGCGGAGGAGAAGAATGCCACCGACAAGGTCAGTCTGTGCTGGTACAAAGAGCACTTTCGGCGCTTTTTATAAGCGTGCTAACAAGTTGACATTTCTTTTAGCCGAAATTTTTGACCAAGGAGGAGCGCGCAAAGATTGCCCTTGAACGTCGGCAGAAGGAAGTCGAAGAGGAGCAATCTCGCCAGGATGCTGAGCGAAAGCAAAGAATGGAATTTCTCAAAGAAGCGGAAGAAGTTGGAAGTGAGTACTCAAAGCTCTGTGGGTGCTATGGGCGACCTGTCAATTCATCCGTCCATCAACCCGTTAGACCGAGCCCGCTTCGATTCCCACTACGACTCGCGCTATGACAACCGCGCTCCTGGTGGAGGACGCTTCCGAGACGAGCGTCGCGATCCTCGTTTCAACGATCCCCGACGCGGAGGCCCGCCTGACGCTCGAGGTCGGTTCGAGAAGGATAAATCGATGGACGTGGACGATGGAGAATCCGGCCCAGAGGATCTTGATGACTCCAAGCTCCGAGAGCTCACCGTTGAGGCCACACGGGCTCGGTATATGGGTGCCGACAAAAAGCGGCGTCGGATTCGGAGGGCGAACGAGCGCAAGTTTGTTTTCGACTGGGATGCTGGGGAGGATACGTCAATGGATAAGGATCCATTGTACGCGAAAAGGAGAGAAGGGATACTGTTTGGGAGGGGAAGCATTGCTGGGGTCGACCCGAGAGAGCAGAGGGAGAAGAGAGGGAAGTTTTGGGAGGATCTTGTTGATAGGCGGATGACTGAAGGAGAGAAGGAAAGAGCTCTGTGAGTTTCCTGTCCTATGTTTCGGGTGTGCCTTTGATTCCAACATCTCGCTGCACTTAATTTCCAGGGAACTTATGGATCTCGAGAAGAAACAAGACGCCAAAAACGCATTCATGGACCGGCATTGGTCTGAAAAGCCACTGACCGAGATGGCCGAACGTGACTGGCGTATTCTCAAAGAGGATTTCAACATCTCCACCAAAGGAGGCAACATGCCCAACGCTCTGCGGACGTGGGCGGAAAGTGCGATCCCGGAGAGGATTCTTACCGTCATAACGGACGTTGGGTACAAGGAACCGACTCCGATCCAGAGGCAGGCTATTCCCATCGGGTTGCAGAACAGGGATGTTATTGGTATTGCTGAAACCGGTACGCAATTGCCTGCAGTTGGTTCTTCAATCAACCGCATTCCAAAAATTTATTTGTCTTGCAGGTTCTGGAAAAACAGCGGCTTTCCTTGTTCCGATGCTCACCTACATCCTCGACCTTCCCCCTATCACAGAGCACAACGCCACAGCCGGTCCTTACGCGCTTGTCCTTGCACCAACTCGTGAGCTGGCTCAGCAGATTGAACAAGAGGCGACAAAATTCGCCGAGCGGATGGGGTTCAACGTTGTGAGCATTGTAGGTGGTCACGCGATCGAGGAGCAGGCATTCCAGCTGAGAAACGGAGCGTATATTATCGTGGCGACGCCCGGACGGTTGAAGGATTGTTTGGAGAAGAGGATTTTGGTGTTGAGTCAGTGCACGTATGTGGTTATGGTGAGTTGTGCCTCGAAGTGTTCACATGGTTCACATGAGAGTCCACCACGATGTCTTACGGAGTCTTTGTACGCAGGACGAAGCCGACCGGATGATCGACCTTGGGTTTGAGCCTGACGTAAACTTTATCCTGGATGCTCTCCCAGTGTCCAACCTCAAACCAGACACAGAGGATGCGGAGAACCCGAACGAAACATTGAAGAGCCTAGGCCTGTCTGGCAAGTACAGGCAAACGTTCATGTTTTCAGCAACGTTTCCTCCCGCGGTGGAAAGGCTTGCCAAGAAGTGAGTTTGCAGAGACTCGACGTTGCCGGTTTCGTTCAGCTCACACCCGGTGTCAACAGGTACCTCCGTAGACCGGCGGTTGTTACAATCGGAACGGCTGGAAAGGCCGTCGATACAGTGGAGCAGAGGGTGGAGCTTATCGCGAGCGAAGAGAAGAAAAAGTGCGTTGAAGACTTTGCCCATTCGTTGTGTGACGTTTTCATTGATCGGTCTTGTTATCGTAGGAATCGCTTGCTGGAAATCCTGAACGAATTCGAACCCCCCATCATCGTCTTTGTCAACCAGAAGCGCTCCGTGGACCTCATCGCCCGTGCTCTCGAAAAGCAAAACTTCAACGTGGCCACTCTGCACGGTGGTAAAACGCAGGACAATCGAGAAGCGAGCTTGCGGGAGCTCAAGACAGGAGTTAAGGATATTTTGGTCGCGACAGACGTGGCAGGTCGTGGTATCGATATCAAGGACGTGAGTTTGGTTATGAACTACGACATGGCCAAGAATATCGAAGGTACGTGAAGCGAAACCTAGACTTCGTTTGAAATAGATTCTCACCGTCTATTTTCCCTTGATTTCAGACTACACTCACAGAATCGGACGTACTGGTCGTGCTGGAAAGTCGGGTATCGCCATCACTTTCGTCAACCCAACGGCGGATGCTGCCGTTATGTACGACCTCAAGGTGATGATTACGAACTCTCCAATATCAAAATGTCCGCCCGAGCTCGCGCGACACGAGGTGCGTTTGTGGGATCTGTTTTTTCCCTTGTCTGCACTGACATATTTTTTTTGATTGTCAGAACGCGCAGCAGAAGCCTGGTGCGGGTGGGGCTGCTTCTAAGCGGAGACAAGACGAAGTGCTTTATTTGTAGATACTGAATTCTTTACAAGAATAGCTTTGAATGGGTGCGTCACATGGCCGGTGCAACCCTGACAGCAACCGAAGCAGCTGCGGAAGCAACTTCGCAGGCGAAGAAAACACGAGGCACTGCAACCACAAGGAAGCGAGAGTTGATCGGACGAGTGCGCCAGAGAGACACTCACATCCGCAGTCTGCGATCACATGGATGTCGGGAAACGAGTCGAGATCGGGGCAACGACAGGCGGTGGACGGGCCGGCGGGACCAGCACTCCCTGGCGATGATGCGGCCAGCGCTGTCGATCCGTCGAGACATTCTTCCAGGACGCTGCACCATCCGAAGCTGAGCATTTCGCCGGTTAAGGCCGCCGCGGATGAAAACGTCCGCTCGTCTGCGACACCACCGAGCCCAACAGCCGAAGAGGTCAGTCCTGGACCATGGAGGCTGGCGGCGTCTTTGATAGGAGCAAGTGAGTTCGCTTTACTCCGCCTTTAGATTAGCAAGCATGCTGAAGTGGGCACGACTTCACTTTGGCAGTGTTGGCCCTCTTCACTTCTGGTCAATGCCTTCTCTGGAGTGTTTACGCGACGCAACTGAGGTATATGTCATCTACGTGTTTCACAACTCGCTCATACATGGAATCTCACGAGACTCTGTGGTCAGTGCAAAATTCGGTTACACTTCCACTCAATCCAATATGATAGTCGCCTTTTCCATGACGGCTATGAACATCGGAGGACTTGTGTTTGGCAAGCTCACGGACTCTGTCGCTCAACCTACACTGCTGTACCTTCTGGCAGCTGTGTTGTCAACATCGGCGTACACTGCTTTATCATACATTTACGACGGAATGCTCGGACCGTCAGTTCATTTCATGGTCTTTGGAGGATTGCATATCGTTCTGGGAATTGCATGGTCGGCAGGTTCGTTGTCCAAGTTATGCCTGTTCGTGAAGATCAGAGGATATCCATTAACTTTCACATATTGCCATCCCAGGTAACAACACATCGATTGCAACAAACATAAGGAACTTTCCACCAGGTCACCATGGAATCGCCGCTGTAAGTGTCAAGAAAATGCCAATCTCGCCCACGGTTTGACGAACAATCCTCTTTCTCGATGATGTCCATTTCAAGGGACTTCCCAACGCCGCGTTTGGACTTTCTGCACTAGTATTCGCATTCATCGCTCGAAAATTTTATTTCCACGAGTCACCCAACACTGGCCTCCTTCAACTCACTTTCCAAAAGTCGTCTCAATCCATCGAATCAAACTTTGAGTCACCATCGCGATCAACCCTACCTCCCGCGGAGTCGGTTTTCGACGTGGGATCTTTTTTCTTTCTCCTTGGTATGGTGTCCTGCGTATGTAATCTCGCCGCCATGGTTTTGGTCCGAGACTACCGGCTACGAAGAAAGGGTGTGGTTCCAGTTCCCGCCGCCCCCACGGTCGACAAACCTCCACAACTCAAGGGACTTCCCACGCCAATTGTGACAGAAGCGTCTCCACAAGTCGTGGTGATTCCGTCAGCGTCAGGTAGACCTTCCAGCCCCGTCTCCGTCTCAATGTTGCCCGCAGATGCAGGACGCACCTTCTCAGCGAGTCCCATCCCTACCCCATCCCTTCCCATCGCAACTGGAATTCGCCGGAACCTGTCTCTCCTCCGCAACACCTCGGACCACGAATCCGTCGGAACAAGAGGAAGCAGCTCCTCGTACTCCATCTCCTTCCAGGAGCCGTATGGGGACGGCTCGTTCCTGTTCAGTACGCCAAAAGCGGGCGCCCAGTGGATCGTGCAGACCCCGGAGGGCGAGTCGGTATTGGGAAAGAGACGCGTGGCGTCGACGTCGGGGTCGAATTTGAAAAGCGACACGAGTGACTCAGAGGTTGGAGTGCCGTTCGAGTCTGCACCGTCCAATGACAGTCTGTACGCATCGTCGCTGTCGTTTCGGATCGATAAGGCAGAAACTGGCCCGACGCTCGCAAGAAGATCTCTTGATTCTCTCAGGCCAACTCCGGCCTCCGAGACGACTCCACTTCTTTTCGAGGACCGAACCCATGTTGCCTCAGAGCCGCGAATATCCGTCACCCCCGTCCGGTACCGACCCCCGCGTCCGCGGACGCATCGTAGGCCAAAGCGACAGCGATCGTTTTGGGAGTTCTTGACTGGCAAGAACGCCGATCCGTCAGATTTGTGGACGAGGGAAGAGTTGGCGGAACAGACAGGCGTGGACCTGGCTTTGGTGGAAACGGACGACGAGACGGATATGGCGAGAGGTTGGCGAAAGGTGGATACGGTGTTGTGGGTTTGCTGTTTCGGGATCATGGTTTCGTCCAGCCAAATGTGGGTGTAGTGTGACGGAAATACGAAGGAAAGGGGGCCTGACTTATAATGGTCATCCACCGATACTCTTTTTACAGGTACATTAACAACATCTCCTCCATAATTCTCTCTTTGTACCCCGCTTCCACCACCCCTTCGTCGCCAACCTTTCTCTCACTACAATCTTTACACGTTTCCATTATCAGTCTCGCATCTTTCCTCGGCACAGTCCTCTTGGGTGTTTCAGTCGACTGGGCACGGAAGAAATTTGATCTTCGGCCAATTTTACCTTTGGCATGCATTGCCGCGTGTATGACTGCAAGTCATGCGTGGCTTGCGTTGATGGACGTGACCGTCAGGGAGGTCGAACCTGGGACAGTGCAGAAGGGGGGATGGACGGGTGAGTCCGACCTGGGGGACGGGTGGGCTTGGAGTGATTGGGGTTGGAAGTTATGGCTGGCGACGGCGGTCCTTGGAACCTGTCATGGTGAGTCACGCTGTGTATTTGTCTTTCGCGAGGTAATAACGAAACAATCGTGTGGTAAGGTGCCACTTTTACACTTTCGGCGACTGTCACGACGGAATGGTGGGGAAGCAGGAAGTTCGGCTCCAACTGGTAAGAAGCCGCATGCGGTTGAGCACACTTGTACCCACCCTTATAACAAGCTTTTCCAAAGGGGGTTCTTAACACTAGCCCTCATCCCTGGCGGTCAATGGACCAGTCTTGTTTTCGGATTCTTCTATGACTCCGGTATCGCCGGTACAACTCTTTCCTTTCCTTTCCTCGGGGATACAACTGGTCCCAAGACATGCCGCGGAACTCGGTGCTTTCGTTTCGCATTCGCCTACACATCCGCCACGCTTCTCGTCGCAACTCTCATGGCCGTTCTTTTGTACATCCGCAAACGACGGCCACAGCAAAAGGTATATGTACCTTCAAACAAGTCGACGTCTTCGCACCCGCACGTTGTAAGGAATGTTCATAGTCAGCCCGGTGTAGAGGGAGGGCACCACCATGGGGGTCATTTACATGCACATGTTATTCACGGCCAAGCTGAAACGGTGGGAAGTGTGGCAGACAAGGGAAAGCATGCTGCGAAGCAAACTCAACCAGAGGATGTTGTGAAGACGCAACAGGGGGATATCGTCACGGTGGAATGACCTCTTCATTGAGCCTAGCGATTTCGCGGCACTAGTGGCACGGTGTGAGACCGGACAATGTTGGAATCCTGCACGGTCACCAAAATCCTTTCTGGACATTCTGCAATATTCCCATGAGTAATTATAATAGTCGATGTTCAGAACGAGTGATAATATCACGAAATGACGCCTATCTGAAATACACCAAGATGAATATCTGCCAGCCTCCGCGCGTGCCTAAACAATAGGTTCCCCTTCACAAACGTGCTCAGTGCCCGTCATTTACCCTTCTGCTTTAACCGCATCCATTTCAACATCCCCGGCTCCTCCACCAGCGTCACCCGAGGGTGCGATGCCATTTGGTTTTCGCCTTCCACTCCGCCACACGTCAACACCTCGGGGTCTCTCATCCCCTCCTCCGCTGCCACTATCATCATCACTCCCAGTACTTGCGCTCGCCGACGGGTAGTCACCTGAAAGACCGTGCGGGGGCGTGATGGAGTCCCGGTACCTTCCAAGCACCCCGCTCATATCGATGGGCTCGTCATCGGCACCACCGCTGACATGGTCGCCCGGTGCAGGTGCCCACACGGGCCTGGGCAGTCCCGGGTGTGACGTGGAAGTCCCTCCCCCTCCCAGCTCACCACCTCCATCCAGGGGAGTATGTTGCGTGGGTAAAGGCGGCGGTTGTCCCGTAGCGGCGGCCAACTGCGCTCGAAGCTGGTCGCTCTCTCTTTCGAGCTCTCGTATACGACGGTCTCGATCGCGTATCGCACGTTGTTGCTGTTCGGCGATGGCTTCCAGGTCGGAGATGCGCTGGAATTTACGTTCGCGGGAGCGGCGTGCGGCGAGTTCTGTAAGGTAGGACGAGGGGAAAATGAGCGATATTTATGCGTTGGTTCGAAATATATGTTTGTGAGTGGTTCGGGGCTAGTTGTGAAGCATCCTTGCCATCCACGAACAACGACAAACGAAAACCCACGATACGTTCCGGTCCTCTGACCTCCTGGTTGTCGAAAACGGATTCGGAAGACATCGCTGCATTCTGCAGTATCAGCTCATCATTTCAGATGTGTTTTTGTGACCATGGCAACCAGTCGTGGCGCTCCATGTTCATTGAATATCTCTCCATTGCATATAACCACAGACAAGACGCGTAGTCCAAGCATGGTGCACTATTCGACCCACTTCGGTACTCACTGTTCAGTTCTCGTCTTCTCTGTGCCTCGGCCTCCGCATCAGAGTTCTTCACTGCGGCAGCAGCACGCTTTGCTGGTCTCCCCTCGATCCCATCGCTTCGACTGTTCGATCGATAAGAAGTTCCAGCAACAGTGGCGGCTCGTTGATTCGGGGCTGGCGAGGCGGTGCCGGAGGCGGACGAGCGCCCGCCACCAGCACTGGGAACAGAACCCTGGAGACCACCGGAAGGAGAGGGAATGGCACGGTTGAAGGTGAACTCTGACGTTTTCTTCAGCGCGCTGCTCTGTGAGCCATTCGGTGCAGGACTGCCGACTGCGTTGCGAGAGTCGTTGGTTGGGGCCAAAGGTGGAGGAGTACTTTGGTTTGGAGGAGCGTTGACAATCTGCGCAGCGTCCAAAAGTGAGAGCAGGGATGAAGGGTTGCGTCCGTGTGGTCCAGGGATTGCAGGTACTGGATGACTTAATGACGGTGTGCCAGACGAATCGACAGGACGTGATTCGTGGTTAAGCAGGTTGTCTATGGCAGCCGCCGAGGCTAAGAGACACATTTTTCCAATTATCCGGAGTCATTTGAAATTTTCAGAGCAGTCGCAGTCCGCGTGACGTGGGGCGGATAAATGATCGGGCCTCTCGTAAGCACGACGGTCGCCCCTCTCGCCCCTCCCGTCCGACAACTCACCAGACCGCACCCGCTTCAGCCCAGACCTGTACGCCCTCTCGCCGTCGTCCGAGTCCTGTTTTGCAGGCGTTATCTCCCACTGGGTGGAACCGGCCGCAGCTTCTTCCGGAGGGCTCCATGAAACGGACTTCGCCGACGGTGGTGCCGACACAAATTGGGGCGATGGAATGAGCAAAGACTCTCGCTGCTGCGGGGACGCGGCCATTTGTTCGGCTGCGGAATATGACGTGACGGAACGGGATTTGGGGGCGGTAGAGGCAGCGGAGGAGAATCGAGCCGACAGATGGACGATTTCGAGGCGAGAATGGACGATGGGAGGAGGAAGGGAGCGGTGCGTGGTGACCCGGGTGTTTTTGCCGCTTTTCTGGTGGCGGGGGTGGAAGGCTGAGTCACCACCACTCTGCGTCACCTGGCACTGCGACCTGACATTTTCAGTGGAGCTAAATAAGAAATTTGAATCGAAAATAAGACAAAGAAATTATTGGTTCATTTTTTACTGCCCGCTACATGATGATACATCGTCACCGGAAATAAAGAGAAAAGTGGAGAGAAAAACGAGGCGAAGGCAACAAAGAAGGAGGAAACGATGTCCTTTCACATAAAAATCATCTCTGGGAATGGCTTGTGTCTTTCTCATCACATTGCATAAGTTTTTCTCGCAGGAGGTACATGAAAGTAAGTTGAACCCCACCAGTGACGCACGAAGGAGCAGGGGGTTGACACGTCACGATATGGGATTCACACCTGCCGGGTTCCTAAGCGGAGTCCAACGTTTACGTTAAATTTACAGTAACTAAATTTCACCGACGTTGACGGAAAACCAGAGAACAGGTTGCCAGTGATGTCGGCACACTCCTCCAGGATTCCCCACTTTCTCCTTTCTGAAAGACCCGTCGTTCCATCTTCCCAGGAGCAAGGCCCAGCATTTCTGCTCTCTCTACTTCGAACAGCACGAGCGCAAAGTGCTCTTCGGGAAGGTCACCAATGTCCAATCGCACGACCGGCACCTCCGCCCCACAAGAAGTCTCCTTCGCCGTACCCGGGGAGGGTCCAGCAAAGCTAGCTTTCATTCCTGGCGAGAGCCTGTTCCAGAGGTTGACTCGTTATTTCTCAAGCTCGAAACCCGGTGTGGACTTGATGTGGGATGTGAGGCGAGCTGTGAGAGAAGGGTGGAGCAAGTGTGACGGTAGAGGTACGATATGAACAGTGCCCGTGAGTCGGAGTTGGTGGGGACTGTGTGGGAAATACCTGTACCCAGGGGAATTCAGTTTCACTACATCCTGCTGGCTGATTCGACACCACCGCCACCTGAGCTCACCAGCACACCTCTCCCCCGACAGATCTGTCCACCTCCTTGATTTCTCGCTCCTCGTGTCCGTGCATATCACCAACATCTCACGCAGCGCACTCTCGGCCGTTTGTGTCGCGAAGGCGGTCAGATTGGAAGGATGGGCCACGTCCCCGAATATTCCCCGAAAGACAACAGTCCGCGCAGCTGGCGGCTGCGGTGGCCGCTCGTGACGTGGCGAGGGTGATGTAATCTGAAACGAATGATTATCATCGGGCTCGACAAAGCCGATCCAAGACCACAACCCAGGTTTTCCCCCATTCTCACTTGCCACAGGTCCAGCAGGTTTGCTTTCTTTCACCACTATCCAGAGGATAGGCAGCCACGGTGGCTCTCCCCGAACAGGCGCCGATCCAAGATTCGAAGTGTCGACGGCGATCGAGGAGACATGAATCTCGTCGAAGGGGAGGAGGGGGCGACGGGAACTGAGGCGTAGATGCGGCAGGATACCGGCGATACGGGAGGAGGCCGCCAGGTGGATCGATTAGTGGTCGAACGATTTTTGGATTATCACCCAGGCAAGTGCTGCAAATCGAAAACAATACAATAACGTCTGGCGCGGTTGAAGGCACTACAAAACTAGATTCCGCATCGAAGGAATTCCTATTGAATGTTGATACTCACGGAACTGGGAGTCCTGTATCTAATGGAGCTCGTTGCTATTGAACTCGCCCCAAGAGCGCCTCAGACCCCTATTGAACAAGCCATAATTTGCCATACCAACGTTCAGAGGATTGACCTTCGCATCAGCGATAACTCTGTTTGGGCGATGAACCAGCCCGCGACAGCGTTTTCGCACATTTCTCGTTCCGTTCCAGATCACAAGCGATTTTTGGTCTTTCAACAAGTGTTCCTTACGTTTCATTTCGGTTCCGCTGCCAATTTTCTTTTAATCGTATCAGACTTTCGTGGACGCGCTTTTCAAGTGCGCCCCGGGGCATTTATTGTTCCAAGTCGAGGAAGCTAGCCATGCGTACCGCGCCATCGCAAGGGGATCGTTGAGAGCCGTTTGTGAGGCGACGACTTCTGCTGAGATTGGAGTTTGGAGCGGAATTGGAGTGGAAGAACAATCAACGAGGGCTCACTGCAATCGACAGCTCCTTTTGTCCAGTGGGCTAGGTTTTCGTGCTGGCCGAACAGAAAAACACATGATTTGACTCGTACGCGCCACTATGAGCGTCGGACGTCGGTCGCAAGTGTGGCCAGCTGTCCGATCGATGGTTGCTCTGGCGAAGAAGAATGCCAGATAGGCTTGAGCGTGAATTCGATGTGATATCGTCGTCCAACGCGAAGTGTTACTGCACTTTTTGTGGAAGGAGCTGCGAGCATCGATAAAAAATCAGGAACAAAGTCAATCGCTTGAACATTGCAACAATGCAGCTCTAGCTCCCAACGCATTGAATTTCAGTCTCCCTTCCGTGCCTGCTGCTGCTGCCCTCCACCACCACCGGCACCGTTTCCAAAGAGAATGTGCGCTACTGACGGACGTCTTGTATTCTGCGACTTTGCGTGGGTTGTGTGGTGTTCCCTCTCCTCCTCGATTCTGTAGAAAAGAGTGCTGGATTCCGAGTCAAGCGAAGTATGGCACTCGAGCTAAAACACGGAAACTCACCCATCGTCTTGTTGCTGAACGCTTTCCTTTGGTATCATCCCGTCTTCGTTCACCGCCACCAGCCACAGGAACAGCCACTCGAAGAGAGCGTTGGTCCTGAATGCCAGAAGGAAGACGATATCTCGTAACTTCATCAAATTCGTCACACAAGAGACGAGAGACATCACATACCACCCAACAACGTCTCCGACGTTCCGTTGTCCACGTATCATTCGCAAGATGTCTCCGGGGTACAGACCTTCCTGGTTGATAGCCGCGTATTATGAGAAGATTTCCTCGAACTTCTGAGGCACGAACTAATGACGAGTGGTTCCATGTATCACTCATGACGTTCCGCGCCATATATCAAAGTAAGTATTTCGTTCCCAACTCACCCGACCCTCCGTATTATAGACCTCGGTATCACTTCCATGTTTCGCACGGTGAATGTTCTTCAAGTAGATCGGCAATAGCGGATGTGGGACCCAACTGTCTTGCGTCCACCAACCAAGAAAGCCGATCACGAGCCCCGCAAGAGAAGAAACAATAACGTTGAATCCAAGGGCTCTGAAACCTAGACAAAGTGTTTCGTAACTCTGTGAACCTGTTCCCAAAATGAATACTGGGCGTTGCGAGGGGCTTGGGCGAGCTCCCTCACAAGTTGCTGTGGCCAACCTTTGGCACCACGATTCATCAAATCCGGAAGCTTTTGGACTTCACCCAGCTGTTGGACTTCACCCTCTTAGCGTAAACTAGAATCTGGCGATTTATATATGAATGTAAACTGCTACAAATTAAGTTCCGACTTTGATCCTCACCCTCGCTCGCTCATCTCGTTCCCCTCGTCTCGCTCGTTTCTCCGGTCACTTGGCGTGACCTCTCGGATCTCCCTCTCTCGGCTCACTCTCGTACTCGTCTCTCGCACGCCTTCCGCGTGCTCACGGCCACACCCAGCCAGCCTCGCCCGCTCCCCCTGACAGCGTTACCTCGGTATGTGTCCCACGGCCACAAAACTCCGCTTCCAGTCCGATCAAAGTACTCAGCATGCTGTTGAAGAACCTAAAGGTCCTTTTTGGTCTTGGGGTGGAAGGGTTGTCCGTCCGGGTGTGCCGCGTCGGGAGCCACCGTGGCTCTTGGTCTGCCCGGATCCATGAGCTGTCGTGATAAGTGGGCGGGAATCCGGCGCTCGGAAGTGACGGTGGACCCAACGGCGGTTGTCTGTGAAAGATTGGATTTGGCATCATCACTCTGATTTGAAATGTTGTGAAAAGCTTTGAGTCACCTTGATCTCTTCAGATGCCGCACTATACGTAGATGGTATCGGAGTTATCGGTGTCCCCAGAACAGGAGTTGTCTCGTCTTCTTGTTTTGATTCGATGAGGTTGCCCGCATCCAAACCAAAGACGCTTTGCTGTGAAATTGATGGGCGAAACCAAGATACTGAGAAGTCTTCGTCAACCACCTGTTAAGGTACTCACCTGCATTTTCGTGGTGTTTTCTCCTTCAGTCAAAGAAAGTGTGACGTTCCTTTCCACAGTTTCGCCGCAATCTTCGATGATATCATATTCAACAACAGTTCAAATTTTTTTAAAGGTTCCCGATGTAGCATTTGATGTCTTCTAGTGGACGAGCTTTTATCGTTCCACAAAACAATTCAATCGCATTATGTTCAACGGAATTGACCCGCGAAGACGATGTCTCTCTCTCGTAATGTCCACCTACCACCACAAAAATCCAGCTCCATTTAGTGTCATCCTTTTCCCTTTGTCGCATTTGCAGCCATGGAGGAGACCGAGAATGGGGACTGAGTGTCTTCGGAAGTAAGGCTTCCAAATTAAAAACAAGGCTTTGGCAATATAAGAGTCTTTTGCAAATGTAGGCTGCATTTTTTGGCCTGGAAAGTGTATCGTTCTCATTGACTCTATGAATCAACTGCTTCTTTTCCCAAGCACCTTGCATACTCGAGCTTTGGTCCAGCGAGCCACACATTCGCGATTATGCCCAGCATCGGTGGATACACGGCGAGCGTCCTGATCGAGGGAACTCCCGCTCCGGAGTACTGTGTCACAATTACGACGGTGAGTGGCCAGACGCGCCCGAGTCAGCGCAAGGCTCAAACGAACGTCAATCTCCCCGCTTACTAGGACCACACGACTGGCCAGCCGCGTGCAACGGCTTACATCGAGAGCAAATCCGAGCAAGATTTCTCGGTCAAGTTCGAGGGCACCAATCCAACCTCAGGGATGCACTCAATCACTGCGAAACTGGTTTGTAACGACTCAACAACCTCTCCACTGTGATTACAGACTTCACAGCGGCGCAATCTGCCATCAGACGGTCGATGCCGAACGCGTCGTTGCGATTAACGCACAGCAACCGAACATATCACTTCACTTTCTTGGAAAACCTGCACCTGGCGGCTACAAGGCAATGGCGTTTCGCGTCCCGAAGCTCGTGTCGGACGACGATGTCGGGGGTGCCGAACTTCTTGCTGTGCAGAGGGAAAAGGGCGTGTGCGTTAATCTTCTCCGTTGAGCCTCTGACTCGATCGGTACTGTTGAAGATTGACGATTTTTAGAGATGCTGGCGCAATCCGGGTAGAAGTCTGGCGAGAGATTGTCACTTCTGCCCCGTATCACTATCCCATGACTGCTGATGCTTCAAGCAGCAACGAGCTCAAGATCCACGAGAAGGCAAAGAAGGCTACGTTGATTAGTCACGCAACTGGGTAGGCCCATTAAGTTTCCGACCCGAAGGAGCCATAATAACTCCTTTAAACAAGCTTCGGTAAGCTACTTCCTTCGAATGCCCCTGAAACTCGAATCCATACACAGAAATTGGATCCATGGCCGAGTAAGTTCTTCCACTACTCAGATGACGCCAGTGGGATATATAACCATCAATTTCGTTACAGTTGCGACCTTTATATTCCTCTACCGCTCTCGCGCTCTCCTCTCCGTCATGGAAGGCGTCGACTTACCTCCCGAAATCGAACCAGCTCTCACACAAACGAGCGGCTCTTCTCAGGCCGCATCGTCGTCCACTCCATCAGAACCGTCGCGGAAAAGCACGGGAAACGGAGGACCCTCAACCTCATCAAAACGAGGCCGAGACGCGACACCCGGATCCGCAAGTGACAACATTTCCGCTCGCCTACCGGTAGTGGTCGACGTAGACGCCCTCCCAGACACACCGAATCTGAAACGAGTGAAGATGGAGGTGAAAGTAGAAGGCGGTACGAGCCGGCCGGCAGCTGGGTATGTGGTGGACTTGACGGGCGACGATTGAGGCGGAAGATTTGTGGTGTGTGGGATGTTGTATATACGGGGCGGCACCTTGCATGTATATAGGGATGCTATTTTCTGGAATGTAGTTCAAGTATTGAAGTTGAAGTGTAAACTGAACCTTGGCATCGTAAATTTTGATCCCGCTTGTCGTATTTACAGTGTTCTCGTGTACGATTCAACCTATTTAAATAGTGTACGTAGTCGTAGCGATACGCCCATCGAAAAGCTTTCCTTCAAAGTGCACTACACTTCTGCAACCGCTCCACTTCTCAGCTCGTCCAAGATGCGATAGCACTCCGAAATTTGCCTTGCCTTTAGGACGAGATTCGAATTAGCAAATATAAGAACTTCACTGGACGTAAAATCAACTCACCACTCCACCTCCTGCGCCATTTCCCATTCCTTCCCACAACGCCTCAAGCTCTTCCAGCTTCAACTTATACGGCACCTCCTCCCTCTCTTCCATCTTACACCTCCATCTCCTCAACTCACCCAAACACATCCGCATCGTTTCCACCTGGTTCCGCACAACTTTTGCACGTGGGTCTTCCTTCGTCAAGCGATCCTCAAAAGTTTTCGTGACGTTGGAGGTGGGTGATGGGGCGGATTCGCCTTCGGCTTCGAGGTGACATGTGAGATGGTGTACGAGGCGGTAGGATTTGTGCAGGATGGCGTGCAGGACGGCTTGCCCCGGAGGGATTGTAGCAGGGGATTGTGGGGCTGGGAAGGCGTTGTTATGTCGCATTGAGTCGAGGGTACGCTGAGGAGGACGGTGTTTCCGGAATAACTCAGCTTATCGCATGGAGCCAAAAATTTGGTGCATAAGGAAGCTCACCAGTTCATCCTGGATAGCGGTGAGATCGGTTTCTTTGAGAGACCATTTGTGGGTCAAGAAGAGCGTTTCGAGTTTCGCTCGTATTCTAGAATGGTTAATGTGTCAGTCTGCGGTTCGAAACCCCACAACCCATTGATTGTACTCGCCGTATCAGCTTCTCATATATTTCGCGAAGGGGGCTATCTCCCACGACAACGTCACGAGACTCGAGCAGGTCGTGTGCCACGTCAAAACACTTTCGGTGACGAACGAGAATGTGCCAGTGAATTATCTCCCGGAGGTTTCAGCTGACGGAATATGTATCACTCACGCGTTCGAGTAAATCAACAACCAAGGCTTGCCCGGAGATAACTTCTCCAGCTAAATCAACGTACTTCCCCTCTATTCGTGCCGAGTCAATTTCTCTGAGCTCTTCCTGTCGGTGCGACGTAGGGTTGGACTCGTACATCTGTCAATGTAACATCGACAATTCACCTGTATCTCACCAACGACTGCCAAGTCCCATGATCCAGGATCCTTCAGTTTGCTGAGTCGTACCAAGTCTCGGTGGAGGTGAACGAGACGAGTATGCACTGGGATAAGAGCGGGATGCAGCAGGGTGAGGGACAGTTGAAGAGGTACGAGCAGCGTTTCTGAAGGTTCGAGGATGGTTCATAGCCGGGTCAGGGGACGTTGCAGAGACTCCTTTGAAAATCCCAAACAACACCCACCGCAATTTTCGGCAGTTGCCTCTACCACAGCGACTCCTTGCAAAGCGCACAGGCGCAACCTGGTTTCAGAGTCGTTATGGGTATCGGCCGCCCTCGCGTTCAACGAGACCACAATTTCAGAGAGGATGTTCCTGTCCACACTTAGTGACGATGCTGCGTCCGCCAAGTCGTTCTGAGAATAAACTCCCGAGTCCGTCCAGTCGCGCAGCTGCCGAAGCGTCTTTTTCAGCGACTTGCTGGCTTCTGAGAGTGGTTGGTTCTGTTTCGACCCGACATCAGGAAAGCAGTACTGCGTCCATCCAGCGGCATCCCACATCGGGAACGCGATGGAATGTATGGTGTCCAGAATGTCATCGAAGGGGTCGTTCTCGAGGGAGAGTATGGCGGATTCGCCTTGTGTGGAAGAGTCGATGCAAGGGATAGTTGTTGAGACGGTTGATGCGGATGCGCGGAGCTTGTGGAGCGATGTGACGTGTCCTGTATCAATGAGGACAGTCAGTTCAGTGGTGTGGAATTGATGAGGCACTGGGAATCGAGCGATAGCTGTACTCACCCGCGACTTCCTCCCACATTTCAATCATTTCCGTCGTACTCTCCGGGCTTGGAGGCGGATTTGACTCTGCCTCATCTCGAGCCTCTCGAAACCGATTCCTGGAGCGTTTGAGAGCCGTCCAAATGAGACCCTCAGGCTCGGACATGGCACGTGACAAGGAATGACCGGCGTCCACGCCCGTCGGAAGGTGATGAGACGACCGAGAGATGATAAGTTCGTCTGCTGCTGGCATTGAAGATATTTTTCTCGGAGTGGAAAGCCAAGTGTTTTAAAGAGATTGGGACGGTGCCTCTTGTTGCTGGCCGGGTTCATCCGGTGAGTCAGCACGTGTCCCCCTCTTTTCATTCATCTTGCTAGCGACGTGGATTCAAACGTGGTAATAAAAACTCGTTGCTGCATTTGATCGGATGTAATACCAGAGCTTTTGGGCAATAGCTTTTTCGATTTCAGACGCCCCGCGCTATCTGATATTCGGTTGTTCGTCCGCTCAAACTCAGCGACCTGGAAACATGCTCCGGTGCTGTCATCTATGAGTAGTTCTTGCGACATCTAAAATAAGTCAAATGTCCGTTCACGAACCACCCATCTACTGCCCAATCTCCGCCTCCAAGGGCACGCTCGGTTCAGCCCCAACGAACCCCAGCCTGACATTTTGCCCGTCCGAAGGCAGATCCCAACCCCCGCGCCCGCCGGTGGATAGCCACAGGCGGAGCAGGTGCCGGATCTGGTCAGGTGTGTCACGCCAGGCGAGGCGGTCGTGGAAGATGGGGTGGTTGTTGACGAACTGGTGTGTGGCGGGCCAATGGTCACCGAATGGGGTTGGAGAACTTTACTCTGCTGTATATCACTGCACGAAAACGTACCTGTATATCCCCCGCCTCCAAACTCATTTCCACCGCTACTTCCTCCGCAATCTCCTCCAGCCTCTTGAGCACCTCGACTTGTTCGGGCGTCAGCGGGGGGACACCGTCGTGTCGCTCGGTCGTTGTAGCGAAGTAAGGTATGCAGAACGAGAGCAGTCGCCCGGCGTGCCATGTGTAAGGAGGAGCGACAAAGTAGGGTGTTTGACCGGGGAGGTCTTCGTTCTGAGTGGTGGGTTGGGCGAGGTACTGTCGGACTTGTTCCAACGACGAGGACTGCTCCTACAAAATCATACCTTGCGGTCCCAGTACCAAGGCGCAAACAGCACGGGAACAAGCTCCGGGTAACGTTCTTGGAGAATGTTGTAAACGGTCGTGGAGCTGGCCACCAGCGATTCTCCTCCTCCAGGCGCCTGGCGGACAACAATATGGAAATAGCGCGGAACGCAGCCGGCCAGCAAACGTTAGAGTTTGAAAGAGTCACTGCAAGAAATTCACTTACCGTCTCTAAGCACATCAGAGCAACAGCCTTAAGTGAATCGAAATGGAAATGTTGGTTGTCAATGGTAGCCGCGTCGGAAACAAAGCAAATTGAGAGCTCACATCACAGTGGTCCGTGTGGAACCCTTGCCGCGCGTTGGTCATATACCGCCTCGTAGACGGCGCCTTGGGGTCCACGCGAAGATCTTTCACGTGCTGTCAAAAGATAACGACGGAGCAAACCCGAATGTCAGTCCGGAACCAAGACGCCTTCGTCGAATTCCCATATCACTCACACCCAACACGTGCCCTTTCTTGTTCTGGGGCACCCTATCGCCAACGTAGGAGCCGATTCCGAGGAGGACGACAGCGGATTGCTCGCGGGACCATTTTTTCACGGGCAGGCCGCGCAGGAGGAACACGCCGAGCTCGTTGTTGACTTTGTTGGCGATAGTGGTGAGGGTTTTGGCGAAATCTGGGGGTGATCGTAAATGACGATCGTACGTAAGTCGAGTGGCGTCGAAAGTTTTGGTTTCGATCGTCTCCAAGGAAAAACTCACTCGGAATCTTGAAATCCTCCTGCGTCAGCTCTCCGAGATTTTTCCCAGACTCGATAAACTCTGCCGCTGCCCTCTCCAACTCCTCCACATCTTCGTCCGTCACGTATCGCGTCCACCTCTCCCTGCGCGATTCCAGCCCATCCGGTCCTTTCCCGACCCACGCAAACGAACTGTCGATGCGTTTAGGAAGCGGTGTCTTGAACGAATCGATGACTTGCCGTCCCAAAGACGTCGTGACGGGGTCCAGTGGTGGGCCGGGCGGGATGCGTGAGAGCCGCGTTGCGACGGTGAGGCCGAGCTCGTTTGGTGTGATAGGTGCGGGGTAGGGGATGGGCATCGGTGGAGATTCGATGGGAAGTCGGAAGTTTGAGGGTCGGTAATAATTATGGCGTCATAATAAATGGAAAAGGAGTGCTTTGCAAACCTTCGTCGTGACGTCAAAGAGGCGAGCACTTATTTGACTGACAAGAAAGCTTTTGCATTTATTATATGTGATTGGAGTTTTTATGTAATTGGTTTGTTGCCGAACTGGTCGTCGATGTTCGATGTTCGGCGCTCCGCCCGCTCACAAGAACCCACCTTCATCGGAGATCCAGTATGTATATGAGGATGCCATCGTCAAGTATTGCTGGTGTCGTGGGGCACTGTGTGTTCGTAAGTTATAATCACATTTTGCTTCAGATTCGATACACAATAAGGACAGAATTTTATTGCTTTTCATATTTTAATGCTTCTCATAAATGATCACGTTTTCTTCAGACACAAAGTAACAATCAACATCAACGTGCAAATTTTGATAAACATGACGCGCCTGGCTGGGTCCGCGTAACGGCACACAATTGGAGCTGTCGGGTCAGTACTTAGTCATCCTCCGTCAAGTTCACAACGAATGGAAACTGATTTGAGCGACCTTTCCCTGCCACCTCCGTTTTTACTCGTTTCAGCGGCGGGGATTCGGAAACCGCGTCCACATCTTTTACAGCTGCTGTCGAGTTTCGATCCCGTTTTATGGACGTCGACGAGCCAGTGCTCGAGCTTTCGATTACTCCGTTGTCCACGTATGGTGCTTGGGTGGCGGGAATCGAAGCAGTTGTAACTTGCTGGGATGTGCTTAGGCTTGTTGACAAGGGTACGTGATTAAATTGGCAACTTCCATAACGGAACGAATGTCTTGAGTAGGTTGCTTTTCTCATGAGAGTTGCGATAACAAACCTGGATCCAATTTCTTCGTTTCGAGTTGGTGCTGACGTTCCTTTGTTGGCAGCAACCTACCAAAGCTGTCACAGAAGAAGTCGACGTGATTATCGGCTTCGCTGACGCTGGGTGCTTTGGACTTCACCTCATTGTAAAACACTTGCAATGTTGCACAGACATCTGAACTTACACGCCCTTTTCCATCTGCAAAGCAAGAAGTTCCGCTCCCCCTTCATCTTCTTCCGATACAAGTCTCAGGGGGCGAAACACCATCGCTTGTCGGCCTCCAGCAACTCTCTTTCCTTTAAAATGAATGGACACATCGGAGGTTTCAAAAATTTTCGAGTCCATCCTGACACCATCCACTGTCTAATAGCATGATAACAGATTTATGTCGTGTCCTTTGTGTCACTCAACTGTCGAGTGGCTACAAACCAGTCTCACTCCAATGGAATTACTCTCCGGGGTTGGATTTCGTCCCTTGACCTTGATTGTAAACTCTTGATCGGACTAGCTTTCTATGTAGGCCGTTGCCGTTTGCCTGGCATGGCCAACCACAATCTGCTCTGGCTCAAGAAATCTAGCATGTACGGGGAGTCGGCAAGTGCTGCCTGTCCCCAGATGTATTTGAAGAAAGGGAGTATATATAAAAGTGCTACAGCCAGCCGAGCTGGCCAAGGGCGGAAGCGAGGCTCTTCTACGCGTACAGTGCTTGAAAAGTTGGATAAGTTGCAGCTGTAAAAAATTTGCTGTAGCAAAAACACGGATCGAATCAGCGCTTGTCACTGCACCAACGTCCTTGAGAAGTTGCGGATTCCATACCTGTGGTTTCTCCAGCAATGCTCCCTTCGTGCTCTACAGAGTATTAAAACACTGTTTGATACCGTTTGTGAGCCTACGCAGAGGACTTACAAAAACGGTATCAAACATCGCCTTAGTGCTGTGGGAAAGACAGATTCCCGTAGTACGACTCCCCCCAAAGAAGGCACCGGAGGTGGACGACGAAGGACGAAAAGTTAGATCTCAATCTTCTTGCTCGGCGGCACAAGGTGTCAACGTACCGATACCTTTGGTGTGGGTGGCAAGAAGAAGTGTTCTGGAGCCGAGATGCGGTGGAACAGACGATGAAGGAAGAAGGACAGCTTCCTTTAAGAAAATTCAGGTTAAGTCGCCGAAGAGAACATGCCGGGAGGCATTTGGTTTTCGGTGCGCAATGTGTTGACGATCAGGGCGGTTCAGCCGCATATTTGCCTCGCTCCGATATGCTTCAAACCGAATCGCCCCATTCGCCCGACATCGACGCAGCTTCCGACTGCGACTCGGACGAGGATCTCTGGACGCTTCGATTCCATCTTCCCACCGTCGACCGCACGCTCACGATTCGGCAGGAATTCGGAGGTGTGATTCTTACTGAATTTGGAACCCGTGCGTCATGATTTAAAACAGTTTGTACTTATTTTCTGGTGTAAATAGGTGATGGAGGTCTGGGATCGACCGTATGGCCACCATCGTCGCGGTTACTGCGGTTTTTCGAAGAGCGACCTCACTTGATTCGGTGAGATTCGTCTCCTTTCCCCAGCCTTCTCCCTTGAAGTTCAACGAAACAACTCGCTTGGAGCAGCGCTCGCCGCGTCCTCGAGCTCGGCGCCGGATGTGGCCTGCTGGGCATTGGAATTGCCCAACTTGGTGCGAAGGAGGTCGGTGGGTCCACATGCGGGATTCACCTCACGCTCGGTCATTGAATGGGACGGTTGTGCAGTCTTGACGGATCGAGGCGACATGATGGAGTTGCTTGAGTGAGTCTGCGCCGTAAGATTCTGCAAAATCATCTATTTCAACTGCATATTCATCCGCGATAACAGCATCAACCTCCACAAAAACCCCCCCTGCGCACCATGCACCGCCTCCTCCCACTCCCTCGACTGGACTTCCTTCCCCACAACCCCTGCTTCCGCCCTTCCTCCACCACTCTCCACGCCATTCGACGTCGTAGTCGCCGCAGAATGCCTCTACTCCATAGCTGCAGTCCGGCCCCTCCTCGAAACTGTGGCGAAAGCGATTGAGAAGGAGGGAAAGGGAACGGCGTATATGTGCGGTGTTATTGGGCCCGAGGTATGGGATGAGTTGGAGAGGGAGGTGGAACGGGAAGGGTGGGTTATGGAGGATGCTGAGGGTACGGATCGGACTGCGAGGAATGCTTGCGGTGAACGCCACACCGCGGATAACGATACACCAAAGGAGTCGTGTGCGGAAGCAGAAGGTGGTCGTGGAGCAGGAGCGGGACGAGAGGACAGGAAGGTGTGGAAGTTGACAACAGCCGGCGCAACCTCCACTTAGATCCAGAGCAACGAGCAAAGCACAGACTTTTTTAAATGTACTGAGTTATTGCCTTCACATTAGTACTTCAAAAAAAAACAGTGAACAAACGTTACATCCTGATAATACCGACACAGAACACCCGCCCTTCCCCAGCTCCCCACCACCCATTACCGCACAGCCACACCCCTCTCACTCCCCTTCCCGAACAACGCCCCAAACCACCCGCCCTTCTTCCCGCTCCGAAAACTCCCTCGCCTGTTCATCTCTTCCGCTCCCGCTCCGCCTTCGCCACCCGCACTGGCAGTGCCAGCCCACCGAACCTGCGGGCCACTAGACGTCCTCGAATGCGACCCACCACCCTGAGCCGGCCCCGCCCCACCAGACCCGGGAGTCGGCGACCGCCCCTGCGCGGGTCCTTCGAGCACCATGACGACCTTGGACCCGCCCCACACGGATCCATCCTTGCGTGCGCTCATGTCGCTTCCTACACGCGTGACTGACCTTCGCGTGCCCGAATTCCTGTTCATGCTCCCGCCATATGGGTGCTCCGGCGGGACCGGCGACGCCGCCAAAAACGCCGAGAACTGCCTTGCGAACGACGTCTCGTCCAAGCTTGGCGGCGGGGTCGGGAGCGGGGGGATTGGGGTCAGTGGGACCAGGCGCGGGGTTGTTGGGCGTGACGTGGGGGATGTGGGGGATAAGGGGGACGTTGGGGGGCCTGAGGTGAAGAGGGATAGGTTCGCAGGGGCGGATATGGATGACGCAAGGGGCGTACCGGAGTTGTAGTAGTTGAAGGCAAGCGGCGATGTAGGCGACGTCGGCGACGTGGGCGATGCCGGCATTTCAAGCAGCTGCGACCCCGGACGGTGGCCCGCGACGGGTGAGGCGATCCGGACGCTCACGGGGGAGTCATCGCTCTCGTGCGACCGGTCATGTGACAGCCGAGGCGGGCGGCTGCGGAACGAGGGCGTGTATTTGACGCCTCTGTTGGGTTTGTAGTACTGCTCTTCCGGGGCGGGGCGTGGCTGCTCGGTCGGAGCAGTGGGTGCCGAAGAAGAACTCGGGAGCAGCCACGTGGAGGGAAGCAACAACGACCGCCTCTTTGGCCGCGCGGGTTCGTCGGCGGCGTTTTGGTGCGATTGCGGCTGGGCAGACGGGGCGGGCGGGAGCAGCCATGTGGATGGGATGAGGAGCGAGCGGCGTTTGGGTGGTGGTGAGGCCGGGGGAGTCGTGGGTGCGAGGTAGGTGGTGGTGATTGCCGTGGTTGTCGTGGACGTGGTGGTAGGGGAGGTTGGGCCATGCCCATGAACAGGAGTAACTTGGAGTCTAGCAGGCTGCTCCACCGCCGCCGTCGTCGCGCGCTGGACCAAGTCCAAGATTTTGGACCGTTTGCTCCCCTTCGGCGCATCGAACGCCAGCTCCTTGGCGCGTCTCAGTACGCCGTTGGTCACCACCACACCCGGCCGTCGCAACAACTCCTGCACCATCTCCAAACTCGGTTCCCCCACGACACCCTCCCTTGTCTCAAACACGCTACTCGGGTCGTCGATCACGACTGTGGCACCGGGGAGGTTCGACCAGTATGATGTGGCCACAGCGAGTTCGAGCGCGTTGGAGAAGGTTGGGGTGAGGTGCCAGCGAGACGAGCGCCAGAGGGAAGAAGACCAGGACGGGTGGAAGGCGGGGAATGGCCATGAGAGGGGGACGGAGGGGTCGGCACCTGGGATGAGTTGGGAAATGGATGGAACGGGGGGTGAGTATTCTGCGCCCGGCGGTGTATAGAGTATTCCGCTTCGCGGGTCATTCGCCTCCAGCGAAGAGCCTCGGTCAGCGCTATCGCGCTAAGGTCTCGGGTCTCGCTGCGCTCGACCACCCACCAGCATCAATCAAGGCCCTAACAACAGCCACCATCTCAGACTTTATGGCCAGCGCAAGCGCATTCTCGGCCTCGCGCGCGTCCTTGACATCCTCGCCCTCTGGTTGCAACGTGGCCCTGAGCACGACCACCTTTCTTGCGTTTGGGTTCGCGCCCTCCGTGAGCGCGGAGCGGACCAGGTGCGGGTTGGAGGACTCGATCGCGGAGAGGAGAAGAGAGTCGAGGGATGAGAGGTACGGCATGGGGTGGGCGGGTCGGTGTGGGGCTGGGGGATCGAAAGTGGCCGAGTTGGATTGCGAGAGTGGAGCGTCCCAGGCGAGTTATTTGCTGTGCGATCGCAGGCTGGTGCCTTGTCTCGTCGCTGTCTGCAGCTGTGTTGGCGTGTGGCGGTCCTAGTGCGCCACGTGCGGTGACTTCCTCGCGATCAGATAGGGGTCGAGATAGGAACACGACGGGTTGAAACCTGTAACAGACTGCGGCAGAGCGCGAAAAAATGACGCGACTGTTTGGTGGGTTTTGTGGGTTGGATGAACAGAAATATAGCAGATGTTTATCTGGGGTTTGCCCGAGCGAGGGCTTGCTTTGGCCGGTTGCCTGGCAAAAAAAACAAACACACTAGCACCGCCAGGATGGCTTGGACGCGACCGCATAGAGTCTATCTACATTCTATTTGGTTACGGTAAACATGGTGACATAGTGCTTTCATGCTTGCAGGATCAGATGTGGGGATTTCCAAGATATAAAGATCCTAACGTCCCAAATTTGCATGACATCGGCAAAACCACCAATGATCTCCAGACTTCGAATCCCGCAACCATCCACCTACCGACCCCGACTCCCACTCTGCGCATGCCCTGCCTCCGCTGCCATCATCAGCATCAGCATCGACCCTGGTAGATGGTGCAGCGACGGCGGTGGAGGGACATATTTTCTCGGTTTCAGCTTTGTCTGGGATTTCGAAGTCGTTGAGGAGGAAGAGGGCGAGGCAGACTCATGTTCACGGAAGTGGACGCGAGGACCGGTCGACACAGGTGACGTGATTACATTGTCGGACTGAGGGCGGCAGGGTGAGGATGAGATTGTATCTTCAGCGCCAGCAAGTGATGTTGGTGACATTGGCGCCGGCCGCGAAATGTCCGGCAGACTTCCCGACCTCCGTCTTTGCATCGTCTGTGCTCTCGGTCGCTGATCAAAGCCCTTGGAAGGCGGTGACGGCGAGGATGGGGAAAGCAGCCAGTTCTTGGACCTCGCGAGCCACGATCGTGGCGTCGTCGATGACTTGGAACTCCAACTGGCGTCGCTCAGTTTGCTCAGTAGTGACGACGACTGTGACGAGTGGACCGACGCCGTCCCCCCACCGCCGCCAGACCCGAGCGCGAACTGACTGATTTGGGGAGATGTTGGTGGCGTTGCGGGTGGACTGACAGGGCGGTAAAATGGCTGGCCGTGATCGTCTGGCGAGTGTGTGGGATAGTACCCCCTCGGCAAGCTGCTGATGGCGTATCCCAGTCCCGCCACTTGCACCACTCCACTCCCACTCCCAACCCCACTTCCACTACCACTTTCAACACCCTCCACCCCCACTCCCACCACCGGCGCCGGCTCCTCAACAACCGCCTCGGCCTTCGAAACCATCCCAAAAATTCGCCACGCCGCACCGCCCTCTTGCGCACCCGCGGCGAGTTCCCTCGCGCGTCGAAGAACCCCCGGTGTTGCGGGCACGTTTCGGCGCAGTAGCTCTGCGACTATGACCGGGGAGGGGTGACCGTCGGAATGTCCCTGTCCCGCCTGCATTATAGTTGAGGCGGGGAGCAGCGGGGGACCATCCAGATCAACGACAACGCACCACCCCGCACCATTCAACTCCACCTCCGCCGCTGGTGTAAGCGCAAGCTCGAGCGTGCTGGAGAACACAGGGCCGCTACGCCATCGCAATGCGGACCAGGTCGCGGGCGTCCAGACTTGTCGAGCGTGGGAGGCGGAAGTCGTCGAGGGGAGGGACCAGGAGATGGGTTCGGTCGGGTCGGCTCCTGTTCGTGTACCGTGTTTGTGGAGTTGGCACGGAACGTACGCGTCAGACAATGGGGCTCAAGTTCAAGTCCGCCGCCGCACGACGCACAAAGCAAAGGCCACAAACCTGCGTCAATCAAAGACCGCACGATATTGACCTTCCCACCCCTTAGAGCCAACGCCAGTGCCGGTTCTCCCTCCCTTTCGTCCTCCAACGCCTCTTTTCTCCCTTCACTCCTCCCCTCTGTCCTCCCCGCGCAGGTACCCCCATCCACCTCCACCACCGCCCGCACAACGACCCGCTTCCGCGCCCTCGGATCCGCACCCCTCGCAAGTGCGGCACGAACGAGATGCGTCGTGCCGGATTCGATCGCGGTGAGGAGGTCGGCGTCGGCGGGTGTGAGGGAGCGGGGGTTGTGCGGGGATGGTGGTGTTGGTTGGGAGAGCGGTGCGGGGAAGAGTGAGTGCGCCGGTGGAGATGGAGCAGGAGAAGGAGAAAGAGGAGGTTCAGAGGGTGCCACTGCAAAAGGGCGGCTCGGCGGGGATCGTTGAGGAGGTATGCGCCGTCGGCCGATGTGGCTGCAGGTGGGATCTGAGGGAGATGCACGGTGCATGACGCGGTGAGCGGGCGACGGTTGTACTTGTGCGGGCTGGGGCCGAGAGTGGGGAATAAGGACCGAATGGAATGTTTCGTACCTTCGCCGGATAGGACGCTCTTCTGTGGGTACCTGGCGGCCATTTGACAAAGCAGGAGACCAAACCTGAAGTGTTGGTTCGGGATAGGTCATGCATCATGTGGAGAAAAATTCATATTTAAATCAAGTTAGCAATTTGGTTTTGACGCGACGCTACGCCTTCGCCTTTCTCGAAGGGATGCAATCAAACCTCGCTGAGTGATCAACTCTCGTCAACTACAGGCGGTTCTCGCACCCCAAAATTGTAGAAAAATTAAGAAAAATTAAGAAACAGGACCTTCTTATGCGCAGTCCAAGGCCCAAACTGCTACTCTTACCGCGGTTTGATCACTTTAATTGTCCAAGCGAGGCGCTAACCGTGTGGTATTCATTGGGAGACGGATAAAGGTTAGAAGGTTAGATGAAGCGTTTCCTTGCAGTGCAATAGAAATGACTCGGTGCGGTGTGGAGTGGTTGGCATGATTGTTGACCAAAGTTTGCCCCCAACTGAAATCGTTTCCTTTCATTCGATCGCCCGTGAATTTCAACGGAATGAATCAAAGTCAAACGGAGACTACGAAGACGTTCGACGAAATACTCTCGCGTATGGAAAGTCGTGAGGATGGCTATCGCAAAACCATTTGGGAGTTTCGCCAGTTTGTGGAAGGCTGCAGACGCAGCTGCGAGGGATGGTCCTGACAGATATTATGAGACCGTTTATGTGGCAATGGAGACATTCATCAATCTGTGGACCAGCGACGACACCGTGGCTCTCCCCCACCTCCAGGTATACTCCTACCGCAAGGTTTTGAGCTTGCTCCTGGGAAGTTCGTACGGGAAGGATGTGGTGTCCCACGCTCTTCCTCTGAAGTTCATAGACAACTGGGTCCAGAAACTATCGGTCGTTGTCCTTTGCGCCTCCGAGTCGCGTGCCCTGCGCCGAATCGTTCTTGAGCGTTCTTTTGGATTCCTCACTCAAGTGATCACAGTTGTTACGATTGCTATGGAGAGGGCGCTGCGTTCCCAGGAGGAAACTGGAATTCCTTATGACCCAACTTCTGAACTCCACCCTATCTGCTAGCATTAGGCTCTCTCATCTCCCCGGGTATAAGCCTTGAGTCGGCTACCTACTACTCAGCTTCTGTGAAAGACAGCACAGAGTTTAAGAAATTTATGAAGGATTGTTTCTAATCGCTTCAAGCAAGGCGCCTGGATGATGAGGAGTTTGAGGCGTGGCTAGTCTACGACAAGAGCGCGTCATGGGTCAGTAGTCAGCTCAATCCGGAACACTCAGAGGCTTGAAGTGATCTTACTGGAGAAGAACCAATTCGGACAAAAGGTTTCAAAGATATCGATATCCCTTCATATTGGAAGCGTCAAAAAGGGTCGGAAGTTGAATCAGTATGCGCAGCAATCGGATGCACCAACTTCACACCGAAGAAAACGTGTTCCCGGTGCCAGTTGGCCATGTATTGCGATGCCGTGTGCCAGAAGGCGCACTAGAAGAAACACAAGGTGCCGTGCCGCGATGACTTTTGGAATGTGGAGGGGATCCCTCCGGACTCGACTGAGGAATTGTATGAAGAGGTGACTGTGGGGACATCATAATTGGAATGCGAATCGGTCTTTAGCGGCCGGCACGGCATATTATGCAACGAAATAATTGGGTAATACAAAGCTTTCTCTTTTACAATCTTTGCACCCAATCGCAACACCGTCTGTGCATCCCGGGTACCGAGGTAGAGGAGGACGGGGAGGAGGTCTCGGAGAATGGAATGACTGGATCCTGCACTACAATCAAAGTGGCATTCACCTTCACCCCTTCCCCGCTTCTCTCCCCGAATCTCGCCCCGCGATGGCTTCTGCGCCACCCCTTCCGTCCTCCGACATTGCCATGGCAGACGCAGACCCACCGTCCCCATTCTCGCACGAATCGCCCTCCAAACGACCCAAACTCGCATCCCATGAGCCCACGTCGCCAATAGCAGGAGGTGATGCACACGGCGGGGACGCGGCACCCGCGCAGCCGAAACTGGGCTCTGCGTTCCCGTTGGCCAGAATCAAAAAGATCATGCGTGAGGATAGAGATGTCGGGCAGGTCAAGTCCGAGGCGGTGTGGCTTGTTGGGGCGGCGACGGTGGGTTGATTTTTGTTGTCGCTGTGGTGGCCGGGGTTGGAGGAGTAAATGCTGATAGAATGCGTTGTGGTTTTGCAACAGGAACTCTTCCTGGAATTCCTCATCCACCAAGCCCACCTCCAAACACAGCGCACACGGAGGAAGATTGTGGCGTATAATGATTTGGCGGCGGCAGTGGACGAGGTGCAGCAGTTGGAGTTTTTGAGAGGTGAGTTGGAGTTGTTCTCCACGGTTGTTGGGTCGAGCGACTTGGGGGAGAAAGGATTGGTGATGGGAGTCACGGAGAGGGAGCAATGGATGGATTTGGAAGTAAAGAGTATGGAGGAGGAAAGAGGTGGACGTGACTGCAGCGCCGTATCGCAGAAGTGACAAAATCGAACTGGAACCACGGAAGTTGGAGCGATACCTCACCCTTTCATTTCAACCCATCCTTTATTCTTACTTTCCGCTCTGGCTTACACGTACCGCCACATTTCCTATTCGACTTTCCACTCCATCTCTCCCTACCTCTGTGCCACCACACCCCTTTGCTCCACCCACCCTCACAGACGCCATCCCCCTAACCCTCCCCCCCGCGACCGCGCTCGCCAACCAAGCCCTCCTAGCGACCGACGCCGCGTCCGAAGCCAAAGCGGCCGCAGAAGCCGCCGAGGCCGCCAACGCCGAAGCCAACCGGCTCATGGCGATGGGCGTCGGGATGGGAAACGGTCACGCCGCGAACGGAACAGGTGCAGGCGCAGGAACAGCCTCTACCGGGGATGGCGCGAGCCCAAAGCGAGGCGGGGATGTGACCCCGAGCTGGGAAGTGGACGAGTGGGATTTGGGTGGCAAGACGATGGGCGAGCGTGAGGCCGAGCTGAAGCTTGCGCCTGAGCGGCGTGGAAGGGGCGGTAGGGGTGTTGGGCGTGGACGGGGACGAGGAAGGGGGAGAGGCAGGGGAAGGGGGAGGGGGAGGGGAAGGGGTAAGAAGCAGGACGACGACGATGATGATTTGGATGAGGAGGATGGGGAGTTGGAGGTTGTGGGTGGTGCGGGTCCGGCGGGTGGTGCGGTGGGTGGAGATGCGTGAGGCGGAAGAATGTGGCGCTTGTGGTTGAAGAGAACGATTGTGATGACAACTTTGGAACTCATGAGCAGGTGTAAGCTAATTTCATTTCATATAACATGCAAAAAATTGAATCATATCTGCGGCGATCTTCCTGATATTAATTTCCCTCGGCCGTGGAAGCACTCAATGAACCACTAAGAGTTCTACCGCACCAATGAATGTATTCGGAACATCATTATTCCCGAATCGCTTTTGCGTAATAAGTTGCGGTGGATGGCATACTTATGCTTTGGAATCATATGATCAATATTCCATCACGATAACTCAACCACCTTTCCCTTGTCACTGGACACGCGCTAGCGACGACGGAGGTGATGGATCTACCTCGCCCACTCCACGGGACGACTCACCCGTCTCTGAGGAGCTGCCGGGGCATCACTTTGGATTCACTGAAGTAAATGAGTCGGACATGGGGTCGCCCAGATGTACCGCACCTTCTTGGGAGTCCTCCTTTCACCGTGCGGCGCGCCTTCTTCTGCTGGTGAATGAGCGCACATTAGTTGCACTTGGAACATTCAAAGCTCAACATCACGAGCAAATATCATACTCGTCACGTGGTATGAGCAGTTGCACGCCTGCTTCGTCGGCGGACACCCCCGATCTCACCCACGTCCCGCATAAAAGAAAGGGTCGCCGAGGGGTCGAGCTGCAATCCCACGTATCTATGGGATTATATAATGGTATTAATCACGATATCCGAAATATGCCTTTTCTCATGGATCCGCTGCTGTGGTCTGCAACAGCAGCGGAGGAAAGGAAGGCAAAGATAGATGCGCATAGCATGATGTGGAACGCGTTTGAGATGGTGGGTGAGGTCACAAATCGTGGTGGGGAAAAAATGACAATTCCTTTACAGTAGTAGTGCGCAGCAGCGTTGATGACTATAAGGATATAGGAGAAGCCCGTGATCCGTGACTCCAAAAAAAAACGTAGACGTACAATATCATGTCACGTAACCCCCTCGGACCTTCGGCCTACAAAGGACGAAGACGTTGACGTTGACGAGAACGAAAAGGTATTGTCCTGAGAGGTCACATTTCAATATCGTCTCCCTGACGTGGAAAAAAAAGGAGATGAAATCCGAATACGAGAGCCCCCCCCTTGTCAGCAGCGAATCGTGAATGTCAGAAGGTTTCTTGGTGCACAATGAAAATAAGGTCAAGGGTTACGACTGGTACTTGCATGGATGCTTGTCCTTTAGGTAACGCAATGTTTTGCAAGACCATGCCACAAGAATAACACAAATAAAATGCCTGCTGTTTGAGCGTTGATTTTTTTAAATTGGCTGTCTGATATCTGATAAGAGATTTGCCCGCGGTAACATTTTGTCAAAAACATCGGATCGTACGAGGAAGAGAGTTAGTCAGCAGCCTCTACAGGAACACTCGCCAGGCAAATAGGGGTACTTGTGACGATTTCTTGACAAAAGTATGGAAAGTCATCCCCGCCTCCAGATCAAGGTGGAACATTCATGTGGAGACATCAATCTCGAACGCAACACGATATTTCGGCGAAAAGGATAGCTACAGCACCCCGCACCAAGTATTATGGTATCCGGACTACGATAGTTGCGATCGCCATCCGTCATGTCGGCTAGTGTGAAGGCATATCCCAACTGAAACGGTCTCGGGGCAAAACGTTGGCAGCACGTAACATGCGTCGCATCAAAAAGAGAGTGTAGTAATTACAACTCGATGTGGCCTAGCCCGATCGGTGCCTGCTGTGCTGATAAAATGGCGCTTCGCCCTCTCTTTTGTGGCAAATGTAACGTCATTGCACATAAAGCAAAGACCAAATACGCTGTACTACTACTGGCTCACAGACACTGTGATATAGTCGAGTCTCAACTTATTTCGTAATGCGTGTGTTGTGGTGCGACTTGAATCGCGGGGAGTGGGTGGAAGGGCGGAGGGCGCTGTCTGCTAGAAGAAAAAGAAAGCATTTTGGAAAATAGAAGCAACAGAATGTCAAATGCTTCATCTATGTGACCGGCTGCCTAGTGCATTCATGCGTCGGACGACAAAATGCCATTGCAACCCAAGTTCAAACAAGACCACGTCTTGATGTCCGTCGTCACCAAAAACACGTACGACCAAGTCACAACATATCTCAAGAAACACTTTAAGTAATTGCTGCTTCAAGAACGTTCGCTTTCCCTGTCATCCATCTGAAGACGTAGTTCTCTGTGGTGACAGTCTCAAACCCATCTTGTCACAAGGAGGATCAAAACTGAATGTCGATCAGCTGGACTGACAAGAACACTCGAGCCGCAGGTTGCTGTTGGGTTAGCAGTGCAACCACGTTCTAGCCCAAAAACTTAAAACGTACAACTTATGTCTTCTGACGTCTTCATTACTCAAACGGGTTGGAAACCTCACAATGCTGACTCTGACGTCAGTATCTCAAACAAACGATGGGCCCGCACGAGTTGCCCTTGGTGTACTCAAAATTCAGCGATTTGAGCATGATAATGTGCTGTACATCTTGGTATTGCAGGCGTAGTTGGTCGGTGCAAGTTCACACTTCACCGACGTGTCAACACCCGCTCAAAACAAACGGACGCTGGTGATACATCATGCGCGGTCGAACTGCAGTACCATCCATGTTATAGAATTATATATGGTATTTGCACCACGTTGTGGATAAAAGCCGATCTTCTCTGCGTTGCTGGTTGGAGGCCCAGGGCTGCAACGACATCGAAGCAAAAGGGGAAGTGGATAGTCCACAAAGAGTGCTCACCGTAGTGCGGCACTTACTTTCCAAGGTGATTCATTGGTTTTTGCGTTGGTTCTCATGTGTCTTAGTTGCCTGTGGTAAAGCAGTCCTTCTTTTTTTGGAACGACAAGACAGCTTCAATTACTAGACGTTTAGTTCTTTGACCATACTTCATTCTCGCTCGTCTCAACCCCGAGGTCACACGCTCATGTTTCTTGTCTACACCCTCGTGCCGGTCTCTCTCGTTGCTAACGGTCTCTGACTCTCACTCGGTCTCCAGGTCACTCGTCTCAGCTCCCGTGTCTCTCTCGCCCCAGTCTGTCTCGCTCGCACGCTGATTGCGTTCCCTCGTGCCCAGCTGGTGAAACCCTCGCCCGTCCCCCCTGACAGAAGAGCGAGAGGCCCGGAGGCAGCCAGCGGGACTCGGAGAAGAACATGACTCGTGCATCAAGAGACAAGGAAGACAAGATTGAATGTGGCTACAGGCTCCGCGTGGGTTTTCGTCTTCTGACATCCACCCACTCCACTCTGGTCATCTCAACTCTACTCCAATCTTTTCATCCGCACTAAACCAAAAGATAATGAATGGTCGCAAATTTCTTGCGAATGGGCGGACAAAGAAGATGCACGTCATCCATTCCAAACCATATGTACCCTACACATTGATTTTCCTCGCATCACACTTCTCCTAAAAGCTATTCTATCAACAGTTATTATATCTCTCGGGCAACACCTATTCCGCCAAACCCATGGAATCCCATGGGACAACATTTTATCTCCTATGTTTTGCGCGAGCTAAACGCCTTCATCTCGCTCTACAACATACAACCTCGGTTGTCACTATCTTACTTCCGTTTCGTTGATGATATCCTCCTCATTGGCATTTTTGCCCCGATGTGGATTCAGCAAGTCTTCATCCCGTTCTTCGAAGAATATGGCATACTGCTTCAACGCAGCTCTGAGAACGATCACAATGCTCCATACCTTGAACTACGCATACTCATTTGCTCTACTTACCGTGCGGTCTCCTTCCGAACTTACTCCAAAAAGGACCACTCTTCCGTTCCCTGGGTTCCTGACATCCCGAACAACTGTCTTTGCCGTTTTCATTACATCAACACTCTTCGATCGCGATTTCTCATTTTTGCACGTCTCAGCTCCGACGAGAGCTATTTCTCTAAATCTTCATCACGGCTCGCCCAGCATGTCATGGCTCGTCGCCTTTACCCGCCGGAGTGGGTAAAAATCGCACTCAACCGCGCATACTTTCTTCACAAGGAAATGTGTACTATGTTCCCTGGCAGACGGAACATACGCTCACTGATCACGCTCATCGTGCAATCGACTACATAGACTCCGTTATCACTTGCTTTCATTCTCTCGTCAAAAATTCTTTTTTGTTTTACATGTGCTTCTCACTATACTCTTGTAATTCGTACTAAACTGTCTGCGCCTCACCTGCATTACTAGTGTCCCTCTGAACCAACGTCGGGGCCTCCTTTTGAAGACCCGACGAATATGTTCCATCCCTCCCATGGCGCATCCTCACCCACGCGGCTAAAGTTGTCTCTCTCCCGACTATGACGACGACCATCTTCCTCAGGTAAGTTTGTGAACTGTCAACGCCGGAGGCCCCCACCCCCTTTCCCTTTCTACATCGATATACGAATGCTGGCGGCGACGGAGGAGACGGACCTACCTCGCCAAGTCAACGAGACCGCTCACCCGTCTCAGAGAAGCTGCCGGGGCGTCAATATGGATTCCCTGTTGTTCTAAAGACGGGAATTACCATATCAGCTAACCTTGCAACGGGGGAGCTCAAGTGCACAACCCCACAAAGTTTACGCTGATCCACTAAACGTTGCGTGCGTAGAAAGGTAAAAACCGCTCAGGAACAACAAAATGATACACGAACAAGGTGCGTTGGAGGGCAAGCAGCAGATGTGCGGCCCACACGCCACCCGACGTCTCCCGCCGTTTTACAATAAGTAACACTTTACAGCCCCGCCCTTCGCAACCCTTGCGCACTTGATTGGCCGTCACCCCCACTCCGGCAGAATTATCGGCATCCCTGCGATCTTGGCGTGTCCCGAGGTATCCAACCATATCTTGCGTGGTTTGTACGGAACCTCGCGCGAGAAAAGTAAAAGAAGTTGACATTATTCACCATTAAACCTTCAACTCAACCGGAGTACAGTAATCAGACGGAATCGCTTGACCCCGTGGACTCCACCCCGCTCGGAAAAACACGCCGCATGCCTCCGCAACTCGCTCCACGTGCCTGCCCGCCGTCCCGTCAAACCGACCTGCACATGCACTCGCAATCTCCCTCACCCTTTCCATCACCCGCATCGCCACAACCCACCACTCCCGCGATGCCCCTGTCCCCCGTCGACACGCTTCTCCTCACGGGCATCGAATCGTCAAACATCCACATGGTGCACACGGCGCTTGCAGAGGGCGCGGACCCCAACGCACGCAAAGTTGTCGTAGTGCGAGTGGCCGTTGCGGAGGATGTCGAGAAGAGGAGGAGGAAGGAGAAAGTGAGGGCAGAGTCCGCCCTGGCTTTGGCGGTTGTCAGGGGGAAGGAACAGATTGTGAGGACGCTGCTCGATGCCGGTGAGTATCTATCCTTTTCTTTCATACTTCTCTGTGTCGCATTCCGTGCTTACGAGATGCGTCCCTTCTCCTTCCCAACCGATGGGTCCAATCAAATCCCGACTCCTACTCCAGGCGCCGATCCCCACACACCCATCACCTTTCCCCTCCCCGCATTCCACCTTCACTGGTCCCTCTCCCACTGGTACACCCCTCGTTTCCACGCCTCCCCCGTATTCTCCAACGCTTTGGAGCTCGCACTTGCCACTGCCGTGTGGCTCAACTTGCCCGGCCCACATGTTGTCGTGGATAATCCGAGGACGGTGTTCGAGGCCCGCGAGTGTGCGTTGGTAGAACCCAGCGCTGAAGTCGTCGCCGAGCTTGTCAGGAGGGGAGTTCCAGTGACACGTGTGGTGCTCGGACGAGCAAGGGACCTTGGATACGGCGCACCAGAGGGAACTGCACGATGGCGGATACTGGATATGGTCGAACGCGCGGCTGGGGTTGGAGCAGCGTTCGACCCAACTGGGCGTCCCCTTTCTCCGGGCCACTTGTCTCCCTCCCTTGCCCCGTCACTTCACCACCTGTCACCACACCCTCCTATCCACTACCCTACCGACGCACCACGTGGCCGCCAGCCCGTGTCCGGGATAATGTCCCCGCCACTCTCACCAACAAACGGCCGGTGGCGGTCCTGGCTTGCTCCCTCGACGTGGCTGGGCAACCGGCCCACGTCCCCTCCTCCCCACCCACCACGGCACCTCGCCACATCCCCACCACCCACACCCATTCCAAACCCAACTCACGCACGAGCACAGTCAAGGCCACGGTCATTCTTTTCACCATCGACGTGGTTCCCGGCACCCCGCTCCCGCTCCCCATCCCACTCTCGCAGCCGGTCGCGTGGTGACCCGTTCTTCAACCGCCGCCCGACAAGCCCACCACCACCCACCCCTCCCAGAACTACCACCCTCCACGGACACGCCAAACCACGCCGGTCTCGAAGTGCGCCAAGAGCAATTGAAACATCCCGTCTTCCCCTTCACATGCACGCACACACTCGGATCGCGCCTCGACCTCTCTCTCGATTGATTTTAAGCTCGCCGCTCGGGATGCACCCAGGCACGGAGCCGGTTCCAACGTGGACGCGTACGCCCTCACCCAAATCGCCTACGATCTCAGCATCGCCCCCACCCACTTCTCGGGTGAGGAGGAGGAATGTCGGTCCAGGAAGGGGTGCCGAGGAGGCGGGTCTGGTATCGTTTCCCCAGCCTGAGGACGTCGTGGAAGTCGTCGTTTCCCCCTCGCCCGCGTTGGCGAAGGAGGGCACACATGCGCGGAACATCTCGGACCCATTTCCCGGCCCGTCGCAATCGTCATGGGCTGGCGCTGTGACGCCGCGGAGGGGACGGTCTACGGGGTCTCCTTCGCCCTCTTCGTCTGCGTCCGTACCTGAACATATGTGGGAGCAGGAGCCGGACTCATATTTTGATCCGAGGGTGGGAGGGCAGTATGTGGCGAGGCAAGGGGCGGGTGGAAGTCCCCCTAGGAAGAGATCGCCGGGGAGAGTTGTTGGGTGAGTGAAGGCGATGTGGAGGGAGTGGGAGGAGAGACGGTGGTGTGGTGCTTAGCGATGTCGGGGGATTGGAATAGGAGAGATGGATGGTTCTTGGTGTAGGCAAGTAAACAAAGAACAATGCCGGTGACGAGCGGACCATTGAACGGAATGGACGAAACATCGGCCAAAAGTGTAGATCTTTCATCTTTATCGAATACCAGAGGAACTCTGTCAAATGTGTATTATAGTGTTTCACGTGTATTTCCAGTGTGTACAATTGACGAACAAATCAAAGCGCAAGATCTGAGGTGATGTCAAATTTTTGCAAATAATCTTGTGACCTATCGGAATGACTGTCAAAGAGTCACAACTGTCGTCCAACCGCGGAGGACGTTAGTGTACTCCTCGCAAAATTACTGGATTAAACATGTGATGAATTAACTGTTCCAAGTAGTCGTCTTAGCGAAGGTTGGTTCCCTTTCTTCGTGATGGAACAGTTTTCAAAAATAGAAATTGGCAGCTAGAAAAATGCAGTCTCCGTGGCAACGCGTGGAATGCGAGCTGTGCTTGCAGATGAAAGATGACGTGATATGGGATCTTTAGCAAAGCATGCTGCAACAACTGGTCGCACACAGCGGGTTTACTCAAAATGTGGTGACAAAAGCGCGCTCGCACCCGTGTTCAGAGCAAACTTGCCTCATATTGCCGTAAAACAGTTTTTAAACAGTTACTAGAGAACAGATTATGAACACTGCTGCACAAGCAAAACTGATGCAATCAAGATCTCCCACGACGCACATATCGCCATTGTCCAGGTTGATTACGTCATCAGTGAGCAAAATGTTCTTCCTCGTCCACCGACGCAGCGACTAAGATCGATTTAACCATCGTTACTTCTTGAAGCGCCAAATGTATGCATGCTGCCAATTTTGACAATCAATTGCACATGATTTTGGTGCTTCCGAATAAAACCCCGGTGGACTCTGTAGTACGTCATCGCAACACGGCGCTTTGTATTCCAATAACCCTCAGACAGATTTCAGGAGACTGTGGGTGACTGGATATAACGTTGTGTTTGCATTTGTAGGATGGCTGTACCACAAATATCCGTCTGAGGTGCCAGACACCAGTCTTTGTATGAGACAATAAAGAATCCACAAATTTTGGAGTTCGACAAGACACAAGATCGCCTTTACCAGTCGCTGGTGAGACGTCTGATGCTCAGTCAGAATGACCAAAACCCTAGACGAGTCCAAAGTTTTGACTTTAAATTACAATCTGAACTCGCGTGAAATGTCTCACACCTCCCTTCCTTTTGGGGATTATTATCGTCGCTAGTGGCATAGTGGGGATTTGTTGATGAATTAGACGATGTGAGTATCATTGCGGTTATTGAAATGAGTGAATGCATACAAAGAACTGACGGAATGGTGACAATCCTGTATCGTACAAACGAATTCAAGCCTGTTTCCGGCTCTACCTAGCAAAAACGTACAGAGTACGGGAGATCCGACAAGAATTGTCAGACCTACTTACATAATCGATCAGGTGCCAAATATCGGCAAAATCTGCTTCGCCAGCATTCAACCTCATCAAAGGGACAAGCCACAAACTATTGCTTCCGACCAACTTCCCCGATGTCTTGAATAAAGCAACGGACCAAATAAAAACACTCTGATATTTGCCCCCGAGCTTCAATCGCGCCAACGACACCGCACGCAAAGCAGTGGAAACCCATAGCAAACTCATTTCAACCTGACAGAAACACCTTTGAAAGTCATCTCTCTTTTCTAAAAGGTGAGAGGCGATTGGTACCGATTGCATGCAGTGGTCCGATTGACCTAAGCTAATGTCTGTTTGCACTCGACTAATCGCGGCAATCTCTCGCTCCGGGCGATTCTAATGAACGGAAGACCATGGCCACCCACGACTATGATAGCAACCCCGAGAGCGGTGTTTCGCCCAGTTTGAATGGCCTCCGTGTAAGGAACGTTGGGATTCTGGGCATGGAAATCTACTTCCCCAAGCAAGTGAGTGCCTTGAATGATGCTGTGTATCAGCAGTGGCATTATAAGTGTTTGCTTGAAGTACGTCGACCAGCAAGAGCTCGAGACGTTTGATGGTGTATCCGCGGGCAAATATACCATCGGTCTTGGACAACACCGGATGGCCTTTTGCGATGATAGAGAGGACATCAATTCCATGTCTCTGACAGGTCAGTGAATGTCCATCGTCGAGGTTCGACTTGGTTGGCTAAACCGAAAATGCATTGTTGCCTTGGTAACGAGCAGTCGTTCAAAACCTTCTATCAAACTACCAGATACCAATCACTTCTATCGGTCGCCTTGAGGTTGGAACGGAAACCATCATCGACAAGTCGAAGTCCGTCAAAACAGTACTGATGCAACTCTTTTCACCGCACAACAACGAAATTGAAGGCATTGACACCACAAATGCCTGCTATGGCGGAACGAGTGCCCTTTTTAATGCCGTGAACTGGGTCCAAAGCGAAAACTGGGACGGTCGCTTAGCCATCGTCGTGGCTGGTGACATCGCCATTTATGCTCCAGGTAACGCGAGGCCGACGGGAGGAGCAGGCTGTGTCGCCATGCTTGTTGGGCCTGGCGCTCCTATTGTTCTTGAATCTGGTGAGTGTGATCCATTCCAGCACGCATCCTATGGTTGTTCACGATTTTCTTGCAAACCCAATAGGACATCGCTCCACCTTTATGGACCATACGTGGGACTTTTACAAGCCCGACTTCGGCTCAGAATACCCTTTTGTCGATGGGAAGCTTTCTGCGTCATGCTACCTTAACGCCATCGACCATTGCTATCGCAAATACATCGACCGTTTTGAGAAGAGTCATGGCGTGCGTTTTTTGCTGTATATGATATTCTACGTCTCATGCCTGACGCTTTTGTTTCGCTTGCTCATCGTAAAGATGGCACCGCACTCTGCAACATTGAGCGATTTCGACTACTTCTGTTTTCATTCGCCCTACACGAAGCTTGTTCAGAAGGCGTTTGCTCGGCTTGGCTTCATTGACTTTTTGCGATCGCATCAACCGGGCAAGTGGGCAAAGATTGGCCGGGTTGAAGACGTGAGTGAATGGATCATCTTTTTACCGGTCATCGCAATTTATGGAATGCACTAACGCTCTGTATGCCAGCCCATGAAAGTCGATGACCCATCTTTTGACAAGGACGTCGAAAAGACCTTCGTAGCAATGACTGAGGACTTGTTCAAGTCAAAGGTCGACCCCAGTCTTCTCGCCGCGCGGGAGCTTGGCAACATGTACGCCGGGTCTCTCTACGGTGGTCTCGTTTCTCTTTTGAGTGAGGTCAAACCTGATCAGCTGGTGAGTAGTTGCCTCGCGGCTGATGTCACTTCCGGTGTCGAATAACCTCTCACTCCGTGAGCCCAAAGGTTGGCAAACGTATAGGACTTTTCTCCTACGGATCCGGTCTCAGCTCGTCCATGTTCTCGCTCCGCGTGGTCGCGCCCCCAACCGACATCCACGGCGCGCTTTCTGACTTCCGCGCCCGCCTCTCCTCCCGGACACGAGTAGACCCCGCTGCGTTTGACGCCACCATGCAGCGGCGTGAGCGCACGCACGGTAAAAAGGGGTACGCTCCTGTGGGGAAGATAGATGGGTTGTTTCCCGGTACGTTCTACCTTGAGAACGTGGATGAGAGGTTCAGGAGGTCGTATGGGAGGTGCGGCGTGGAGGCGAGTGGCGAGAACTTGGCAACTTTGATGATTGCAGAAGGGGAAGGGAGCTAAGAGTAAAGAGGTGCTCTGGACCAGATTTCGTGATAATTACCAAGGCGAGGGCGAAACCAGAAACTCAGACCCAGTCCTTTGGTAGTAAAGCACCACATTATGATAGGCATTGTAGATAGAAAATCGTTTGGGGAACTTGAGAGGGACTTGATTCACATAATTCATTAAATGCACTCCGCAGCTACTACACGTTCTAAATAGACCTTCTTCCCACGTGACACCCACCCCCGACACCAGGTCCTTAAAAGACACTAGGGACGCTGACTGTCCCGTAATGGGATCTTCCGACCAGGTAATGCGCGCAAGAATTCGCTCCAGACATCTACAGCGCCGTCCATCCCACCGCCACATTCCTCTTCAAAAGTTCCACGCTGATCGCCATCACGTTGCCGAAGGGTCGGGTCTTCAGAGATCCGTATGTGGATCTCTTCGAGACCCGGAAAAATGACACTCGCAAGTGCCCCGAATCCCATGAGGTCGTGCTCTAGCCGCGATATCCCACCCATCGCCGAGATCGCGGTGAGTGATCTGGTGGCTATGTGAAGCACTCGGAGGTGTGGGAAGACATGTTGGGAGTCGCGTACTCCTCCAAATTGCAAAAAATAGGACGCAAGTGACAGGGATCTCCAAAACACCAGTTCTTGGAGGAGGGGCAAGCGCGCAGCAGCGATATAAGAGAGCCTGAGCATTGTCAGAAGGATGGTTTTCGGTGGTTGGCTTCTCAAGGGTGTAGAGCGCCTTCGTGACGTCCCAGGTTGGGGAGAACGGATGATAGCGGCTCAGGATTGTATTGCTTTTGCATCAGTCAAAGTGTGGTGGCGTTAGGAAACAGTCGGAATATGAGATGGTGCTTGTTTCCATGCCAGTGTGCTTGAGTGACAGCTTAGTGAAGTTCCAATTCCCCAACGAACGATGCAACGTTGCCACCCAACTCCTCTGCAATGATGCCCAAATCATCTGCGTGACGCTTCAAGTACGACGGGCGGCAATGTTCAGGTGTGGTGTGTGATAGGAACGTCGCGGATATAGTTATCCTTCGTAGCGCACCGCCGACGATTGGTTATTTCGTCCAGAGGCGCTATGGAGGTGTGACCGCCAAGATATCCTGTCGATGCTATCGAGATCGGGGTTCATGCTACCCCATTCCGGGATGTCCACATCGAACAGAGCTGGAATCCGTCCATCATGGCCGTAAAAGTATCCAGTAGTAACTTGCCTCCACGATCGCAAGACCCTCGGAACTGTCGTGAAGAGGTCCTTTGGCGGGAGGTGGGCGAAGACTTCCGCGAGTATTTCTTTGGGAAGGTCTGGCGATTGGGCGGCGTGAGACGGAGAAACCAGAAACACTCCGGGTATTGCGGACGCAGCGCACCCACAGCCAACATTACCCCCTTCCTTTCCTCTCTTGGCGCTTTCTATCAGCAGCCCGTCTCGCACCACAAAATTTACGTCTCCAAACAGTTCCAACAAGGCCCGTGCATCTCGCGGATGTCAATCCTCCTCCAGAGTAGTCATCCCACGGCAGTTACAAAGCGCTCCGCGTGCCACCCCTCCACTTTACACCACTCAATTGGCCTAACAGAGGGATGCACAATGCATGAACAATGGATGAATGGTGTTTCTATGGCAGGTGAATTGCAGGTCGGATGAATTTATGACACACAACCGCTTGTATGTCGTTCTGCAATTTGGGCGGCGATGGGTGGAAACGTGGAGAATAACACACAACTAATGGCTCTGGTTTGTATTGCAAACTTTGCATGGTCACTAAACTTTGCGACCCGACCTAACCGTCTGTACAAGTGCATGACTGTACCCCTCTTTGGTCTTTTGGGGTTGCTGTATGCTCGTTCTCTTAGATTAAGTCATACTGACTTATGTAATGGGCGTCGGACGTCGAAAGGGACATCAAAACTCAAATTGCTGACATCATTCGAACTTGGCGCGCCATGGATGGTGCAACAATGTTCAGCGCTGTTACACACTGCTCTTTTCTTAAATTTCTTTAGCTCCGTGGCTATGTCGACCCCAAAAACTCCTTCTCGTTCCGAAAAATAAAGGGCAAGGACCTGGAACCATGTGAGTATGACTACACCAGCCACTGTAATGGAGTACAATAGAAATGAATTACGTCGGGTGTACCATTAGATACGCGCGCAGGTGTCCTCCTCATCCAGCGAGCCACCTCCGCATCGTCGAGCGTGCTTCTCATCAGCCGCCGTTGCGGCGACAGTACCAGCCTTTGCAAGCGTCGCCTCTCATCGACCTCTCCGTGGATATCATCGGCCGTTGTCGGATACCGTATCATTGTCCCCACGCAGCGTGCTCTGCACATCTCCCATCCTCCTCCATGCGTCCCGTTGCCACTTAGTCTGACGGAAGCGTTAGTGCGGTGGTACGTCCCGTAACTCGCGGTACTCGCTTGCAGCTGGGACCTGCCCCCATCCACCCATGTCCTCCGTAAGCAACAGCAAACTCACAATATTCCATGCCTCCGCTTCTGAGGAGCGCAAAGTCTGCTGTCCCGTCCCATGATACCCGAACCCCCTCCCCGCTGCAAGGGCTGGGCACGCCAAGACCCATCGGGCTTCCACGTACTGAATGTACCGGAGCCGTACAGAAGCTTCAAGGGTGGGAGAAGATAGTTTGGGCGGGAGTAGACCTTGTGGATGGGCCAGCGGTGGGAGGAGCGAAGGTGGGGAAACAGGTGCCGGTGCGAGCTGAGGGCAAAGGTTGCCAAATCAAGCGCCCGCTAGCCGCGTTAGCCGAGGAAAAACTGGTGGCTTTGCTCCTTTTCCTGCGTCTGCTTGTGCGCGATGTCCAGTTCCTCCTCCTCCTCCTCCCCATCCTCCCACCCACATACCTTACTGAAGAAGAGCGACAAGGAGCCATGAAGCGCATGTGAGTGACTTCAGTGTCGGTTGAGTTAAGATATGCGTTGCTGACTGTCTCCAAGGCCCCCTGTTGTTCTGAATATTGGAACAGTAGCATAACTGCAAGTACTGAAGTAATGATGCATTAAAGGAATACATTTTGATGTTGCTAACCCTCCAACCCATAACGCGATAGTCAATTATTTTACTCTCAGGCCGAAAAGTAGCATCACCATAGGCTCAGAAAACTATATCCGAAAGGGTTGACACTGTAGCACAGAGTTCATCCAGGGTGGCGGTGGGAAACTGTCACTGCCAGGACGCGACTTTGCGTGTGGGTGGGTCGCAGGATGAACACTTGCTCCATCTCAATCCTGTATGCAACAACAACCGGTCTTGCTCTATCCCTAAAATCCGAGTCATAGAAACCGAGTCGTAGTGGCACCAGTAAGTCAGGCAAGTCAGAACCCAGAGCTGGCGTAGAAACTGACATCTTGCCATGCCATAATATTTGCTCCAACACGCAGTGACCGCATGCCAGAATAAGACCTCGTCGTACATGATAAGAAGATGCTAAGAAACACTTGGATATTTCTAGTAAGGTGTCCAACAGTCATCTTCTCGACACCCAAAAAGAGAAGAACGGGTGACGTCACCACGTGCAACGGAGTGATGGGATCGAGTGTCCACTCTGCTGCAAATATGGAGTCTATTGAGTGGCTACGGTGAAATGAAGAGCACTAAGAGTAGAGACTGCAGCTAAATTGGCTATGAAAGAACTGCGGGTGTTTCACTCGTGAGGTAGAGTTTACAAATCCAACCAAACGGTGACCGAAAATTTGTGCGTTGAACGTAACTTCACCTTCTCCATCAATCTCCATCCCATTAAATGCTAACTATTTTAATTTGCACCTCCAATTCTGGGCCCAACACACAAAACTACGCGCTACCCATCACCCCTTTCCCATCATCTTCTCAGACCCCATCGCCCCGATGGAAGCCCGAATACAAACACCTTGCTGTACAAGATAAAAGATAAGAAAAAGCCTCTAAATTTGGATAATTCCGTTATGCTGCCGAACAAACAGCTCAATGCCTTGTCACCCTAAAGAACGAAAAGGTGTGACGTCACTACATGCACGATGTGAAGAAATGAGAGTCCACTCTACGTCTACAAATATGACATGTATCGAGTGGACAAAGAATGCAGCTGCAGCAGGAGTGACATTTAAAAGAGCGCGCATGCGTGTCACGTCAGGCAGAATTTGTGCGACGTTGGGCAATATCCACTGAGGTGCGGAAAATGGAGATCCGTGATAGCGTAATGTATGTGGAGTGTGATCTCGCTCAAATGAAAATGTACCCTTGAATCTGAGGCACAACCGGAGTGGTGGCAAAGAGGAGTGTTGCGTGTCATTGCCATAAGTGCCTTCAGCACGGAGAGAAAGATCTCCTGCTCTGTAAATAAGATTATGTATGGTTGGAAAATTCAAATCCCATCAGAGGAACTAAACATTAAGCGTGGCGTCGATTGAAAGGTCTTGTCACAGGGCATGCCAAGCTCGCGAATCGGACCAGCGCGAGACGACAAAAAAAAAAAAAAAGAAAGGGACAACGGCCCCATCTTCCACCTGCAATAGTAGGGTCAGCGTAGTAATGGACACTATGTCAGTGCTCTCGTTGGCGAATGGGTGTGTCAGGCGAAAATTCGAGTTCTAAAACCCCGACCACACGGCAACCAACAAAACAAAATGTCGACCACATCTTACACAAACCAAACAGATCTGTTGATCTCCTCACAGGAACGGGGCGCTGCCTCCGCCGGTGTGAATCGCGCGTCACGCCATTCTGCCTATACCGAAGAAAAGCTACGTTCACCACGTCACGCGTGAGGAAATGTCCGCAAGCTGGACTGGTGGCAAAATATGACAAAACGTTTGTGCCAGGTCGTTGGTGCACGCGTCGATGAGATGAACATACCGCAGTGAATGGGGCGGCGTGGTAGTTCTGCCATAGTCTCGACTCCCGTCCTCACCGGACAAACATCGAGGGTACTTCCAAAACCCCGACCGCACGCCGACCAATAAACAGTTCGTGGTCACATCTTGCACGCCCGCACAGCTGCTTTTAATACCCGCGGAGGACCAGTCTTGCTTCCTGTCTGTGAGAATCATTGGTCACCAAGATATATTTCGAATTCGACAGGATGGTTCACCACGCGCCAAGTGAGGAAAAGTCCTCAAGCTGTTTTGGTGATAAAATGTGATGAAAACTATGTGGCAGGACCGGTCTCTGTTGTTGAGTCGAATCACGTTGAGGTGCTGAAAAATTTCACCCGTCCCGGTCACCTCGACAAACCCATAGCCATATCATTCCCGTCGACGGAATTGATTTTAAAAATTTAATTTCTCCACCGCCAACCCCACACCACTACACACACTCCACGCCCATCCATACACCCCCTCTAATCATCTTCTCAGACCACACACCGCGCCCCATCCTTCCTCGCTTCCTCAAAAGAAAAGAAAAGCCGGGACGCCTGCCATCACGTTGCAGGTGCTTTCGCGCGCGGGGTGGGTCGTCATATCGTAGGGGGAGGTCGGGCGTGTCGCGTATTGTCAGTCGTAAAGCCTCACGGGACACGAGGCGGTGGGAGAAGGGGACACGAGGAGGGAGGGGAAGGTAGCAGGGCTAGGCCAAGGCCCCCCCGATGGAAGAGACCAGTGTGGCAGGGTCGGGCCATTTGAGCTTTCGGGGTGGGCCGAGGGTCAGGCCAGACCAGACGGTTGTTTCTATTGGGTGCGGTGGCGGTCGGTGTGTGGCGTGTGAGGTGGTTGTCAGGTGGGAGTGAGGGGTACGTGTGGGGATAATGAGGGACAGGAGCAGAAACGAAGCGGACGGTGAGACGATGGTGATTTGTTGAAAGAGCGTTTCGCCCCGCGCCCGCCCCCCCCCCACCCCCCTCCCCACCCCTCTCCTCTACCCCCCCGCCCCATCAAACCCACCCTTGCCCTCCCCAACAACCGTGAAGTCGAACGCGCCCTTGCGTGGTTTGTCGGGGTTGACGGTGATGGATATCCCAGGGAATGAGGCTTCGAGGGTCTATTCGGTGCCACGTGCACAGACGAGGATCGAAGGTCGAAGATCGAGGGTGGAATGGGAGCGTGAGTGGGAACGAAGAGGCGAAGAGAGAGCAAGAAGAAGGATGCGGGAGACTCACCGGCCGAAGCTTCTTCAACTGGGACGCGTACTGAGATCAGCTCTTACTGTTATGTGTCCGCATCCCGATTTTGCAGCGAAGTGTGTCGAGTGTCGTGTATCGGTGAATTCGTGATTCCCGGTGACGAGAGAGTGGATCGACCATCGCGTCAATTTAATCGAATCCAGAATTACACAAAAACAAAGGAAGGGGGAGTACGAACCAGATCTCGGCCCTGAGTTCAAACGCCTTGTCGCTGACCACACCCCCACCCTCGCCCTCTCCATCTCCGTCTGCGTCCTCGCTCTTGACCTTTTTCTCCTTCTTCACCACCTCCTTCTTAGCCGTTGTTGTTGCCGCCTTCCTGCCTTTCTTTGCTTTCGGCCCAACCGCGCTCCCCTCTGCCTTATCGTCGCCGCCGTCGTCCTTGACGTGCGCAATCGGATCGGCACCCCCCGCGTCCGCCTCGTCGTCTGCAGCCCGCTTCGTTCCCCTCCTCCGCGCCACGTCATCACCGTCCTTGCTCTCTTGCTTGATTGCCGCAGACGCCTTCGCCGCCGCCGAGCGTTTTGGCGGCATAGTTGCGGTTGTGGGAGGACGAGACACCGTGCACAGTTCTGGGGTGTGCCATAATCTTTGTGTGAGGGGCACAAGGGAATGAGCACGACGGCGGAGAGGAGAGGCGCAGCACTCACGGCGATGACGGGCGGTGGCGATGGCGATGGCGATGGCGTGATGCGCGCGAGAGAGATGCTGTTTGTGGGCTCGAGGGAACGGGTGCGGCGGGGGAAGGCGACAGCGACGGACGCGGTGGAGGACCGGAGCGGGAGCAGGACAAGAAAGCGCGAGGGCGATGAGCGAGCGTGCAATGAAAGAAGACGTAACGAAGTGGCGAGGGACGGTGCACCTCTGCGCTGCGACGGGGGGGATTTGAATGAAGCGCGCCGCGGACCGGGACGAGAGACTAAACACTCCACACGCCATCGCGAAATGAAGCCGTACGGAAGGGGTGCAGACGCACTCGTCCTTGTCCCGCCCGCCGGTCTCGCATGGACATCACCACACCCACCACCGTCCATAGCCCAAAGGCCCCAAACACCCGCACAAATCATCGCCGAGGCCAAGGCGTCGCTCAGGAACCCTACGAGACCCTTCACCCCACTTGTGAGCGGCGGGCATGCCTCTAGTAGCGGTCTCCTGCGTGTTGCAGTCGGAGGGCCTTTGGTCCCCGCTCGAGTACGTGGGGGTCAAAGAGCCTTGGTGCGCCCGGGGAGAGCGCAAGTGCCGCCGCCGAGGCTGGACCCGATTGATGTGTCGCGGTCCATGACGCCGGTCGGACGAGTACCTCGGGATGGCAAGTCAGATGTGGGGGAAGAGGACGAAGCGTGGGTGGAAATCGGGCCTCTTAAGTGCGACGAGCGAAAACCGACGGAAAATCGCAATGCGGCTGGCGAAGATGTGGTGGGTGCGGTGCGGTTCGGGACTTTGAAGGTCTCGATGAGCTAACAGTCGCGGTGGCGATGGTAGGCCGCTTCCATGCGGAGCATCACGACCATCCTCGCGTCCATCCTCCATTCACACTCCGCTTCCCACTCATCCTCCCCTTCCTCCCTCCCGGACCCCACCACAACCTCCCTAACCCACCTCTCCCACCACCTCGCCTCCCTTACACCTGCGCTCCTCCCCTCGGCTCTCCGCGCACTCGTCGACGCGTGCACACGTGCGCTTGAAACAAACACGCGGTCTGAGTGTGGGGGGGAGATGGCGCCGGTCGTGTGGTGCGCCCTAAATGTTCGTGTTGACACCCCTTGTTTGTTTGTTGGTGTGCAGAGTTAACCTTTGCGATGTCATGGGGATAAAACAGGCTTCCGCACCAACCGTCCCTATCGAGCTCCTCACCCTCGCCCACCATCTGGCGGGCATGGAGGTGGAGGAGGAGGAGGGAGAGACGGGGAGTGTGCAGAACGTGATGGCGGAATGCGTTCGTGAGTGGTTGTGTCGCGGCGGTTGTATTGGTGCGCCTCTGATCACACCCGGCGAACGGTCCAAACGGCGTGCTCCCCGCGTCCTACCGCGCGCGTCCACGAACGCACACTCGCGTTTATAGCGGCACTGTGTTCTATTCTTCTTGCCACTCCTGCACCCACATCCCCTTCCCCATCGACCACCGCCACCACCACGCCAACCCCCCCGACAGACCTCGCCACCCTCGCATCCGCAACTCTCGCCCTCCTCACCCAACGCCACACACGCGCGCGCACCGCACTCGCGAGATCGGGATACGTGTCGTCTTTGTTGAAGTTCCTGTGCTCCTCGTACTCCGAGCCTGAGACGTCAGGGGCCGCGACCGTGGGGTCCCACGGTGGTACGCGAGTAGCGGCGGCAGCGGTGGTGGTTCATGTTCTGGCCGCACTTCGGGACGTATCCGCCCACCGATCCACCCGCGCATCGGTGACGCGGGATCCGGAACTGTTGAATCGGGCGATGAGGTGCTGTCTTGGCTCTCCAACGGCCGCTACTGCTTCTGGTGCTGGCACCGCCCACGCCCAACGACTCGAAGACGCAGGCACAGCCACGCACCACGCCGCATCCCGCGTCATTTCCAAACTCTCCGTCTTCCGTAGCGGTCGCGCCGCGCTCCTTTACGACCTCCTCCACTCCTCCTCTTCTCCTTCCTCAACCCCAACCCTACCCCCACCGCCACTCATCACCCTCCTCACAACCTACATCTACCACCCGACAACACCACTCGGCACGATCTCCCGACTCGCGTTTGCCCTGTCGAATGTGATTCTGGATCCATCGGACGCAGCGGAGCTCGACAAAGGTGCAGGGTCGGAAGGTGGCGCTGGAAGTCGGTCGGATTCGGGACGGTCTAATGGGAGCGACGGGAGGGCCGATAGCGACGGCAGCCGCGCGGTGGTTGAGCAGACCAGGGCGGCACCGGGTGAGGTCAGGGAAGCGCTTGTGAAAGTGCTTTTAGAAGCTCGTGAAGGGATCGTGGCCGCCCTTGGACGCGCGAATGGCCTTCGCACCGCGGTTGCGGCCAGGGGTACAGAAGATTGTGGTGGTGGGGAAGTGGCACGTGAAGCTGGGGAGGCTACAAGGATGGTGCGTTGCAAAGGTCGTGTTCGTGTTGTTGAAGACGGCTCCAGTGATACTGATCTCTGTTGGTTTCCCATTCTCCCATTCTCATGTGATTCAAATACCCCCTCGCCCACATTCAAGACCCTACGCCTGCTCGCAAACCTCGCCACTGACCGCCGTGCTGGGCTTGTTATGGCGCGAGGGGATTTGGTGGATGCTGTAGCGGTGGTGTTTGGTGAGACGTGTTTTTCTCTATGTGTACATTTGCGGATACCGAGTACCCCGTCCCACCCCGCTCGCACTCAAAGAACAAACGAACGCAACCCAAGACGAAGAACTTAAACTTTTGGCCGCATACGCCCTTGCCAATATTTCGTTCTACGCCGCTACTGCCGCTTCGGCTGGTCGTGGTGACAAGTCGGTATGGGGAGATGCAGAGGGTGGAATGAAGAAGATTCACATCGCTGAAGGTACGTGGTGCTTTGTTCTTGCATCTGTTCACACGTTCATCACACCTACCACGATGAGATCAGCGATCCTCCCAACACTTTTCCACCCAAACCCCGAGCTCGTGTGCGAGTCACTGAGAATCCTGGCAAACCTCGCGCTTTTCGACTCGCTCCACGCCTCATCTTCCGCGACGGCCTCACCTTCCGGAACCACCACGACACCAGTCACCGTCCCCACAATACCAACCTGGCTCCACACATCGCACTGCATCTCCGCCGTCCTCATACACCTGCATCATCCGTCACCACCCGTCCGCGTCGCCGGCGCAGGTGCCCTTGTGAACGCTGTCGTGGCGCCGGGACGTGCGGGACGCAATCTGAGGAATGCTGTGAGAGAGGATGGTGGAGTCGGGGCGCTTCTGGAGGTGATGGAAAGGGCGGGGGAAGGCGGCTGGTGGGATGCGTGCGTGGTTGCTGGGAAAGTTGTGGGGAACTTGATGTGAGTTGGAGTGCGGTAATGCTTGGGTGCAATTTGTTCGAGTGTTCTGATGGTCTCGACTTCGCGTCAGATCTGGGGCGGTAGAAGCAAACGCTGCCATACAGGACAATGCGAACCGATCGATATCCCGAGAAGATGACGGAGCCGACGTCGTCGAACAGCCGGAACAGTTTCCCCTAAGTATGGGCGAAATTGGACGACTGGAGGACTTGTTGCTGGACCTTACTGGTAAGCCTCACACACACATTGTTTCGACCTGAGGCACTGCAACCTAACGTCGTAGCACTATACACGCGCATAACGTTTAGAAAAAGGTCGAACAGACCACACAACGGAGCCCGACGCGGCATTCCACGAGTTTGAGGAAGTGGCAGAGGCGGTACTGAGTACGCTCGAACGGGTTGTGAGGATCGATGAGGTGGATCAGGTTGACGAGGTAGGGGATCCATGAAAGAGGCGATGCGGAATGCATAATTGTTTCAAAGAAGAGTTTTATTTCATAAACGTCAATCCCGATATATATTCCCTTTTATCTGCAATCATTTAGGCAACGTAACTTTTTGAAAGTTCCATCACGCTCCAGATGACCCAACTGAATGTACTAGCACCGGGTCTAATTCCGACAACAAGACCACTTTCCCGTTGCAGTTCTTCTAAAATTGCTTTATCGCAACCCTTCATCTCTAATTCCTTTATCGTGTCTCTTGTAACAGTTGCACCAGCCTCCAACAGCATCTTTACCATCCCGTAGTGGCGATAGATGCACGCGAGCTTCAGCGCAGTTTCACACGCGGTGCTGAAGCCGTCCTCTTTGGGTCGATGTGCCAGCAGGACTGCCACAGTTGCTTTGTGACCCTTTTGAGCAGCTGCAGCCAGGGCCCTGTCAAATCCAGGAGCTCCACGGTGTAGCAGGAGCAAAAGAAGGTCGTTGTCTCCTCTGTACGCTGCAACCTCGAGCTTATCCGGTGTCACGATCCCACCGCGCCTTTGGAGCTCGTCGAGAAGGATGCGAACCACGGCAACGTCTGCTGGAAACCGGACACACTCGGCAATGAGTGCACTGGTGGGATATTTGAATCGGCGGAGGCCGCGTGCGGCGATGAGCGAGGGTCTGCGCAGGACAGCAGCGAGGTGGGTGTTGAGCGCGACTGTGGGAAGGCCCAGGCGGTGGTCGGTGCAGAAACCGGCGATATGAGTGATGATTTCGGGTGGGAAGTCGGGGAGAGGGAAGTGTGCGGGTGCAGATATTGCTGGACGCGATCATGGTGACGACTGGGCTTTGATGGCGACAAAGGAGATAAACTCACTGGCGGCCATGGGATCTGGCGTCGTGTCGAGTTTCATTATTCTGTAGTGCTGCATGCATTCGTATATAAGCCATCGCAAACTTAAGTGATGCTAAGCGAGATAGCGCGTGATCGCCACCAAGTATCGATGGCATTATTTAACGGTGATGTCGTTCCGTCCCTTTTCCACCGCGCCGATAACGTTTACGTTGGAGTTAGTAAAAATAATTTTCTTCGGTGTTATGTACGAAAACGATGATAGAAAGATTTCGTCCCATCGCCGGGAAACGTCGGGGGACAGTTCAGATTAATTACAGGCTGATTTGATTTGCTCAAAGATCAGGTGAGATCAGTTGATGACGGCGAATGTGGTATTGCGCAACAGTAAATTGCATGCAATAATTTCACCGAACAATTGATGCAAAAAGAGAGAGGAGAGGAAACATCGAGGAGATTCACAGGCGGTCATGTAACTGTGATCACAATAATCTATGGTGACGTTGTTCCAGGAATGCTGGATGTGTTTTGTAGGTTGCAAGGCTGGACCGAATTGCGACATCAATATTGCCAACACTGGTACAGTTCATTTGATTACAATTTATAAGCATTAGCGTCACTAATACATTACCGTCGACATTCTCTCAGAATGTCCAAACTAGTCGCATATATCGCACAACCCCATAACCCCGCGCTCCGTGATAGACTCAACGGCCCCAACAAAAGCCCCGGCCAAATCAAAGTGCTTCTTCAGATCAGGTTTGTAAAGTAGCTCGACGCTGTTCGGGCGCCATTCGCGAAGAGGTACGTGACGATATCCATGGTTGACGAATCATTTGTATTTCGTGCAATTATGTGGCATAGCGAATGCATACAATCTTTTCTAAAACCATGGGGCAGGTGCATAATCTCGCTTCTCAATGAGATGTCAGGACAAGGAGCGGCCAAGAGATCGACGTGTTTTAAACATTTGGATGCCCTCCAGCTTCTTTAATGGCCACCATTCTTCTGAAAACCCTAGGTTGAATATTACGTAGATACTCCCTGTCAACGCCAAATCGAATCATTGTGACAATGCCTGCGCGAGATCCAGCCAGGAAAATGCGAGGGTTACATTTCAAAAGTGGCGAGTATGGGAGCTCCGGCGCCCCTGGGGTCTCCGGTGAATTAAGGCTGGATTGATGATACATTGTCCTTTTCTTTCAGCCTCGTAATGCGCAGAAGGGTGTGACATCGGTCAACCGCCACCATTAACGTCACCGTACTTGGTCCGTTACCCGGTGAACAACTGGATGCAGGAGCCGAACGTCAAACTAAAAGCGCAGTCAAACCACCAGACTGCGCAAATGTGTTTTCGTCACAGAACAGAAAACATCCTAAACAACTGCCGCTATTCGAGTTCTCGGCAATCAAATCACCGCCTCCACCGATCATTAGCGGCCCTCCAAAGGGAGAGCCACCTGCACTGGGGACGGGCGAAACGAGCAAGAGCAGAGTGGGTGAAATTCCCGGTAGCGTGGTGTCTTATGAGTGTGTCCGAGCAGCCCCAATGCTCGCTGCTAGATCTGGTGTGCAAGGCGGAGGGTGACGCAGCCCCCGAGTTGGCCATCTCTTGTCCAGTCGCGGCTCGAGTTGCCTCCAAAAAGTAAACAAGAGAATACATGAGCGCAGAATGGAGTGGTTGTACTTGGCAGGTTGGACGTGTGAAGTGGGACCACAAGCAACCTTTCGGTGTCACCTGTCACCACGAAGGCAAAGTGCGGACCATGATCTGGACGGCGCCAAGTCTGCACGGGCAGCGCGGCGCGTCAAAATTTGTAGTGTGCGTACGTGGGGCCTGGAATTATAACGGCGGGTTTGGCTACTAGCCGAGACTTCTTAAAATTTTCGCTTTATATTATGTATATAGGGGCTTACTTTCTCTCGAATGGCAGTAGGGACAAGCCTTAAAATAAAACTCATATTACGAGGTATCTCAAAGGTTAGAGCTGAGTCGAACTCACTCATGAGCGTCCGTCCGAAACCGCTGGATTCACCCACGGCACAAACAACAGAACGTCCAGTCCCTTCAACAACCTTCGATCCTGAAAGAATGAATGGATCCCCTGGTGCCTGCCACGGTGCCGACGTTCCCGTCTCCTCCATGTTGTGACCTGGCCGATGATCCCACGCGGGTCCCTTCGGTACAGTCTTCCTGACGGCCTCTGCTTCTCCCGTGGTCGCACTTTCGTCACACCGCACATTGGACCCGCTCACGAGCACGCCGTCCGCCGCAGGTACGTCCCACGGTTCGATGACAACAACCAAGAGCACGGACTTCAACGCTAGAAATTTGTCATGAGCTCTCGCCCACATAACTGCCCACAGAGACTTTGGTCTCGCCTGCGGAATTGCGTTCGACCCAAAAACGCGACTTCGCAGCGCCCGTTTGTCGGCGGTCCTTACCCCTTCATCACGCCGACGAGCGTCCCCTCCCGCAGCGACGGGTCGAGCGGTGGGTGCGGTGGATTCCCTCGTCTCCGCAAGGGGCGAAGCGGATGATCCTTGCCAACCAACGCCCCTGCCAAGATCCACATCAACAGAGGCGCACAGCCCATCAACGCCGCCCAACGACGCGAGCTGCTGAGACGCCTTTGGGTCGAACAACAGCTCCAGAGTTTGCTGAGTCAAAGCGAATGATGTCCCGTTCCCGGTAGGCTTCCACCAGCGACGATGCGGCCGAGAGCGCGAGCAAGGCCCGCGAAGCGTCGGTGTCCGCCATCGGAGGCGTGGAGCGTGTGGAGAGTGGCAGTCCAAGGGAACAGTGAATAAACAGCAAAGCCGGTGGATAATCTATATGTGGAAGGAGAGGGCATCTCTCACTCCCGTATCTGGCAACACTCCCGTCGATTTGGGGGGCATGCGTTTTCCACAACCCGATGCATCCCGGCGGTGGATATCATCGGCCTCCTTATGTATACCACATGCTCCACTATGAATTACGGAATTCATTCAGGGTTTTAAGGTGGCAGCATCTTCGAAGGTCATTGCACGCCATTGGTGATTGGTGGAGATGAGTTCTCTTCCGGACGAACTCAAATGATGTGTCTTTCGAGGGCAAATGCAGGACAAAGGCGCAAAACCTCGACGAGCTGCTTCCCGTATCCTTCGTTAGCTACGGATTTCATGGTGGATCCAATCTTTGAAATTTCACGACAATGCTTTTCTTTGTTGGGCACGGCGTCGGTCGGATGACAATTATGAAGTTCAGACAGTAACGCTCATGAGACGTTAGATATGGCACAGGGTGAGTCGCACGGCTCACGAAAAACGGCTCTTCAATAGATTCTTCTTTGCAAGTCAGGTGGGAAGGAGTCGTTGAATTTTGCACGTTTCATCGACCTCTCCTTCAACGTACGAACTGAAGGGCCACGCGCACCAGCTCTGAGTACAGACGAAAACGACTTCAGCACGACACATAATCTGTTTGTTCCAATATTCCCACTGGTGTTCTGGCATCTATGTGACACACGGTGCATCAGGTGACAGTGACCAAAGTCCAAACATTAAACTCCATTTTCACATCTCCCCTTCATTTTCCATTATTATTCCTTTCCTTTTCAATTCAATCCGATTTCCTACCTCTCGCCACTCACGCTTTCCCTCATCGACGCTCCCGCAACCCGTCGCCCACACCTCCTCACCCTCCCCATCGAAGTTCTGCACACCATCTTCTCCCACCTGGCGATGGACACGCTGGCAAACATATGTCTTACCTGCCGGGCCACCGGCCGAATTGTCGCAACGATCCCGTCACGGTCTCGATACGACATTCGGCTGGAGAAGGAGCCATACACTTACGCGTAAGGCTCGTCGGAGGAGTTGGGATCGGGGATAAAACGGTCCATGACCATGCTGCAGCGGTGGATGTACAGCGGCAACGCTCAAGCGCTTGCATCGGGCGTGGTGTCGGTGGCACTCCATCGTGAACACACGCCCATCGACGTGACCATTATCGTCCGCATTCTGGACACCGTTCACCTCGCTCCAGGAAGCGTCTTTTGTCGGGTGCCTGGAGTCCGGACGAGTCTTTGTCGCATTAGCAGCCCAGGATGGACGTTTTTGCAATGGACGTCGCGAAGCTTGAAGCGGTTAGACCTTTCGGACAGCCAAGGGACGACGAAGCGACTTGCGAAAAGACCTCTTCATTCTGGGGATGCTCTTGGACGCCGAGCCTCGGATGGAACCTTCCAGGTCTTGACCCTCTCCTCACCTTTGAGTCAAGTTTCGTGATCTTCTTCAAACAGCGCCGTCACGCTTAGCCGCGGCTTACCCCAACCTGTGCATATCGTGTCATAATCAGCCGGCACATTCATGAAGTCGAGACAGACGCTGCATATATTGCAGTGAGCCGGACTTGTGTAAACGGTGCCTATCTTACATTTACATCGGACTGTACGAACGTGCGACCGGCGGATTCCACTGTAGCAACCAGTGTGGTGTGCTTGTAAAACTCTGTGACACGTGTCGCGCAAGTTTTGGGTGGAAGTACTGCGTGTGGCAAGGTAGCAGTACCATGGCGCAGTGGCTTCCACAGCCGTATTGTGAAACTGATTCATGCCCCAACTGCCAGGCGACCTGCGCCGGCTGTGGGGGCGATTTTGCGTTGTGCAGGCGCCACAGCACCCCGTGCAAGTGCGAAGATGTGTGTCCGGACTGCTATGAGAATGCGAGGTGTGAAGTATGTAACACGCCTCTATCCATCGAGCCGGAGGCAGGTGGCCGCCGGGACAGAGTGGACTCGGGCGGCTCGGCCTGTGCTAGGGGAGATACATGAGAACGGAAGATGAAGGGACGTGAGTTACCCGCACATTGTTATCGCCAACTTTATCGTCCGCATTATGTAACGATTAACGACTCCTCGTTCCAAAATCCACAAGACCGCTGCAAGCCAAACTTCACGAGTATGTACCCGCCTTCTTTCCCTGCATCTGTTATGTCGACCCACACTCCCCTTCAAAACCCAAGCCCTGCCGACTACATCGCCAAACTCGGCGGCATCGCAGCCTTTGTCATTCTCATTGTACTGCTAGCAAAGTACATCATCGTGACGACTGTGACTAATGAATTCGGACCGGACTGCGACACACATGCTGTGAGTCTGTTCTTTTCGGTGACAAATTGCCGATGTACAACGTTGCTTGACGGAACGACGACGCAATCACTAGTGCCCGAGCGAGGCCCTGTCCCGCTTTGCCAAGATGCTTGTCACATCTGTCGCGATCATTGTTGTTGCTATTCCCGAGGGAATACCCCTCGCCGTCTCGCTTGCTCTCATGTATGGAACAATCCGCATGTGAGCGTTGTAGTGGTCCCGTCCCCGGCTCGAACCTTGACAAATCCCTTGTCTCCAGCATCAAGACAGCAACTTCGTCCGTGTCCTCGCGTCGTGCGAGACTATGGGCGGCGCAACGACACCGTGCAGTGACAAGACAGGAACACTCACCGAGAACCGGATGACGGTCGTCACGGGCGCGTTGGTGCCGAAACTCCATTTGGAAAGTGCGGAAAGTGGAGTGAACGCCCCGGTGGAACAAACCTTGCCGTCATATTTGGCGACGTTGCAGAAAAGAGTGCAGGCAGACAGAAGCTGGCGCGCATCCTTGGCGAAGTCGAAAACGAGGGTTGGAGCACGAAGAGCCTTGGAGAGAAAAGAACAAGAGAGCAAGATGGGAGTTGACGAAGAGCTCGCGAGCGGGAAGTCGGAGAGTGTCACAGAGGAGGAAGTGGCTGGATCTGAAGAAATGTTCGAGGAAGTACAAAAGGGTCAGGCTCTTCTCACTGTCGTGGGGATTCAAGACCCCGTGCGCAAAGGGTGTACTGGAAGCAGTCGAGATGTGCAAGGGGGCGGGAGTCGATGTTCGAATGGTGGGTTGCCCTCCAATATCGAAGCCCTCAGTCTCCGTTCTCATCCAACGTTCGCCAAATCAGGTCACAGGCGACCACCTTCTCACCGCTCAAGCAATTGCGCGCGAATGTGGAATCCTTACCCCCGATGGCGTTGTTATGGAAGGCCCTCGGTTCCGACAGCTTTCTCCTTCGGAGATGCGAGAGATACTGCCCAAGCTCCAAGTATTGGCATGATCAAGTCCCATTGATAAGCTACTTTTGGTAAAGACGCTGAAGGAGATGGGCGAAACGGCCGCTGTGACCGGCGATGGTAAGTGTGGAATGGTGCGCCAAAACACAGATGCTTTTGTTGACATAACATAGTCCGCTCTGCTTTCATCCATTGGAACCAATGACGGGCCCGCTCTCAAAGCTGCCGACGTGAGCTTCAGTGACTCATAAAGAAATCGTTTTACTTCACGCCGGAAAGTTGAAGATCTTGCGGTCGACGGGTATGGGAATTTCTGGAACCGAGGTCGCTAAGGAAGCCTCGGCAATCGTTTTAATGGACGGCAGTGAGTCTTGTGGAGATTCTATCTTTTCACGATGGTGTATTCCAAAGCTGATGTCCTTTTTTGTGTACTTTTCATTACAATTAGACTTCGCGTCTATCGTGAAAGCCATCATGGTGGGTCAACTGTAACTTGGCGACACTGAACGACAGTACTAACTCCATTTTGCAGTGGGGTCGATCAATCAATGCGGCAGTTAAAAAATTCCTCCAGTTCCAGGTCACCGTTAACATCACCGCGGTGGCCATTTCTTTCGTATCGGGAGTCGTCGATCGGAGAAATGTCGTTTCGGGAACCCCATTGGCTCGCACAAATGTTCGGATGACCTCGTGTGGAATGCCACGCTCTTTGAGTCATCGCTCGCATTGAGCACCCGAATCTCCTCCAAAGAATGTAATTGCTTTTGTCGGCGTGCCAAAGTGGACCAGCATTCGCGACATTTTGATACCTTGCCCCCAACCTGGAAGGAGGAACCATGCGCCCTGAAGACGCCCCCCGGAGTCCACTGCGCATATCTGAGTGTCGTCTCAGCGAGCGGGTTTCCAGTAAATGTCACAACGTGGTTGCTCGATTGCATGGTTCCTGCCCACTGAGACACCATGTAAAAAAGAGAATCAAATTGGCCTACCCGACAACTAAGGGGGTAATGGTCAAATTCATATGTATATGCTTTGGGAGTCACCTTGGTACGTAGTGAATAAGTTCCAAATAGGGTAATTGCATATATACAAGATAGTGGCAGCTCTACAATCTAGGAACCAGGAGCCATTACCGCTGCTGAAGACTCCTGGGGGACCTGGATCCACCTTGACCCAGATCCCTTCAGTGGAAAAAGTAGGGGCTGCCCATAACAGCACGAACGTCAAAGTCACCTCGTTTCGGGAGTTCGGGAAATAAGCGCTTGATGTCCACCCAAACTAGAACCGCTCTCGCTCCGACCTTGTAGCTATTAAGATTTCGCTTTGACATCGCACGTCCCTTCTTGCCATACCGACTCTTCACTTCAATGATCGCGTCCAAATCGCCATCGTCAGCAAGCATCCTAGAGGCGGTGGCTACTTCACGCTCCGCTTCCAATTTGAGCACCTTCTCCCACATCACCTTCGATGTTTTAAGAGGCAAAGTCACGCGGACGGGGAGCTTGTTGTTTCCAAACCTCTCCAACAATTCGTCTCGCAGCTTTTCCATGATGCCCTTGCCATCCGGCCCGGTACTGTGTAGCCTCACGAACTCCTCCCTTAGAACTCTTCCAAGTTCGTCTACATCGGCCGCATGTGTCCAAAACGAGTCATGTACAGCCGCAAAGGTCAGTCCAAGTGCCTTCATGTGCAACGCCGTAAGCATCATGTGCGTCGCGTCCAGACTGTGTATGAAATTGGGGGGGAATGCGCTCGACTGCTTTTGATGGTTTGTTGAACCCTGTAATGTGGGATCTGCAATAACGAGTCTTTGGTAACGTGTCGTAATCGAGCGCATGGGAAATTTACGGTACGGTTGCACGACAGGGAGGCCAAGCGGGGTTGTCCAAACCAACATCGTGTTTCGTTGAATAGCCGGTGGCAATTCAAAACCTCGTTTCTTCACGCCGGACTTGGTCTTCTTCGTCTTGGCCTCTTTCGTGCTGGATTCCTTCACTGCTGAATCCGTAACAGAAGAGGAGACATCATCCTGTCCAGTGATATCGTGATCCAACAATCCGTCATGTAAATTGTCACGAGATGCCTCTTGTCCAACAAGCTTTCCTTCAAAAGCATCAGTTTTGGCATCGTTTTCGTCATCTTCGGTCATCCTCAAGTCTTCCAGCTCTGTCGTCTCCACCCCGTTCCCCTCAATCTTGCCACCCTTCACGATGCCCATCTCCTCCAAGACATCTGTGATGATCAATCCCCTTGGATCGATGTGTCTCGAGTCAGCACTGGAACACACAATACGAGCAATGTCGTTTAACCATTGTTGAATCGCCCTTGCGCCGCTGAACATCTCCGCCACCGCGCGGTTTGTCAAGATAGCGAGATAACTTGCACACTGGAATATTTGTCTATCGTCCATGACGTGCTCTCCGGCAGTTCTTGATTCGACTAAACGGGCTGAAATCTGCTCCCGCGCCCCAATGAATGTCACTCCATAGCTTTGTGTCATCACAGTTTGCTTCACAAGTGCCCGCGTCACTTTTCCCTGAGCCATCCGAGCGATTGCGTTCCCCGCGGAGGCGTCCTCGTCCACGATTCTTCCAACGATCTTGGCAACACCGGTATAAACATCACCTGGTTTCTCCCGAGGCACCAAGTTCACCTCGAAAGCACCTTCTGAATCACCTCCCAAGGCAGCGTAATGCTGCATTCCATTGCAGGAGCCATCCATCTGTACTGGCAAACCGCTTTCATACTTTTCAGGACCTTCAGGGTGTTCCATCGCCCTTGCGACTTCATGACAAACCGCCAAGCACTGGTATGGCGAGTCCGCCTTTTTCCACCATCCATTCCCACCCAATGGATTTCTCGCAGAGTCTAGCACGTCGTTTATCCTTTCCTCTGTCCACTTGACACGATCCTCGAACGACGCCTTATCGAACCCATATGTGTTTGCAAGGTGCACTTTGAGCCAAAACCAGCCACGATCTCCGAGTGGTTTACGCAGATCGAACCGCAACAAACTCCGACTCAAATCGTTTCCGATATGGTTCAGATTCGGTGGGACGGGGTACGCACGCCCACGGAAGTCGATGTGGTGGGGGAACCAGATCGGCCTCCCTGCCATTGCTGCCGCCAAGACCACTTTGAGTCCAGCGTCACATCGCCTTGAGTACCGCTCACGCTCATCCTTGAGCCATTTGGCCCTTGCGGCTGCAATTATCGCAAAATCCCTGATCTCCTCCCGCCCAACTTCGCCCTTGGCCCGACGTTCCTTCCATGCCTTCATACCATTGGAAAGTGCAGGTGGCGGGATGCGTCGCTCCATGGCAGCCGGTGGCATATCCCCCAAGGAGACTCCGGAATTCCACAGCTCAATCACGGTAGGGAGTACGACGTCGTTGACGCGCCACGGGATCGAACCCAG
>KQ965806.1:188957-244179 GCA_001574975.1 Gonapodya prolifera JEL478
TTGACGCGCCACGGGATCGAACCCAGATACGACAGGGCGGAGAAAAGGTGCGTCAGGTGTTGCCGTGAGTCGGCGGCCCGAAGGTACGCTAGCTGAGACGGAGCCGTTGGAGTAAAGTGCATGATTCGAGCTGGGCGAGTGAAAGGGAGGTGTTGATTGGAAGGAAGAGGAGGGCGAGGTGGAGTCAAAAATTTGACGTCGTCGGGTATCACTACGTGTGGCGGGATAATACTCACCACCTCTACCGTAATACGGTCCCGACCTCTCGCCTACACCCGCCCAGTTCCTGGGCTGGCAAATCATTGGCAAGTAACTCGCTTCCATCCCAGCCAAGGAAGCATTGGCCCATTCCCTGACCTCTTCCCTGGCTTCCACAACGCCAATAAGCCGGCTCTGAATGAGAGAGTCGCCACGGTTGTCGAGAACCTTCTTATAGGAAAATGCAAATGGTTGGATAGTGGAGTCTTTTGATGGGAGTCGTGCAGTGGCAATGAGCGCGTCCAGAAGGAACGCACCGACGCGGGCAGCGAGTGGCAGGGTCCAGTTCGGAAGCCATGGCATGTCAAACTTTTCCCCTGCGACCGCAGCCTGAGCAGTGGAGGGCAGCTGGATCAATATTTCCCACGGTGAAAGGGGAGGAGATCAAACCTACATGTGCCTTGCTGAGCAACCCCTCCACCCTCTCCCACATTCCTCCCGAAATTGCTTTCTTCATAATGACTTCGGACGGTACACCATTACTTGCGGTGTCTGGTTCACCGTCAGGTTCTGCATCGCTTTGGCGAAGCTTCTTAAGCTTCGCCTGCAATCGGGCATTCTCGTACGTATCGACACACTTCGCAAGGTACTCGCGATGCACCGACCGACCGATCACTCCCGCAAGATGGTTGTATGGCGCTGAGAGGGGTGCGTTGTCCGAGGAAGACGCCGGAGCGTCTGCATTCTCGGCCGACAAATCCTGGATGCCGGATATGGGTACGGTCGTGGCGGGAGACGTGAGGACCTTGAAGATCCCAGCAATGTCAGGGCGAGTTCAGGAAATACCGAGCCGACATATTGATTCACCTTGAGAGTTTCGATAATGGCCACGTACGCGGCCTCTTCCGCTCCGATCCACTTCACTAATGCGCGCACTTCATCGTCGTGTGGCATATCCTGCATCTGCACATCCGCGTCGTCGTTCATTTCGGCGGACACATTCTCCGCCCTTCCCTCCTGGCTTAGCTTTTCGTCCCCACGAATCCACTCAGCGATGCCGTGGGACCATTCCCACCCGGCCCATTTTCCTTTTCCAGAGGAAGCGACTCTCCCCCCTGGATGGTGCAGTGCGATGCGCTGGGATCGGGCCAGGGACGAGATCTGTGAGAGACGGTCCAGCACGAATTGTAGAGACATTGAGTTGAGTGGCTCGTTGGGAGAGGTGTTCGGCTGTTGAGAAGACGGTGGGGTGGAAATGTAAGATGTGGCGGTGGATGTAGTGGTAGGGGTAGCGCTAGTGGTGTCGTTGGAGTTCGGAGTGGATGTGTCTGCTGTCCGAGGAAGCAACCGCATTACACGATGGAGCATTGTCAATGTCGGGGACTGCAAAGTGTAGAGTATTCTGTCAGAGACCGAAACATAAAGAAGAAAAATACTACATTAACAGATGCAAGACGAGTGCCTTACGCTCATCTTCGAGTCCTGCTTGGAAGCCATGCACCACAATTCTAGATTTGGTGATTGATACTCCGTGAACTCACCGTGGCCGATCCGATCTCCACTTTACTTAACCACGACTCGTCGTCGTTTGCTGGGCCAAAATCTTGCTCCGAATCTTTAAAGAGCATTTCAAGGGCCTTGTCCGGGTCCACTCGAGCAGTCTCGAACAGCTCGTGATAGTACGTTCTGGCCTCGTCGGGCACCGAAGGTGGGACTTGGAAGGGTAGGGCTCTGAAGGAGACACGCGGCGGGAGCGTATCTTCGTTAAAAGCAGCCAGGGAGGCGAGTGCGCGAGAGATGGCGTCGCGGCCGTCGGGGACTTCGGGTTGGACTGATTCTGTTGTGCTGGAAGATAAAGTTGTGTTGGACGAGGGTGGGGTGCGGGTTGTGAGGAAGGATGGCCCTTGGATCCAGGCGGCCTCGGCTTCAGCGAGTAGGGCGACTGCGCGGGGGTCGGTGTCCACAGCGCGTTTGACGTCCTCGGGGTTTGTTCTCCGGAGTCGAGCGAGGGTTTGTGACGCGAGGATGAAGGGGTGTTCCGAAGGGTTCGCAGGGGGAACCGCGTACGGGTCAGTGGCGTGTAGTAGGTGAGCGTGCATGAGTGCGAGTTGGTGTTGGAATATGGCCAGGGAAAGCGGTGCAATGGAGGACTGGGGTGAATTTACTGAGAATGATGCGGAAGGATGTGGGGGTGGGGAGAGGTCCGGGGAGGGGACAAGCTGATCTTCTTGATGAAGGGGGAATGCGGTGTATTCATGCAAATCGTCCAAGATGATGGGGTTCCGGTTTCTCGAGATGGACCATAGCTGAGGCGGAATCGAGGCGGAATTTCCAAAGAGCTCCGATTCAATGAGATCGCCCAGGTCGTCATATGCGATGGACTGGGCTAATTGTGAGCGAGTCCGTGAGGGGTGTTGTGGTGGTGAACGAGGTGAGTCCATGAGTCTCGGTGCCTGCTCTTTCCGAGTACTCGTACTAAACGTTCGCAGTGGCATCGATTGGTTCAGCAGCAGTTGGCGTTGTTGCTGTGTGTTTTTCAGGGGCTTTCGAGTCGACGTGTCCACCGATCCACCTTGACCACCTGCGTTGCCGACACTCTCCATTGTCCAAAATTGTCTACATCCTCGTCTCGCTGCTGTACGCTTTTCTCTCACAGCTTTCTCGCCATCCTGCGATGTCTTCTCTCCACTGCCAGGGCAACCCGCACTCCCGAGTCCCCGAGATGCTCCCACACTCCCCGCTCTCCTCGCCGCACGGACTCCCACTGCTACTCCTCGCTGCATCGTTGCCGCGTCGATTCAGTCCTACACAAACGGTTTGTGTTTCAGAGTTTTTCTCTCTGCAGAACCCTGGGCCGCAGCTGGCAAGTGAATCCGGTGACTCCACTAAATACACCATTCAATAACCATAAAAAGCATAAGCATTAGATTGCGCCATTCATTCTTCAGCTGCTACACTACTACACCTGCCGCCTGGATAAGTCTTATATATTCAATGATCACTAGACCCCACTGGAACCCTCGGACGACTTGGCAATATTGCTTGTCTTTGTTGCATCATTGACGTCGGGAGTGAAGATCGAGTGCGTTGATTGAGTGCGTTGTGAGTACTTAAAGTCGAACTTGGTCGCCTTCTTCATCATAACAAGAATGTCGTAGAGAGGTTTCGTGATAAAGATCCACGAGAAGAGTAAAGACGCTTTCGAAAGTACGATGGCAGCTCCAACGGCTTGAAACAGGAGCGCAGAATGTTTTATCAATGTAATTGTTTTAGAAAGGACGGGTGCATGAGAAAGTATCCTTTTCATTGCGGTCCGAAAGTTCCAACACACACCTGAGAGCACTACTATTAATGTGGATCGACATCCATCAGGCTCCAACGTCGATATGTGCTGCAAAGTATCGCCAACATAATCTGTTAATGGTCTGAACACGCCAATGGAGTCAAAGGGCGCCAACCCACTCACTCACGCTGCAATCACAAGAACGTGCTGGTACGGGTACAAATTCAGTGCCGACACTCGAAAAATTTTGCCGTCGAGGTTCCACGACTTGTCGGGAATGTTCCAGGCAAAGTCTCCGTTCACCAACGCGTGGAACGTGCAAGTTCAAACATTCAACAAGGATAAAAGGGATAGGTCGAGCGGTCAAACTCGACTATCGTTCTCAAACGAAGTCATTCTGGTGGTAGTATTGATCTTTTTCAGAGCCTGAGTATCGAAATATGCATGTGATCATTGATCAAACTGTTTGAACAACTTTGTCCCAGCATGCACCCACTCAAAATCATAGATGGGCACGAGCCCACGTTCCACCGCACTTCCGACACTTAAGCCGACAGACGCAATCTGGTCGATGCATCATCAATCGTGGAAAGATTCCCAGACGGGGAATACGAATATGAGGGTTCATCAGCACTTCATTTCATATGTAGTATCTAAACGTGAGTCTACTTAAATATCTAAAGTATCCAGACAGACGTTCGGAGATGAACTTGCTTGCGTCGTCTTGCCCAGAGAGTGCGAGGACGACAATGTTCTGCGTGGCTACAACCGAGATTCATATGGATCAAGGGAGCGAGTGAGCATGGAGGAAGGGCAGCGACGGCCTGGAGTAGAGCAGGGACGCGGTGGAGCTGTGGGGGACATGATGGACGTCGATGGGTCTGACGACGTGGAACAAGTGTCAGGCGGGGACACGTCCGTATCATCGTCCACCACCACCTCCACTGCCGACCCTCGTGTCACTGATCCCATCATCCCTGCATCACCACTTAATACGCCGACGACTCTCGGTACCACACCTGCAACCCCACAAACCCGCCCAGCCTCATCCTACCCACCCTGGCTCCCACCTTCATCCTTCACGTTCCCCTTCGTCCCACTCTCCCCAACCTCGGGGCTGCTCTACAACCCCACCACCGGCACCGTCTACCACATCTCCTTCCCATCTCCTACTGGCGGGAGCGGCGCTCCAACCACAACCGCCCAACCCCGCGCATCCCCCTCCGCCATCGTATCCCTGCCTCCCATAACACACATCTCACCGGCAACACTCGCCCTGCACCCGCACTGCCCCGTGTGCCTCGAGGCGTTTCGCCGGGGTGACCAGACCCTCACAGGCCCACAAGCCGTCGTGGCGCGCAAGCAAGTGTTCCACCGCGCGTGTGCCGAGCAGTGGCTGGAGAGAAGTAACGCCTGCCCCGTGTGCAGGTGGGAACTGCCCACGGGCGACGCGGGGTATGATGTGGGCGTGGAGGAGAGGAACGGGAAGAGGGTTGAGGAGTGGCGGAGGGCTCATACGGCGGGGACGGGGACGGGGGTAGAGGCGCCGGTGGAAGCGGGTGCGGGTGGGGATGGAGGTTTGAAAGGCGTCCCCACGGGCACCAAGGAGATTGGATGGGCGAACCTGACGCTCGAGACCGTGGCTGCACCAACCCGTAGCCCGCTTGAGTCCATTCCGTCACCTGATACCTCTCCCACATCCACCTCCTCCCTGCAACGTCCCGCATTCGCATCCCGCCTCCCATCCATCCGAATCCGTGTCGCGCCCTCTTGCGCGCTCGAGCTGCTCGGGACATGCTCTGAACTCCCTTCCGCTTCCTCCTCCTCCTGGACGAAGGCAGCGACACCATCGACGCCCTCCCACCCGCACCCACGCTATACCTCCCCGGCTGCTCGTACCGGTTCAACACATTCTGCCTATCCCGCTCCGTCCGCGTGCGCGGGTGGGAGGACGAAGCCAAGTTGGTGGAGAAGGGCGAGCTGGATGGTGTGATTGTGAGGTGTCCGGTGTGTAGGAGGGCGGGGACGGTGGAGATGGTGGAGGAGGGGAGTGAAGAGCAGGGGGTGTGGGTGGGTGTTGGGTGGGCGGAGGCGGCGTGAGTTGGTGGAAGAGGTTGGGTATGGAGTGTGTGGGGTTGATGAGCATTATATACATTCACGTTTGAATTTGAAAGCAAAATCTTTCCAATATAAGTACAACATCTTAGATATAGTACAGCTACGGCCATATGCGCGGAAAAGTGCCGCTTCCCGTCTGATCAGCGCAGCGAAGCCCGCGACAGCCCAGTCAGTACTAGGGTGAGAGATCAGCTGGGAATACTGGGTGCTGTAGTTTTGCACTTTTGAGAGTTGCAACGTCAGGGGATATGAAGTGTGCGATTGAGAGGTGAGTTTTACCGCGTCGCTTTTTTGCACGCAGATTATGCAGAAGCGCACTATCTATTATAGCTTTTCATTCATATCATAAATACTACGTGCACCCGACAGGACGAGAAATGCGTAGTGGTGCTGCGGTCCATCGAACGCAAGGGGAGCCGACGAAATCACCAACCAATCTCTGCTCATTCGCGATCCCAATACGGACCAATCGCCCCAATCCACCACAATCATCCCTCAATCAGTCGGAATACCGCGTGCTCAACCCCCGCTGACTGCCGGAAGTGTCCACGATGGCGGTTTCCCCGCTGGAAGGGTCATCTTTGGGCATTCCCGGTCCTTACGCGATCCGTACGTTGCAATCTCGACTTGATCTCCTCGAACTTCCCTCTTCATGTCTCTGCCCCACCACGTTCGATCCTCCCTGTGTACTTGCACCAATCCAGCGTTGTTCGCCCTCCTCCTCACACTCGCAATCGTGCCCCTCGTCGACGCACACTTGTGGGACATTTTCCTATCTTTGTCCTCGGATGGTCGTTTGCGTTCGTGAGTTTCGGCCAGGGCATCGTGTGATGGACGTGGTGTGCCTCGCGATCGAGGATAAAGTTTAACTTGTGTCCCACCGGTCTTGCAATGGCCATCAATTCTGAAATGCGCCGCGGCATACGTGAATATATATGGCACCTTTGGTTGCTAGACGGTTCCCTTTGGTGCCACATGAGAGTTTAAAGTTCTCACGTGGCATCCATACTTTTCGCTGACATGCCCCCGATCGAAGATGGAGTCGATCTCCTCACGTACGACATTCTCGACGCGTGGGTCTCTACTGTCAGGCGCCGGCCTGTTCCATTACCGTCGCCTCACAAATTATCACTCTTGTCTACAACGTTGGACACCCTCTACTCCTTCCTACCGACATCTCAGCGTTATTTCCTCCTACGTTCCCTCTATTGCCGTCGTAGGCTCACTCTACACACTCCCCAGTGGGCTTGTCCTACGCGGGACGCTCTCGGGACACCCTCACATCGACACTGCCCTTCTTGCCTCTGGCACGATCCTATCGAGTTTGATCGGGACCGCGGGCGCGAGCATGGTGATGATTTGACCGGTCGTAAGGAGGGCGAATCGGAGGAAGGACAGGGTGCATTGCGTGGTATTCTTCATTGTGCTGATTAGTAATGTGGGAGGGACTTTGACGCCGAGTGAATAGCTGCTCTCATTGCTTTGTTTATTGACTAAGAGTTATTGCTTGCGTCCCTAGCTCTCCACAAACAATGCTGATTTCTTATGACCCCTCGCCCACACAATCAGTTGGCAAACCCCCCGTCTTCCTCGGCTACCTCAAAGGCGTCGAATTCTTCTGGCCCCTGACGCACTGCGCAGTCCCGACTGCCTTCTCCTGCCTCGTCCTCCTTGCTTTGTTCTACGCCATCGACTCATTCTTGTAATTGCGAACGGGTGGAGTTCTTGAGCAGGACGGCAGACGAGGAGAGGGCCGTGTTGGAGGGCGTTGCGGCACAGAATGGTGGAAAGACTGGTGGACAACCGAGTGGAGAAAGTCAGCCACCGTTGGGAGGAGCTTTTGGACCAGGGTACTCGTCCCTAATGGATTCTGCGATCAAGGTGGACGATGCTTCAAACGGACAGGTGAGGACCCATCTTAGCGACCTTTCCAAGTCGGATTTCATGTACTCTTGTGTACGTAAGGATGATACCCCAGCGGCGAAACTGTTCCGCGCCAAAGCAACGGCAGTTGCTCCACATTCATATCACCCGACGCCGATGCTCTCGCGCAGCTGGACGTGGACAAATTACACACAGCACCAATCAGTGAGACGCTTACTGCGACTGGAATGCGAGAGAGTCAGGTCGGGTACGGAATTTTGCCAGTGAGTTGTTCCAAGGCGCAGCGGGAATGACAAACCAGAGATATGGTGACGTTATGCACTGCAACCGTGTTTGTAGCCCCGCGAGCTTTCGGCAGGGACGTACATCGAGCCGACCATGGATGAGATCATCGAGGATTGGAGCAACTGGTCTGATCAATGTTGTGGGGATGCTCGTAATCGCTGCCGTTATTAAGTTCGGAACGTTAACCTGATTCTCGGACCACGTCCGTGAGTGATGGCGTGTTCGTGCCCGTTGATTCAGCGATGCAAAGTGGAGTACCACGAAGTTGAGACACACTGGAACTTTGATTCGATCACCGGCCTGGGGACCTTCTGCCTTCAGCAGATTGGAACATTGAAAGAGTGCTGAAGTCTTATGCCCAATCTATTTGAATTATCTAGACAAACGAGGGCACAGTGGGTCGGCGAGTGATGCCAGCGGTCGTACAATCCGTGATGAACCTACTTCGGCAGAACCAGTGACCCTGAGACTGAGCCCACCGAATCACTTTGATGCCTGGACAGTAGCTTCACCCATGATTGCGCTGAGACTTAATTGGTCCAGAGTGGCTTGCTGCAAGTTGGGGTAAGCGAGGCATTGCGAATCACGCGCAAATGCAACTCAACCGAAACGACTCCGAGAGTGGACATGCGACATTGTGCGATAAATGTGACATGCTCTGTTTCGGATCCATGGAACGAGTCGAGATGTTTTGTGTCCGAAATGCGATTGGGAATGAAACACGCAGACTAAGGTGACTTGTGCCAAGTGGTGAGGCTACCATCGCTGCGATTTGATTTGATGGGGTGTCTCGACGGGAACCGTGGTCTCAGTTCAGTGGTTGGTAATCGTCGGCTGAACTGGTCACCGCTTTCACAACTCCACTCTTCGAATGTCAGATGAATTGTTCTTGCGTCGTGCTTCTGCCGCTCTCCTCGGCGCGTTTGTGGGCGACTCCACGGGTTCTCTGCTGGAGTTCACGACCTCCGCGTCGCCAGCAAAAGTCGAGCTCGCTCTCACCATGCGTGGCGGAGGACCCCATCAGGTCGCGCCTAGTCAGATTACCGACGATGGCGAGCTGACGCTGGCTCTATGCCACGCACTCAGGGGGTAGGATCCCCGAGTCGGGTTTCCAGCTGAAGCTGCGATGGAACAGTACCGGGACTGGTTCAAGTCATTTCCGTTTGATATAGGAGGCACATGCAGAGCAGCGTGAGGTCAGGATCCTCCTGCGCTGAACTACGCCAGCATCGCAAACGGTGCGTTGATGCGGAGCTCACCCCTGGCAATATGTGTGCACCCTTCAAAGACTGGGAAAGATCTGGATTGGACCTTCGACATGGCAGCTGCAGATGCAGCACTGTCGCACCCGCACCCGACTACACAGAACGCAAACGGGGCGTACATTGTGGCGATGGCACATTTGCTGAGCCACCCCGACGACTCGGTGGGGGCGTGGACAGCTGCCAAGGATGCCCTGAAGAGTCGAGGGAAGGGCGACACGACGGACGCTGCCCAGTGGCTGGACGAAGGAAGGACTGGAAACCTCGGGTTCGATACGTGCCGACAGAACATGGGGTTTCAGTACACCTTCGTTCTGGCCTTTTACCACCTCTTTGCGCGGGTGGTCCTTCGTGGACGCAATGAAGGACGTTCTTCAGCGCGGAGGTGATACGGACACGAACGCGTGTATTGTCGGCGCGCTTGTCGCCGAGGCGGGGCGAGAAATACCGCCCGAGATGGTCGCGAAAGTACGGGGGTATACAACGAGCGGTCGGACTGCGAGGGCGGACAAGTGGGCAGCCAGGGCCGTGCGGGACGTGACAGATGACCCGGAAGGGTACTTTGAAGGGAGAGGTGGTGTGCGGGTTGGATCGTATTGAACGTCGAGCATCTTCGGTTCTTTTTTGTAGCGCTTCAAAATCATGTAATGTAAATGCAAATGCCCATGCGGTTGTCAGTGGTCCAACAGAAGTCCTACAACACTTTGGTCTCCACCACCTCACATTCCATTGATGGGTCTCACATCCTTCCTCGAAAACCCCCGCCGTCGAAAACTCTACCTCCGCATCGCACTCCTCCTCACAATCCTCGGCGGTATCACCTACGCCGGGCTGTACGGACTCCCTATCGATGGCTGGCACGGCGCGCCAGATGGAGGGGACCGCCAGTTCGAGGGCAACAGGGGGAGGGCGAAACTGACAGAGCAGGTGGGAAATTTGGAGGACGCGCTGAGACGGCAGGCTCTGGACGCGGCAAGGGAGGGTGGTGGGGAGGGGAGGAAAGCCATTGCCGTCCCCGACGTGAAGCTGGAGCAGGACGACCCTCCGCCAGCCCCGCCTCCGAGTCTGAGCAATCAGCAAGGGCAGGGGAAGAAGTCTTCCGACCAGTTCGTGGGCATCCCCCCGAGCAAGGTCGAGGTGCAACCCGACCCGTCGCTCCCTTCCCCCAACGTCGAAGAGCTCGCCTGCTCCTTCGACCCCACCACACGCGACCTGAAGAAGTATCCAATCACGCTATGCGACGAGCCTTACCTTCGCCACGACAAGGACCAGCCCAAGGGGACCAACTGTCCCGTTCCTTACCAGTGGACGTCTCGGTGTGAGGAGGCCGACTTGAGGATCTTTGAGGTGCTTCATGGCGGGATACAGAGCGTTGTTCCGAAGGCGGAACGCAAATGCGCACACCAGAAGTACGGTTATTTGAGTATGGAAAGTGCCGCTTATTACGGGCAGGTCATGAACGCCAAGGACTATGTCGACGTGGTCTCGACGTACCGCCTGGACTCGGACGTGCCCATGACGTACTGGGGCGGGTTCATGGACATCCAGCGCTTCTCCCCGGTACCGCTCCACAAACGACGTACGGACGCCATCGCGGCAACTTTTGTGTCCAATTGTGGCGCGTTGAATGACAGGAATAAGTGGATGGAGGGCGTGTCGCAGGTGGTTCCTACACATCATTATGGGACATGTTTCCATAACCAGGCCATTCCGGAGAGGATTAAGAGTAAGACTAAGGACCATCCGTGGGATTTGAAGTATGCGGTGTTGGAGTGAGTTTTCGCTCGCGGTGTGCTTTCTTGAGAGTTTCCGGCGTTGTCTGACTGCGTACGCGTACGTTCATCCTCGACGTTCACACTATTCACCAGAGAGTACCTGTTCAACCTCTGCTTCGAGAACTCGGACTCTCCCTACTACGTCACCGAGAAACTCTACCAAGCGTACGTGGCCGGCGTCGTACCCGTTTACCTGGGCCCATCCAACTGGCAACTACACGTGCCCAACCTAACGTCGCTGATCATGGCGAGCGACTTCGACTCCCCGGAGCAGCTCGGGCACTACCTCAAGTACCTCTCCGAGAATAGCAAGGAGTACGAGCGGTACCTCGAGTGGAAGAAGTACCCCATGGTCCGGCCCGCGTGGAAGGAGATTGAACGGATTGCGGCCAAGGATGTCCATTGTAGGTTCGCGATGCATGTTGCGGGCAAGCCGTACAAGTGGAGGAATAAGGACTTTGGTGCGCCGGAGACGATGGACGGGGATGTAGGGATCAGTGTCGTGGAGTGGAAGAAGAAGTGGGCGGAGGAGAGGGAGAGACTGGATAAGGAGGCGGCGAAAGAGGGTGGCAAGGACGCGACGGGAGATGAGCGATAGTCAAATACACGCGTATAATTTATGATGTGATCAGCACGTTGAATGCTTGCGGTCTACACTTACTTCAGGAACTGTGGGAATGTTGCGAACGCGAGCGTGATTCTGGGAAGCTAATTTGGTTCCGTGAGGGCTATCTCGGACGATTGCCTGTGGCCAGAGAGCAAGCGTCGTCACCACTGGGGAAAGGGAGCGACATTTTACCATGTCGCACGCCGCAATTCCTCCGTTTGTGATTCGTATATTTATTCGTTTTTTCCGTCGACGATAATTCGACTCACATGCCGGGTGAATCCATTCAACCACGAAGGCCTGAAGCTGTGAAAGTCGGTGAGAGTGTCGGCCAATGCTGCCCCGCCCACGCCCTAAAACAAATCAAATGCAAATATGGGAGAAAATCCTCTGGGAGACTTTCCAAAGTGACTTTGGAGCTGCTGGTAGGAATTTTGTGTATTCCCGTTCGGCGATACGTCGCTGCTCATCGGCGATTCATTTGCTCTGCCTGCCGAGAGGCACCGTTCACTGATTATCTCATCCCACCGAACTGAGATTTGTAAGCAAACACGACATATCAAATTCGCCAGTGATTAGCTCTGTTTCTACGTTTGCGCATTCTATTGATTTGAAGTACTCGCTGCATATACCCGCCCTCTAGTACCAAGTGTCAAATGTCTCCCACGCTGTAATGCATCCGGCTGCCTTGCCACAATGGGGCCATCACTGCGAAGTGAAAATACAGTGAAATACAGTTGTCGTCCCGCGCAGAACCTATTTTTTCATAGTGTGGATGGTAACCGGCAGATCTCCGCTACGCCACTCGGCTGATGGTGGAGGCAGGGGCCGAGAGAAAACAGAAGCCGAACGTGTCCCACAGCTGCAGTCACACAGACACTCCATCATCGGACTATAAGACACCAAGCCCATCGCAACAGCTTACCCTAACCCTAGGACGGGACTCTCTGCACTCCACCCACCTCAAACCCTCAACGCCCCTCCTCTGCCTGGGCAGCGACAACATTTCAGACATGGACGTTGGCGACGGCGACGAGTGGAAGAAAAAGACGAAGAAGGACAAGAAGAGCAAGAAGGGCGAGGACGGCGATGCCCCGAGGAAGAAGCGGGTTCGCATTGCGAAGGGTGAGGAGTCTGTCGACGCAATGGTGTGATTGATCAACGGGCGTAATCACCGATCTTTGCTCAAAGCCTGTGACCTCTGTGTGGTCAAGAAGCTCAAGTGTGATGGCAGCGAGCCATGCTTCAGATGTAAAACGGTGAGTGGGTCTCTGAGGACATTTGATCTTCGTGAACGATCACTACGCCTCCACGAGGATGGAGTGGTTTTGACAGCATGAGTGCGACTGCTGTCTCTACTGAATGGCTCAGTCGGTCGGTGTCGGCGGGATCATCAGGATGTTCCTCGTCCTAATGGCACGTACGAGCAGCGGAGGCCCAGAGGCCGGAGTTACGTGACGCGAACGCAGAGTCCGAGGCCTAAGCGGAGTTGACCGAGGCTGTCCGCTAGAGGCGAATGATCCGTTGGCGCTGTCTTCGTATTGACGACCCGCTCCTGTATATACGTCTTCTTCCTTCCTTCGCTCACCCCGTTTCACTCCCCAAAACTCTACATACCACCAGACATCCCAAAGCTGTACCTACCTCCGCCAACATAAAGTCCCCGTCCGCCGCAAGAAGCACTACTACGACGACGGCGATCTTCCCCTCGGGTTCACTCCGCGCCCGCAGCCCATCGTGCCCAACGGCCGATCTAATGCCGCCATGGACCCGTACCCGGACCAGCTCGGTCTGAACGTGCAGAGGCAGGGAAAGCCACCAGGATCAGGACAACCGAAAAAGCAGAAGCGTCCATCCGCCGCTGGTTCGCGCAGACCGTGGGAGGAGGAGAGCGACGAGGAGGAGTCATCCTCAGACGACGAATCGGCGGAGGAGTATTCGGAGGATGAAGATTCGGGCGAGGACAACGATGAATCCACCACCGAAGTCAATGGCGGGGCGCCACTCAAACGCAAACGCACCAACTCCGCACCGCTTCCCCCTCTCATGAGCGCCGGAATCAACGGCGCGCTGAACGGCTCTGACGCACTGCAACTCGCGCCACGGTCGCGACATTCCAGTATCGTGTACGGTAACCACCAGGCACCCCCCGCCATGGGCATGGGCATGCCGCGACCGAAACCTTCGGGGACGGTCAGCATTTCGGAGATTCTGCCCGAACAAGGAGACGAGTTTCCGGGTGCGAATGGGTTTATGAGCCTGGTGTCCAGGCCTGGACCTCGCCGGTGGTCTTCGTAAGTTGATTGCAAATGGTACCGTGGTGTTTTCACCCGTCTCATGCGAAATTGGTCCCAAAATTCTTTCCTCGTCTCGTTAGCCTCTCGACGACACAACTGAATGCGATCCAAATGAGCGTACCAGATGACATCCCCTTGTTCGCGGATCTTCCTCCCTTACCGACTCAGGAGATTCAGAACCTGCTTGTTGGTCTCTAGTGAGTGGCCACTGCTCAAGAAGATGTGCTATTCTTTTCTCATACGGTTTCTGTTGTGTAGTTTCGAAAAAGTGTGGCCGTGGCTTCCCTGTATTGACAAAACGAGGTTTCTTCGAGACTTCGCATCCTATCCACCCATCTTAACTTACTCCATTTACGGTAAGCGGACGCCTTCCTCAGAAATCGCCAATATTTACTTCACGATGCCACCCCGTACTCAGCCTGCGCCGCCCGCTACTGCGAGGACCCCAGCATCGACAGCCGCCAGCACCCCACCTCCACGCCCAACCTCATGCTGATCCGCTGCGCCCGCCTCCTCCCGACCGTGTTCGACGTCCGCCGCCCCACCGTGCACCACGTCCAGGCCATCCTCAACATGTGCGTCCAGTCAAACACCCGCCCCGAGTTCGAGCAAGGAAGAATGTGGGTCGGGATGGCCATGGTGGTTGCGAGGATTGTCGGGTTGTGTACGGAGGGCGGCGTGGACGGAGCAGGAGGAACGGCGGCGGAGTCGTGGAATAGGGGGATTTCGACGATCACGGAGGGTGAGGATAAGGAGAGGAAAATGGACGAGATGAGGAGGACGTGGTATTGCTGCCTTGCCTACGATAGGTGGGTCTTTGTCTGGTCGCCACCTTCCCCTGAGGGCAGGTCGTTGACGCTTCTTTGAAACAGGTTCGCCGGAATGTCCGAGCCCCGAACGTGGTCCGCCGCTCTCGACGAAGGCCGCGACGTCCGAATACCCCCTCCTTGGTCAATTCACGACGGACCTCCGAGCCAAATCGAGCTCACAGGAGGTCAACCCAAGTCGGACGCTCTCATGTCCCTCTACTCCTTGTACGCCCGCGTCGTCGAGTTCCGCCAACACTGCAGCCGCAAGGGTGTCGATCCGTGCGATTTGGCCACCCAGAGCGGCAAGAGGATGTACTCCAAGCTGAGATATCTGGACGGAATCGTCGTGGGGTGGTACAGGAGCCTGCCAGATAGTGTGAGGAGTTTGAACATCAAGGACGGGGAGCAAGGCAGGAAAACGTTCCTTGAAAGTGCATATATGCTAATGATTTTCTACGCGATGCGAGGTGGGGTCTATGATTGAGGCATACTTTATCCAACAACGTTCATCATTGATTTCTCCGAACGTCCTTAGTGATTCTGAACGGACCCACGACGGTGCTCTCCACCGAAGAACTCGTGGCATCTTCACCGGCAACCCTGCACGCATGGATGTCGACCCCCTGCTTCCTCATTTCCACGACATCGGCAGGCAACATTTCTCGTGTTCTGGAGTCAGTACTCGACCTTGAAGGCGAGCGTGGAATGGATTTCGCCAGCCCCCTTCTGTGGGTGTGCATCTGGAAATCTGCCATTATTCGGGCGGTTTCTGTCAGGGCCGTCAGGGTGTACTCTGGGGTTTCTGTGAACGGGCGAACGACCTCCGGCCCTGCCGCCGCGCCAGGTATCGATCCAGCCGCTGTTGTGGCACGGGAGACCCGTGAGCTCGCTGCGTTCCGACGTGCAGTGTATGCGATTCGAAAGTGGTGGATCCCAGCATCCGAGGCAAGGTCAAAGAGGTCACTCTTCGAGCACGTCTTCCATGAGATCGGCTTCCCCATCGGATGGAAGCCAGATCCTTCGGAGGTGGTCGAGGATGAAGGCGAGGAACGTGTCGCCAAGATGGCGGCAGTTGTCATTGTACGAGAGGAGGTTCCGTCCCACGCGGGATCCGCCGAACCCAACAACGTTTCATCTCACGGATCCCCGGAAGGGATGGAGGGTGTTCTGCGACCGTACCCTGTACATCCTCTCGGATGGCCGGACCATATGATCTCTGGAAACACAAATGGATCGGTGCAAGGAGAGTCCACCGACATGTCGGACATGGACGATCTCGACGTTCAACGGCACGCTCAAGACGCGCATCACTATGAGCTTGCTACCACGCCCGCTGGGGTTGGTGCGCCGACTCCTCCCCCGATGGGATTGACCGAATGGGATTTACAGTTTTCAGTCGGTGGCGACACGAACCCTGGCGGTCATCCAGGTGATGACTCGCACGACATCTTATCAGGAGGGCAGTCGACCTGGAGACCTGGAGTGAGTGGCGGTCTGTACGGTTATCTTGGTTCTGCCTCCTCCCCAGGCGGATTTTGGGGCAACGTAGCTCCGTCACCAGCTGGTGAAACCATCAACTAAACAAAAAAATCTACCGATGAACGTTTTGCATTGTGTGGGAGTACTTCGGGCTGTAAATAAGCTGTAGAATGACTTTTCTGATCTGGGTGCATTTTGGAGTCACAGGCATTGCAAATAAACTACACTGTCATATGATTCTCTAGTAGCGACTGCCATGTTTTTGTTTGACAAGGGACTGGTTGTTCTGGACCGAAGTGTGAGTCATGAGTGGCGGTGGAGGCGACACGTTGCCGTGACTCTTTTGCCCTGAATATCCCGATTCTTCTCAAAATCAAGACAAATCCGAAGCTTTAGAAATCGGAAATCTTTCCCCTCTCTACCAATCCATCGAAACCCAATCGCAATGTTGTCCGCGGAACAAGCTCGGCTTCTCAAGAAGAACTGGAAGGATATCGGCGCGGTACGTCGTGACCCTGACCTCTTTGAAAACGGATACCCCAATCGAGGTTTAACTCTGCAATCCTCGGCACACAGTCTTCTGTCGCGAATCCCATGATGTTCGTCGTAGCTCAGTTCTACAGGCGGCTTCTTCGGAAGAAGGGCTACAAACGCATCTTTGAGGGAATTGATATCGAAACGCAGTACTTTAAGATGCAAGGGGCTTTGACTGCCTGCGTAGGTGCGTTATCGTCGACGTTGCAAGCGACAGGATCCGAATATGCGGTTCTAACCACTGGTCCCAACACACTGCACCTCGTTATGTTCGATAGAGTTTGCCGAAAACCTTGACAAGTTTGCCGACACCATTCGACGAATCGGAGCGAGGTCAGTTCTGTGTCATGTTGCGCTGTGATCGACGAAAACTCACCGTCACATTCCATGTGGATTTTTCCAGACATGCACGATACAACATGACACCCAACATGATGAACGATGTAGTGGACTCCTTAGGTAAGTCATAAGTCTTTGATTTTAGCACGTGTGCATTTGTGCATTTCACTAACATTCTTTCCTGCGCAGTACCGTCTCTGAAGGAGTTCTCCCTAGACCATGGTATAACGTGGAACGAGGAGATCGAAGAGGCGTATGACGAATGGCTCGAGCAGGTCACGGGATACTTCATGGAAGGGATCATGAATGCACCTCCCCCTCCACCTGTCGCGGCGGCCGCGGGTCCAAAAGTAGTCGAAGTAAAGGAGAATGGATCGGGGCAACCGAAGGTCGTCGCCACGGCTCACTGAGTCGAGAACTTCTGCATTTTACGGATATTTGATTATTCAATTACACTACGTCTTGTCTCAAGATATGTACAATACACTGAATATAGATTCGCATCAAAATTGATCATTTGGTCGGCCCCACCATTTCATATCGACGTGAACATTTGCAGACAATGCCGAACGCGGACTTCTCCCCTCGAGTTTTCCTCGAATCCCTCGCAGATCGAAAGGTGGCTCCCTTTTCATCCGTCGATTCTTCTGACTCGACGGCGAGTGGATCCATCGATTCCGCGACCTTTCTTTGGGTTCGACTTGCAGTCTTGATAAAGCAAATTCTGAACGATTCGGCGATTCCTCACCCTCCTGACACCACTATTGCTCCCGATGCATACCTACAAACGGCTCTCGAGCTGTCCTCCACTCTTCTCGATCGCGCGTGGGCTGATCTTCACTCCGTTCCTTTCGCCACCGTCTCAAGGGACTTGAGAGCATCGTACGAGGACGCTGCGCTCTGCAAATGCTGTCTCTTTCTTGAATTACAGAGTCGGCGTCTTGGACAGGCCAACGGTACAATATCTGGTGATCCTCCATATTCGCCCACCTGGATTGGAAAACCGAAAAGGACTCCGTGGGGTGAGAAGAACACCTTAGCCGACTCGGTACGTTTACGGGACTTGAAGGTGGCTTTGCAACTTCTGGATAATTCGTTGATAATGGTGGGAAGACCGGGGAAGGAAGCGGAAGAGAAACAGACGGGGCAGAGAGCACAATCAGCCGTGGATCAACTCGTGGAATTTGTAGAAACGGAGCTCAAGAATAAAACTGAGCCAGTGTCATGGGCCTCGGTGGAGCGGCCAGCTAAACGAAGGAGGACGGAAGAGTCTGCATCTTGGACTGTTATTCCACCAACCATTTCCGTAGCAGCAACACCAATCAGTTTTCAAATACCGGTAGTTGATATATGTCCATCATTGATGGATTTCGCCTCTCATCTTTACCGAGAGTCATCTTTGGCTCCGAAGCATCTCTTTCCTACCTACAATTCTCCTATTACACAAATACCACCATCCCATCCACTTCCCTTCGTCGTACGCGAATACTACTCGGATCCAGAGGAATGCCCTGCTCTCCTCTGGAACGACCTTCGGGTGCTCGTGCAGGAGATTGGAGCAGACAGAACCGTCCCAATTGAAGTCGGATCGAAATACACTGACGACTCGTGGTCTCAAGAACTCGTGGTTGTCGAGGACTGGGTTCGAAGCTTTGCGGAGACTGGTCTACTGGACAGCGATGCCCCCGTTACCTATTTGGCGCAGCACGATCTGTTTGCTCAGATACCCCGCTTGAGGAAAAGCGTGCCAACGCCCGATTTGTGTTACGCAAGATCGTGCCCGCCAGACTCGCCAGGACCTGGCCGTGACGAGTACCAACAAGGAACCGCTCCTCCATCAGTGACTGCACCAGACTCTCCGCTTGTGCATTTTTGGTTTGGTCCAGCACGGACTGTTTCGCCTCTGCACACCGATCCGTACGACAACCTGTATCTTCAACTTGTGGGTAGAAAGTATGTGCGACTCTACGATCGAAGAGAAAAGGAGAGAGTTGGAGGTCGGAGTGATGGTGCATGGATGAACAACACGAGCGAGGTTCGTTTTGGGAATTTTGATTTCTTGTTGTCTGCGTATGTTCGTGACAATCTCTCCATTCCAGATCGATGATATCGAAAATCCTGATCTGGAGCTTCACCCCGACTTTTTGAAAGTGCCGTACGTGGAAGCTGTTCTTGGTCCTGGCGATCTACTTTTCATTCCCGTGAGTCTGCTCTCTCGATACCGCCCTAGCTATTTGTCTTGCAGCAAACAGATGTGCTTTTGGCGTCTTGCCTCAGGTCGGATGGTGGCATTACTTCCGCAGCGAGATGACTTCAGTGTCAGTGAGCTTTTGGTTTTGAAGAATTCGCCACAAACACTCCAACAGGGGTCGTAGTTGGCATTTTCTTTTGTGGCAAAGTGATAAGTTAGCATCGCTCAATAACTACGAACTTGGTGTGACAGTTTCGGTTCCTGATGGAAGGTTTTCTCATAGTTGGGTCACTGGGTGCTGAGAACAGCACAGAAGGGGCTCCTTGCTTGCGTCAAAGTCTGCAAGGTAATCGACGAAATCGTCTGCCACAGCCTTTGCAGACCAACGCAACCTTCCCCGTGATTCCGCTTGCTGCGTTGCGTTTCTCTGTTGACGTCGGCCCTGCCCGGACTCTGTGTCGTCCATTCAAGCGGCGCCAGTCCGGGAAGCATTTGACGCCCAACGCCGGCCCTGCCCCGATTGGATCTTCTCCATGCGTTTTAAAGCATGTGTTGCAGCATCCGTTTCCCGGATGGCAGCCTTCTTGGTGTCCGACGCTAAGAGACATGAACATGGTGAGCATCCTGGCCCTTCCACCACCACCACAACGGGGAAACTGACCATTCGCGCGCTGCTCCTGCTTCTTCTCCGTCTCCTTCTTTCGTCTTTTGACCGAGGCGAATGTGTTTTCCAGTCGGCCGAGTGCACCGTGTCTGGTCAGCAGCACCCGCCCATCCGAAAAGCGGAAGTGGAATCCGTTTCTGTGCGCAGATTGGACCTGTTTTCCCAATATCCCGAAGACCACCACCCGCGCCCCTGAGAGAGCGAATTCAGAGCTGATCCCCCGGGCGGCACCTTGTATGAGCCTAAAGATTCGAGTGATCGAAAGGAATCAGAGATCGGTGGTGAATTGAAGTTTTTTTGTGAACGGGGGGAGGGGACAGACTGGCCCCCATGAGACCCAAAGCATTTTTGTGATCGCAAACTTTTAGCTTCGCACCTCCATTCACAATCCGCTTCGCTCCTTCTGAACTACGGGCTCGCAAATACACTGCCGTAGTTTAGTTTTCAATGACAAAAATTATGCGCCAGGGCAAGTGCTGAGTGCGTGCACGAACACTGACGCACCCTTGGAAACCATCATGCTCAGAATCGCAGGCCTGCTCGCCCTACTCGTTTCCAGCCTTACGATCTCTCAAGTGCGCTTGTCTAGAGCGTCTCGCGAGTGTCCCGCCGACTCACCTGGCGCTCGATGCGTCGATCCTCCCTCAACAGCTTCCTCAGAGCGCCAACGGTTTCGTCAATGTGACTGCCGCCTTGGACGCTCTAAGAACAGTCCCTGGACGTCTGATTCCATCGTTTCCTGTCAACGTGGAGTTCCAGTTTGGGAAGGAAGGAGTTTCACCGTCCATAGATGCCAGAACCAACGGAGGCGATCGTTCTCGACACAGCTTGAGCGTGACTCATCCTGAGCCGGAGATAACGGGTCTGGATGTCCGCTACTATCGGGAATCGATGGAACGGTTGCGAGGTCCTCCCCAGAAAGCGCTCAGTCCAACCTCTAAGAACAGAAGCACACCAAATCTTCCTTCAACCAAGGAAACCGATCCAGTTCCCAAGTCAGCCGTTTTCCTTCCCACGAGTCCTGTATGCACTGAAAAGTCTTACCGTAACTGGACTATGTGCGAGGATTGGAGGCGAGGGCGAGCTCCGTTCATGATACCTGTTGATGCGTATAGGATGTACACGTCATCTGGAAGTGGGGACAAGGTGACAGAGGAAAGTGAGTAGATTTATTTGTGAACAGCTGTGGAACTTTACGACGTGACTGTAGCGTTTATTCACTGGATAGCTGTGGGACCTGTCAACTCTCGTCGATATGAGAGAATTGATCACATTGTCCGCTACGTCGGCACCCACAAGACAAAACTATCCACCAGTGCCGTACAGGCGAGAGTGCTCGTGCCAGTCCTTTTCCTTGCTGCATTGGTGCTAGCCAAGGTTTGTGATATCTGTAAAATCCCTCGCGAACCACGTTGAAAAATTTTTGTGTGAGCATGCAGCCGTTTCTATCACACACCGGCAAACGAACAACCGACACACCTACGACTTCACGTGTAAATGTGCCGCCTGTCACCAGTATTCCAACAACCCACCCAACCACGACTTCCTGTGTAAATACGCAGCCACTTCCATCGTACACCCGCGGATCAACAACCGTCGACTCAACCACGACTACCGCCAAAGACCACGAGTCGGCGGCACAACCATTGGTCGAGTTGTTTGGTCACCTCCAAATTATCACCGAGGATCCCGCGAAAGACGATGAATTGCCGGTACAACCTTTGCTCGAGCTGTCTGATCTCCGAAGTATCACCGTGGAGCAAACGCCAGTTATAAACCTGCCGCTCAAATCTACGGCTCTCATGTTGACCCGGGCTGAGGCGAACGGTGATTTCACTCTCCCTCGAAACGCCCACACTGCAGATGCCACGACTATTCCCAGCCCGATCCCTTCCGGCGAAGACAAGCGATCAGTGGACAAACTTGACAGTGCAGCCGGTACCAGTTATGCTCCCAGCACATCCTTGTACGAAACCGCCTCGGTGAACAGCTTTGACACATCATCGACAAAGCTTCAACGGGGCCCCTCTACGCTCCAAGCGCTGACCGAAGTTTGTGACGACGTCGAACGAGCTTACCAAGCAACCATTAACGCGGTTCGTGAAAATGAGGGGCGCAGGCGAGAGGCGCACAAGAGGCTCGCGCACGTGCATGCAGAGCTTGCGGCGCTCCGACGAGCGAAGGTGGAGAGAAGCGCGACTCAGGTCGGGGCCAGAAGCGGCACGAATAAAGTTGTGGTGGTGGACCTTGTTGCGAGGCCAGCGGAACTGCGTGAATGGAATCCGGACGTCAATAACAAGTCGGTAGTGTGATTTGGGGTGAGTGATATGTTACATTCTTTCACAAAGCGCAACAGGAGAGTTTAACCCGCTCGTCACGACATCTGTTGCCCTGCATTGATTTCACGACTTCGAAACGTGCAATTGCGGTTTAGGTCTGCTTGGGAATATCATCATTTTACCACTCACATGGCAAATGGAACAAACATGCGGGAAATTTAATGGCTGGATTTTCTAGCTTATCTTTTCATGTTGGAAATTTGTAATCCTCGCTTTTCACAAAACTTTCAATAACATCATGTTTGCAACCTTCATAAAGACGATGCCCCTACTAAAAACGGCGGACTTGTCGCTTAGTTTACATTCAGCCTTCCGATAACAGACGGCCTCAACTGGCATTGGAGGTGGTACATTGGCTTTAGCAGGCAGCGTTCCATCTCCGCGAGTTGAAACCTGGTCAAGTACCTTTTGCCTGAGAGACCGGTCTATTGCAGCGTAAGAAGTGCAGTTCGAGGAGAGGCGGACGAAAAGTGCAGCGACATCTCTATAAAATATTGATAATCTTGCTTGAATTCGGTGCTATCTCCTGCAGTTTGCCGAGAATGAGAATGAAAATATTTGTACGGTGTTACAGTGACCTCGCGAAAGCAATAGATACCGGGGACATATTCCACCCGACAGCCACGATAATATTCGAATACAAAGGAAAGCTCCTGCGTGATGCCAAACATTCTGCTTTTCAAATTACTGTTTGACTGGATGAGGAGGAAAAGTTCCACGGGAGTCTGACTAAAAGCTTGGTCCTTGTGGTGTTGCAAGGGTTTGAGGCAAATTCCGGTTTTCGGGGTCAAAGTCGTGACGGTTCTGATGCGGAAGTGTGCCAAAATGAGGAGATCGGCCCGGGAGCCAGGACCCAGAACTGTGGGCCTGAATGATGTTGCCCAATGGTCAGGCGGCACCCAATCGAGTCGACACACAAAAGAACGATAGAATGAAATCAGAATTGCGAAGATTAGACACATCGGCAGCAAAGGTGGAATCGGGTGGAAGTGTGGCACAGCCACGGGAAGAAACGTGTTCGGGAGAAGGGTTCAGGAGATTTGCCAGGGCGTCATTCCGCAGGGGTCACCGGCAGATTCACCTCCAGCAACGGGAAACTGGCGCAGAAACCGAGCGGAATTCACTTGGATATCATCCACCCGTGAGCGTCGGTTGCACCCGCCAGATGCAGAAATCCCCGTCAACACTCGGCACCGTCACCCGTTCCGGATCTGCATTCCATCCCGCGGCTTCGCAAAACAGCCCCACTCCCACCACCAATGGAAGTTCTCGATAGCCGGATGCAATGGACCCTGCATTCGGACATGGAATCGCTCGCTGGGTGAGTTTGAGTCGGGGCGTTTGAGGGCCTACGGTGGATGTTCCGGATCGGCGGCTTTGTCAACCCGCTGCGTCCGCGATGGCGACACCACTGGCACGAATTGACAATCAACGCATTGGATGTGTACTGGATATCGCTCGCCGCCGCGATCCGGCCATGAGTGGTGTTGCTCCCTCGGTCCGTGGCGGAGAGCTGAGTCATTCCACGCCTCAAGTGCAAATTGGAAACTTCACATCGGGGGTTCGATTTTACAAGATTCATATTAATATACGCGTTGTTTCAGTGACGGGATCTCGGAGGATGCGCAGTCTTCGTGCGGAGAATCGACCGACTGTTCCTCCTCCACGGCCGACGCAAGCCTCACTCCCACCGACATCGACGCCGGCATGGACGATGCATTCTGTCGGGACTTTTCGTGTTGCGGAATGAGTCTGGCGAGCCTGCACGATCTGGTGCAACATTGCGAGGAGTTCCACGGCGGTGCATTTCCCGAGGAACAAGAGGATGAAGCCACTACGCCACTCGCAGCGGGCCTCTTGGACGTCGACCCCGGTGCAGTCGCTGCTGCTATCAATGCACCTTCTCTCTTCGGTCTTCCTATCCCCTCGATCACGGTGCCTGCCGACCCGGTTGACTCAGCAATTAATGTGCCCTTCTGTGTCACACCGGAGACAACTCCGAAACTTGTTCCCTCAGACGACGTGGCTGTCAAAGCTGAACCAGACCTAGTCTCCCAGTCTGTGCTCTCGCCGGGACGTGCTTCTCCTCTTCCGACACCGCCACCGGAATCACTCGACATGCTGATGTTTTCTCGCCCAAAATCAACCTCATCGCTGTTTACACCCAGTCGATCGATCTTCCCCGTGCTCAAATCGGACCCCGTTCTGTGCGCTGGACCCGTGGCTCCAGAGTCGATCCGCTCCATCACACCGATCGAAAGTACAAGCACCCCGGACCTCGCACAACCTTCCCCTCGCACAACCCCCCTCCCTACCGACCTCATCTCCACCCTCACTCTCACCCCCTTCCCGACTCTCCCCTCACCTCCCCCGACCCCCTCCGTCCCCGCCGACCCCCAACTCCTCGCCCGCCTCCTTGCAGCGCTCAACGATCCCGTCGCCTTTGTGAGCATCCTCGCCTCCCAGATCGCAGCAGCCATCGCAGCCAATGGCGCCGCCAACGCCTTGTCGGAAACAAGTGCGATGCCCTCCTCGGCGTCCATAGAAGCTGCCGCCGCCGCCGCAGTCGCAGCAGCTGGACTCTCAGCGGCAGCCCTCGCGGGTGGCTTGGGGTGTATGGCGGCGTCAGTCGTTGGAGCTGTCGGTTCGGATGGATCAGCCTTGTCGAGCGATCTTACCGAACCGACTTGTGTACGAATGGACGAGATTTGCGAGGACCTGGGATGCTCGAGTTGGAGGAAACGGTCCGGCCAGTCTGCCAAGAGATCCCTCTCCCCCATTCCCGAGGATCTCCCCGTCGACGGCCTGGACGGCGACCTCGACGACTCCTCAGCCGACGAATCCGCCACCGAAGAACCCGTGCTTTCCTCTCGACCCACGAAACGCGCTCGCCCCTCGACGCGCACGTTGTTGATCAACTCTTCTGACTCGACGACTGCCCCTGCTCGTTGCCCTCCTCGACCTCCTCAGACGCCCAAGGACCGCGAGATGGAATTGGCGAGGAAAAGGGAGAGGGAACGCCGAAGAAGGGAAGAGAAGAGGAGGGTTGAGGAGCAGAGACGGGCAGCGAGGAGTAAGGTTGGTGAATTCGCGTGGCTCTGAGTTGGGATTGGCATACTCACACTTCAAATCGATTCCACAGCACACCGCAGCTGCCGCAGCCGCTCGAGCCGCCGCGCAGGCAGAAGCCGCTGCACGAGCCGCAGCCGAGGCCGCCATGTCGTCGTCGGCGGCCATCGTGTCTGAAATGCCAATTGAGGATATTGCAATGGGAGAATCGGTGGCCAATATGTTCCCTCTCGCAGCCAATCCCGCTCTGCCTCCAGTTGGTGAAAGTGCTGAAACTGATACCGTTGTGGACCGGACCTCGCCTGTGGAGACTAAATCCGAGGACGGCGACGTACCCATCAAGTTGGAGTCACCCGCCACACCTTCCCCCGAAACACCACCGCCCGTCCTGGAAGTGAAACCCAAAGTCGCGACCTCGTTACCGAAGTCAGGCCCCCGGGCTCTCACACTGAGGCTTCCCGCCCGCCCGGCCAGCCCTGTCCTTAAAGTGTCTAGGAGCGCGATCTCTTCCCGCGTCGTCGCCTCGCCAACTGCGACTGAAGCGTCTTCGGACGACGCGAGCAGCACGATTGGAACGGACTGCGGGGAGGAGTCCATGCGCATGGCGGGAGCTCTGCTCATTGGAAGATCGCCGTCTGTGGCGTCGGCGGCTAGTGGGGCGTCGGGTGATGTGAAGGAGAAACGGTCGTACGTATGCTCGGTCAAGGGGTGTGGGAAGAGCTATAAGAACGCGAACGGCTTGAAGTACCATGAGCAGGTGGGTACTAATAACCGACGACTGGACTGTTGCATCCGAACTGATCTGACGACTTTTTCCTGACAGCACGGCCATTTCACTGATACGGGCGATCCGACGCTCAACGCCATCATCAACAAACCTTACTTGTGCGCTATCCCCGAATGTGGGAAACGGTACAAGAATCCGAACGGTCTCAAGTACCACATTGAGCATGGTGAGCTGACATCGAAATAGGTTCATTCTCGAGTAAGACTCATTTTTTTTTGTGTCTCTGGCGTAGCTCACTCAAGCCTCATAGCCAACATTTTGGGTGAGAGCCTTGGCGCCACAAGTCAGACCACCAAGTCGACTGGCGCTCCACCCTCGACTCGCCCTTTGACGAACAACTAGAATACGTATCGAAACTTGGATTGCACTCGGTTCCCTGGATATCACATAACTATAGACTCGACCGTCCTCGGCGGACTCGAGAGCACCCCACTGCGGTGCACACACGGACTGTACCATAAACTCTACGATGCCTTGACATCGCCTTTCATACTTTGCGGGTTTCCTTTTCATTTTGTGTCGCCGTGTAATTTTCGGTTGTTTGACACTTGTTTTTCGGGGTATCACGTTCGGGAAAAAGTCGTTTTACTCATTTGTCTTGCTATATAGAATTTGACAACAATAACACGAAAAGAATTCAAACTAGTGGTCTTTGCAGCGCCTGACAGCAAGCGGCGGTTATGCGTTCGGCATTTCAAAATAGGGCAATATTCAGCACTACCGACTTCCACGCCATTCACATATTACCATACCCAGCACATATTCGGCAGCATCTAAATACTATTTTTTCGCTGTTGCTGTATCCCAGCCAGACGCCCTTTTCACAAGGTTTCTCGGTACTGCTCACGAAGCTTTACTGTTCCGCCGGGTGCCGTGTGACCAACAGCATCGATGTCCGTCTTGAAAGCAAAGTTAAAGCAATGCCAAAGGTCGCCAGTTATAATCTTCTCACCTGCAATTCCTCCAGTACATACCAGTGGATACGATTCTTGATGGGAAACTCAAGGCATTTTTCCCCTAAGGATCGTTGATCCAGGCCTTCCAAGCAAAATCTGCAATGTCATTTGGTTCGATGACTCTGAAGATTTTATGAAGGACCCGGAGGCGCGTGTGACGCCGCCGACGCTGGTAGGACTGGTTAATTAAAAAATGGGTTATCATATGTGAGACACGATAGTGAAGTGTATGATTTCGAGACATACTAGGTGTAGATCAACCCTGGAATGACGTCGGCCGCCCTCAGGCCCCAACCGATCCAAGCTCGAGAGAAAGAGCCTCTGTGAGCCCGTTGATAGCATGTTTTGTGGCAGAATAAGTAGCAACACCGGGAAGTCCGTACTACAGAAAAATGTTGCAAGAATGAAGTACCAAAGTGTGCTTTTGGTAGGTTATCACCATTGCGCTCGCTGAACTGGTAGAAAAACCTAGACCTCCCGCTGTCTCCTTCATGAGTTCAGAGGAGCAGCATACGGTGGTCATAACACCCAGAAGGTTGACATTGAGGACTTCAAGATGCTCTTCCCATAGTTGCTCAATGGAAAGTCCTCCTCTCCCAATTCCAGCATTAGCGAAGACCACATCCAGGACGGCCGTTGCGGATCCACACCGAGATGGTAAAACAGTACGAAGCGTGGATATGAGCGATTCAAAAGCTGGTTTGTTCGAGACTGACAGCTGAGCAGTATGTACATTTGGTTCGCCGAGATCTTTCTGAAGCGTTTTGAGACCTGGGCGAACGCGGCCTGTTCGAGGATCTGTGGTGGGTTCCTCAAGAGTATCTACTGAAACGACGAGCCACCCTCCATGAAGAGGTTTCCGCGTCCAGACTTTTGACTGAACGTTCACGATTAGAGGCCGCAATAAAACCGACCGACCTTTCGAGGCGAAAATATTTTCGTTTTCGATTGACAATTCGATGCGGTGCGGTGATGCCCCTGCCAAGTGCCGCAATTGAATGTACTCCTCCGTTATAAGAATCGCTCGGCGCCGGCCTCAGGAGTAATGAGCGTTGAGTCTACTCTCGAAATTCCTCTGAATATTATCGGACATATATTTCGCGCAGGTGAGTGGGCGAGGGATGGATCACCGGATTTCGGACTGTGCCGAGCGGTTGGTTAACCACCCGCGCACTTGTCAGTTGCAATTACATTTCCATTTTGTTACATCTCGTGTAGGTATAGGGTGCAAGCATCTTTTTACTCCGAGAAAACTTTGATTTGAGGATGATGAAATTGGTGCCCTCCACATTGCAGATCCGAAATGGAAGAGAATTCTGTTGACGTAGCTGAAGGACAAAACGTGAGGGACGTTGCAAATCCCCTTGAGAGCGAGGAATCGTTCATTTCACGGGAGTATGGGTCATCGAACGAACTGGATAGTTTCTGTTGGAATCTCCCAAAGGCAGTGAGTGAGTTAGAGCTCATAGCGTTCGACTCCCAGAAGTGTGTTTCATCTCGATCACTGCAGGAACTTCATGCGCATCGCAACGGGTTGATATCTGTCGGCGATATGCAGGACCTTGCCCAGCGCAAGGTGAAAACTCACCCACACCTGATCAATGAGCCGCTGCCGACCATCCGCCCCGACTTTGTCATCGAGGACTTCTTCCCTTTCTTTCACTTCATCTACCAGCTAACAGATGACGTGGAATCGGTCCGATACGTTGCTCGCCGGGTCTTTGCAGAGTTTGCTCGTGATGGAGTCCGATACCTGGAAATCAGGAGCACTCCACGAGATAATGCAACGTCAGGGATGTCAAAAGAAGACTACATGAGGGCGGTGGTGCATGTTATCAAGGAAGTCAGTTGTGAAGAGTTCAATTCGAATGCCGAGCCATCAGCAGTACCCAGGGAAGCCAACCTGCACCCTCCAATCACCATCCGCTTCATCCCTTCTACCGACAGTCACTCTCAGCCTGCTGATGCATTGGCCACTGTCTCTCTTGCTCTACGTCTTCTGTCGGAACCAACAATTGGCTCATACCTGGTGGGCTTGGATGTTTGTGGAGACCCAACGCGGGGCTCTGCTGACAATTTTCGAAGTTCTTTGGAGACACTGCGAGCTGCCAATCCTCCCATGAAAACGACGGTACACATTGGCGAAGTTCCGACCCAGGGCGATGAAGGGTGGGATGTGGTGACTACTATAGGACCCAATCGGATCGGACACGGTACCTACCTGCAAAAAAGGACCAAGGACTCGTTGGTTGAGCAAAAGATTCCCAGTGAGTTGGGTGGTGCTTGGCGTCATTCACCGGGGACGACGCTCTGGATCGCGCGTCCGATCGTATTTGCCAGTGGGACAGGCGATTTATTCATCGTACTGATGTGTCCATCTTAACTGTGGTCGAGATATGCATGACGTTCAACGTGATATGCAAGGTACGTTTCCGATTGGTCATGTCATCGTATTCCCTCCATTTAGTTGACTGCGAGAATCAACTAGACCGCCCCATCGTACGTCTTCCACCACGTTCGAGAGTGGTTCGCCATCAACCACCCGGTTGTACTTTGTGTAACTGATTTTGGCATCAGCTTTCTGTCGACGAGTGTTCACGCTGATTCACCGGACTCTCACACAGTCGGACGACCCTGGCATATTTTCGTGCCCACTCTCTTATGAGTACGCTCAAGCAGCGCGAGCTTTTCGACTTGGCAAGCGGGAGCTTTTCGAGCTTTCCAGACGAGGTTTCGAGTGCGCGTTTGTGGATGAGAGAGTGAAGGAGGGACTCCGAGAGTATTGGAATCAATGGGCAAAGGGGCAAGGGCTAATATAATCTTTTGTAAAGTACAGAGTTTGGTGACTATTCGTTGTACCTTCAGGTCATATAACACCTCTTGCGCTCAAATTTTCTGGAGGACAGCGCATCAACGACTGCACTTCCGCACTCTCGCTGCCACGACCTCTCGTCCGATTCGTATCGTCTCTTTCCGCGAGATTACCTCAAACACGAATCACCGTGACGAAATGACCTTCCCCACGGCATCATCGACTCCGCACACAGCCCTTACGATCGCTGGCTCAGATTCAGGAGGCGGCGCGGGCATTCAGGCCGATTTGAAGACCTTCACTGCTCTGGGAGTTTATGGAGGGTCTGTCATAACCGCTGTCACCGCTCAGAACACTTTAGGTGTCCAAGGTGTACATGAAGTACCTTCTTCGTTTGTGGAGGAGCAACTAAGAAGTGTGCTTGGGTCTCGTGAAGGTGAATCAGAGGGTTCTCGAGACGTGATGTTGTGGGGAGCAATAAAAACAGGTACGTAGGACACCGACGGGACGGATTTCGTGGGGGTAGCATTTCGGATTTTCTTCTCGTTGGCTGTGCTGTATGAGTATCTTTTCTGGTTTCAGTTACATGGATTGGCGCCAAAGGAGTTCGCAATAACGCCGCGGCGACATTTCGCGACTTGAATTTCTGAGATTTATACAAATATAAACAAGCGGAGATCATGCATTTGTTTGCCGGTTCCTCTGATAGACATCTTCCTGACTTGAAGTTGTATCCCCTTGACGTACAGGCATGCTCTCCTCCGCCCCCATCATCAACTCCATCACCTCTTTCTTCGAGCACCGCTACCCCGACGGCCGCCCGCCGAACTATGTCCTGGATCCCGTGATGGTGTCTACATCTGGCCACGTACTGCTTGCCGAAGACGCTGTACAGCTCATGGTGAACGAGCTCGTGCCGAGAGCGACGGTGGTCACCCCGAATATTCCAGAGGCAGAAGTCATGCTGCGGTGGATTAAGAAAAAGGTCGCTCCGGAAGTAAAGTCGGCAGTGACTGCAGTGGAGACAGGGACGACGGCCCAGTCTGCCACCACACCAACCTCCATCACCTCTCTCAGTGACATGATTGATTCCGCTCGTGTGCTATCCCAACTTGGACCCGCAGTCCTCGTCAAAGGAGGACACCGAGCGTGTTCTGCAGCTGAACTTTTTGAGGTTTTGGGGAGTGAGACCGTCCAGGGTGAGTCACCAGAGGACGAGTGGAAGCACTTCTCGGGAGGATGGTTGCGAATGGACTCCTCCATCTCTCGTCATTTGATCGGCAATCAGCAGCATTTGGCGGTGGACGTTCTGTATTTGCCCCCGACGCTCAAGGTTTCTGGTGGCATACCTCAGTCGAATGGTTCACGAGGAGGTGACGTTTACCTCTTCGTCAAGCCGTACCTCCACGGTCAGAACTTTCATGGGACGGGATGTACCCTTTCCGCTGCGATTACTGCTAGTCTTGCGAAGGACGCGTCAAGTGAGAAAACTGCACTCTTGTCACCTTTTCGTTTTCATGTAATTTGATGTCGCTCGATCGTTCCAACGAAAGTCCCATCCGCAGTCGCCTCTGCAAGAAACTATCTTCACGCCGCAATAGAACAAGCCATACCCGTCGGAAAGGGCATTCCATCACTTTGCCACTTCCACCCAGTCTCAAGTGCGCTTGTGGGACCACCTCTGCCGTCGAGACCCACCACGCCCCCGACAGCTGTTCTCTGCCCCAGAGTACCACCACCTCTGCCGCCTCGCGAGACAACACCAATGCGATTCTCTGACTTTTTGATTTCGACCTGTCCGGACGTGTGGGAGCTGTTCACGCTAACGCATCCCTTTGTGCGAGGGATCGGAGATGGCACACTTGACCCCGAAAAGTTTCGCTTCTTTATTCAACAGGTAAATACGCTCGTGTATTTGCCTCGATCTTTGCTGGGACGCGATTTCCTGAAGTTGACGCTTTGGCTCGGTGATCCAGGATTACCTCTTCCTCACCCACTACGCCCGATGCTGGAGCTTGGTCGCCTTCAAGGAAAGGTCTGCCGAGAGTATCGAAAAGGCATCCATGATGGCGCAGGCGATGGCGGCGGAGCAAAAGCTGCATATTCAGGTGGGGATACCGCGAGTTTGTAACTTGGATTCACTCGAGCTAATGTGTGTGTTTCTCTGATTCCACCACTGTTTGTGTGATGGCATTACTTGCGTGATTGAATGATCGGGACATTTAAGTTTTGCGAAGAGTGGAGAGTCACTCGCGCCGAGCTCGAATCGACGCGGGAAGCAACCGCCAATGTAGCGTACACGCGATATGTATGTGAGAAAGGTTCGTAAGGGGGAACCGCGCCTCCTTGTTTCAAAGGGTGTTTTTGTTTCGCCATGGAGCTGTAACGTGCACCGTGTTCCCTCACCCTAGGAATCTCGGGCGACCTTCTCGACCTTCGTACAGCACTCCTCCCCTGTGTGCTAGGATACGCGGTGATTGGAACGTTTTTGTTGCAGGAGACGAGAATTGCATCTGAAAAGGGAAAGGGCAAAGTAAATCCTTACGCGAAGTGGATTGAAACGTACGGCGGAGAAGAGTATCAGAGCGTAGCGCAGGAGGCAAGAGGTTAGTGTCTCTGTATTTTACACCGCAGCTTGTTCCATTTCTCTTTACCGGCCGGGATTTTTGAAGATGCCGTTGATCAATTGTTCCCCATTCTTCTTCCGGGGGTATCACTTGCCGCGTTTGGATCCGGTCTCTTAGATACGCTCCCAGAGCGACTCCGTGAGCTGTGTGAGGTCTTCCGACAAGCAACGGCCCTTGAGGTAGGATTCTGGAACATGTCTTGGGAGCGGAGAGAGTGATTTTGTTTCTGAGATGGGAGCGACGTTCACTATCTTGAGACTTTGTACATGCAGGCTGTCGCACCGTGATAAGGGGCGTTGCAAATAAAAAGGGGAGACGTAGCACGATACACGGTGTGAATAATGATTATTGCTCTGCCGGCGACAAGATTTCCTTCGCCAACGCTTTTGCAGTTGCATATGTGGGCAATGATCTGGAGGCCATTACCATCATTGTCACACCCAGTTTTGCCTGCCCACGACTCATGTGTTGTGATGAAGAAATGCATCTGCAGACACTAAGTGCATCACAGACAACTTTACTCCTTTGCAATCAGCTGTTTCCCTGTGGTACTAGTACCAAGGTGGATATTCAATAGGCAATGACATCAGAAACCCCAACTGTGACCATCCAAAGATGTTAAACAGACTTTTGTGGCCCACAGGATGGCATTTGCAACAGGCAAATTGTTAAGTGAACAAAGTTCAGTGTGACATTTCAGGCATGGCAATTGGTGCAACTTGTGTGACAACAGTTTTCTTCCACATCCAAGAAATTTTGGTTCATACAAACAATTGAGAAAAAGCAACCTGTGATTTGACATTTGCAAGGGGCTTGGGCAAGCCCCATTGCAAGTTGCTGTGGCGAAGCTCCTTTGGCACCCAGCTTCATCAACACTGGAAGCATAGGGACTTCACCCTTGTAAAGAAAAGCATAAACTAGAATCTTGCAATTAATAACCAAATGTAAAAGGCTACAAAATAAGTTCTGACTTTGATCCTCAATCTTGTCTCGCTCATCTCCTCGGTCACTTGGTGTGACCTCTCAGCACTTGGCTCCCTCTCATACTTGTCTCTTGCACACTGGTTGTGTGCCTTGGCAACTCTTGGTAACCCCAGCCTGCACCCCCTAACACCTTTACATGCATGAACAAAACCAAGAAGGAAACAGAAGAATCTGATACAACCTGTCCAGTGAGCGAAAAACGCTTTGGACACTTGTAATTCAAGGAGGAGTCAATTGGCATAGCTTATGTAAGAAACTGGGTTTTCTTCCACAATGATTCTTAACTAAGCCCATAACAGGGCTGACATCACTACATGCTATCTATTAGACAAAGTACTCCTATGCAATGTGCTCACACTCTGTCCAAGTTGTAACCCATATTGCACACCTTTTAACAGCTCCAAATACAGACAGGTATTTCTCGGAAAGAAAAATTTGGTATTTGGTATTTGGTATTCGGTTCGGGTCCAGAAAGTGAGATTCAGTATTTGGAGGTGGTGTTTTTGAATCTTGCACTTGTTTCGTCCGGATTCAGTTCGGCATGGCGCGAGATCCAGCAGTGACTTAGATGTGGGCGTTCAGTTGTTGCGGATTTGCGCCCGACCCTGTCGTTCGCGAGTGTTTATGGTTTTGGTTCGGGCACTGAGCAGGAGGCAGAGCAATTTATTTGTTGGAACCTGTCAAGTGAACGCAGACGGTAAAGATCGGCGACGCAATTCAGGGCGAGTCGGTTGTGACGACCGTAGTGGGGACTAGAAATACTTTTTGGCACGTGGATAAAAGTAAAAGCAAAAAGCTCAGCACGATCTATTTAACCCGATTGGGATAAATACGGGACACCGAGCAACTTGTTGTGGGTGCGGCCTCGAGGCACCGGAGGAAGAAGGGCGGGAGGTGTGGACACCTCGTGCCGTGGGGTTTTTGACAGATTGTGGCGCGATTGGACACCGGAGCGAGAGGGCGAACGCTGGTGAGTTGGCGGGAGAAAGGGAATGAGCGTATGCCCCGATTTGGAAAATAAGGGAAGGGAGGGAGAGGGCGCGAGATGGCGCGTGTTTTGGGTGGGCGAGGTGTCGATCACGCGTGGGAGAGACAGAGCGCGCGCAGAGACACGGGAAAAAGAAGAGACAGCGCAGAGAGAGAGCGGATTGGCTGCTGCTGCGCGTGCGGATTTCGCGCGGATTTCACGGGTTAGGGCGGAGTTAGTGACGAAGAGCGGAACGTTGAGCAGACACGGGAGAAGCGCGAATCGAGGCGGAGACACAGCAAGGAAGAGGTAGAAGAAGAGCGCGAAGAGGGAGAAACCAGAGAGAAAAGAAGTCGGCACGCTGGGTTCTGTGCTGTCTGTTGTGAGCGTCGTGGCGGGCGGAGAGCGATACCCAGGATACCCGGACAAGGGCAGCGAGAGTGGGAGAGGCAGCAGAGCAGACAGCGAGAGAGAGAGGAGAGAAGCCGAGGACGCGGACAGGGAGCAGACGGACGATAGCGACATCTCACACAAGGCATCAAACACAGACACCGACACCGCACGCGTAGGTACAGCACGAGCCATGCTGTCGAATACCCAGCAGCAGTACACATACGCCACTGCCACCGCCACCGCGCACACTCGGCCCACGCACGCGCCACAGCGACAGCAGGAGCAGCACACGCTCGCACAGCGCCTGCATCGCCACAACGCACCCGCGCTCATCCCGTACCCGCAGCAGGGGCAGCGACAGCCACCGAATCCATTCTGGCAGCTCCTCGCGCAGTCGCAAGGGTCGCCCATGGAGTACACGCAGTACGCGGTGCAGGCATCGCAGGACTTCTTTGGTCATCCTCAGCAGTATGCTCTCAGCTTTGCGCCGACGTCGCACCAGCAGCAGCAGCAGATGCAGCAAATACAGCACGCCCAACACCAACAGCAGGTGCAACAGCAGCAGCAGCAGCAGCAGCAGCAACCTCCACGCAGACCAAACTCCGTCGCGGGACAACACGATCTCATGACACTCGCTCCCCAACCTACCGCCGCACCTTCTGCCTCTCCTCACGGGCACCCGGCACCCATCCCACCCCCAATCCCATCCGAAGCATCCGCCTCACTCGCCCTTCCCGGCGCACCCAACGGCACCGGCGCACCACGCGCTCGCCCTCCCGTCGACCGCCGTCCACGCCCTGCATCTACGTACGGCCCAACCGCATCCGCCACCGCACACGCGAACCGCACTCCAACACCGCGTGCGCCCGCGCCTCCGTCTCCGCTCCGTCCGCCCGTCGTCGTGCCGCTGCCCGTTCCCTCCTCCACGACAGCACCTGGTCCCGGTCCCGCCATGGCGAACGGTGGACAAGCACCTCAGACCCCGTCTCGCCCGCCAGCGTCACCGTCGCAAGGGCGGGAGCAGAGACCGAGCAGGATCGGGCCATATGTTCTGGGTAGAGTTCTGGGTGTCGGGAGTGCGGGCAAGGTGTTTCAGGGGACGCATGTTGATACGGGGCAGGTTGTTGCTGTCAAGGTGCGTTTGGGAGTCGTGCGTCGACTGTCACTTGTTCGAGTACTGATTCATCCCGATTCAACTGCATTGCACGTCAGGTCATTCCCCGAGTCAACACCCCACACGACGCCACCTCCCCATCCCCCTCCACCGGCACCGGCGCGGCCCCGACCCCGCCCATGACGGACGAAGAGACTCGCGAAGCCAACCGCAAGATGGAAAGAGAGGTCACGCTGATGAAGTTGATCAGGCATCCGAATGTCATGGAGTTGTATGATGTGTATGAGACGGAGAGGGAGCTGTGAGTTGGTGTGGTGGTAGATTTCATATGCAAGCGACCCGTCTAATCTCCCCACCGCTACCGACACCAGCTACCTCATCCTCGAATACGTCCCCGGTGGCGAACTCTTCGAGCACCTCGTCGAGCGCGGCCGCTTGCCCGAACCCGAGGCCCTGGCCTTCTTCCAGCAGATCGTGTATGCGGTCAGGTGGTGTCATGGGTGTATGGTGTGGTGAGTGTTGGTGTGGGTTGTTGTGGGTGGAAGGGCAAGAGAAAACTTCGGAAGTGAACGAGGGTGGATTGTGCGAGATCGACACTAACAATCCCCCCTTCAACCCTCCCCCTCTCCGCACGCGGAACCAGCCATCGCGACCTCAAACCCGAAAACATCCTTCTCGACCGACGCCGCCGGCAAGTGAAGATCGCCGACTTTGGGATGGCCTCGACCGCCTTCGCAGGGCGCATGCTCCTCACGTCGTGCGGGTCCCCGCACTACGCCTCACCCGAGATCATCAGGGGTGTCGCGTACGATGGCGCAACGGCGGATATTTGGAGCCTCGGTGTCATTCTGTTCGCGCTCTTGACGGGCAACTTGCCGTTCGATGATGAGAATATTAGGAGGTTGTTGCAAAAGGTTCGTTGGTTTTTGTGTGGTGCGGTGTGGTGTGGTGTGGTATGGTGGTGGCTGTGAGTGGAAAAGAGCTAATATTTTTGGGTGCGCCGCGGCATTCACAGGTCAAGGCGGGCGTGTACAATATCCCCGAGTTTGTCCCGCGTGCGGCCGCCGATTTGATCAGGAGGATTTTGGTCGTGGATCCGGCGAGGAGGTTGACGGTACGTCTCTCCCCTTTTGTTGGCCCTCATGCAACCAGCGGACTCACCCCGGTCCCTCCCTTCACCCTCCCGAAGATGGAAGGCATCATATCGCACCCTTGGTTCCGCTCGCGCCCGCCGCCGTCCTACCTCTCCCACCACACGGACCCCACTGTGGAGCTCGTGAACCTGCACGAAGCCATTCCTCTCCCCCGAATCGACCGCGAAGTCGTCGAGCAGCTGGTGCTCCTTGGGTTGGGTGACCCGACGCCGGGAGAGCGAGAGCCGGATACGGATAGGAGACGCGAGGCCCTGCTGCGGAGGTTGCAGACGTATGGGTGGGTTTGGTAGTTAAGTCAGTGGTGTTGCTGGGTGTTTTAACAAATTTTGCGATCGGTATAGGAACCACCCGCACGACCCGTACGAGAAGGTTTTCTACCATTTGCTGTTGAAAAGGAAGAGAGACGCGTTGGAGAATTACGATGTGCAGAATGATGTGTATGAGAGGGACGGTACGTGCGCTTCTTCCAAACTCCAATTATCGCTCGGTGACTGTCGTTTATACTCACCCTGCCCAACCTTGAACCGTCTTAGGAGGCCCCCGCCGCCGACGCGACTCACTCAGCCCCGGGTCAGCCTACGCCGATGCCCTCGCGCACCGCGTGTCTGTGTTCGTCGACTCGGCGCGCAATTCCGTCGTGTTCGACCCCTCGGCTTCTCTCAACGGCGGCACCCCTCCGGCCGGAAGAGGCACCGCACCAAGAGGCTACCTCGACGCACTTGCCGCCCGAAATGCGGTCGCTCGCGTTGCAGGTGCGCAGCCTTCTCACCCGGGCGTGGTGGGACAGGAACGCAGGCGCACGGACGATTCGGCTGTAAACTTCATCAATGCGGCGGCACCCGCGGCTGGTGGCGCTGCTGAGGATACCAATATGGCGGAAGGTACCCCGCCAAGGGCGAGCATGGCTATTGCGGAGACGACTGTGAATGGTGATACCGCTATGCGGGTGGAGGAGCTTCCCAGTGTGGTTGTGCACGATGCGGATGGCAGCGATACGTTGATCGAGGGGATGGAGTATGTCGTTGGTCCGTCCGCGACGGCGGCGAGGACGGGTGGAGATGGAATGGACAGTGTGGAAGGTCAACGTGAGTTTGGTATTATGTCGTGACATTGATTGAAGGGGCTAATTATATTCCCCTTTTTCACGCGTTCAAACAAAGCGGGCACGCCCACACGCACAGGCGACGGTTCCGACTCACCCACCCGGGGAGGGAACATCTCCCCGCAACGCTCCTGGTTCGGCGCTATCCCCAACTTGTTCCAGTGGCGAGCAGACTCTTACGAGATGGTGGCGGAGGTTTCGGGAGCGTGGAGCGAAGACATCACGGGTGTGGTGAGAGCTACGTTGTCGGTGAGTCGGTACCGAGGCGCTGCAACAATGCACCAACAGAAACTGATGTGGGGTCTTTTCGCCTGTGCAGCAACTCCGAATCAAATCCCAGGATCGCTCAGCGGGTATGGGCTACAAGTGCAAGTGGGACGGCATACCCGCCTCCCAGCGTGCATCGCATCTACCTGCGTACGCGCAGGGAAGCACCCCTGTTCTACAGGACCTGCCATTTGTTAAATTCAAGGTCGACTACTTCCCCGTTGATGTACCAGAAGTACCGACCGGGAGCGTGCAGTCGGGAAAGAGGGTGTGGAGGATCATTTTTACGCAGCAGCAAGGTGAGTCAATGATCAGTGTTCGCCGTAATCCAATGCTCGCGTCTGATCCCTGTCCCGTTCCTTAAGGTTCCTCTTCGTCTCTGCTCTACTGCTTCCACGGTTTTGTCTCCGCCTGGTCCCAGACTCGCGATATCGACATCATCACGTCCACTTTACATTCCCAAAACCCACCGCCCGTGGCTCCCCCAAGCGGTACTGTAACACCTCGACCTTCGACAAACGGTACTCGCTTAGCGCCCTGAGGTAGTCTTTGGTTTCTTGATCTGGACGGTCCCACTTGTGCAAAATGCTGGGGATATATATTCTTGCGGATTCTCTTCAGGACAAGTTGCAGTTATATTTGGGGGGGTTTCTGTTGCCATCACGTTTTGGCATTTTTAAGTTTCGTTTGTTCGCTGTTGATCCGCCCCAGCAGATCTTCGCTAAGACTGCATTTCCGGGTCTTGAACGTTTCCTCATCCCCCTTCTTTTCGTTTTGATGTAGACATAACCTGGTTTTGGGGTTGAAATACGGCTTTTTTTAGGCGCCAAAAATACCCCACAGAACGTGCTTTGAGTTAAAATATATACGCTTTCCTTGGTACACTTGCGATGTGGAGATGACGAATTGTGTGGATGAATGTTTCGGATGGACCAAGTTCCGAAAGCGCAAAGTTCTGCACTGCGAATTGATTTGCATGCATTGTTACAAAGCGTTGCTATTACATTTGTTGGTTAGTTTTTTTTTTCTCTCTATGAAGATCCCGATATCCGAAGAAATTATAAAAAAAAAGGTCGAACCAGCGACCATAAGACGAAAGCGATTTTCCGGCTACCTGGACAGCACATCTAGAGACAAAACATGCAGACAGCGCGACATGGTGCTGGGGGTGCAAAATTAACGTCCCAGTCAGAGATCATCAATAGATGAAGAGAGTAGCGTGCGAACTCACACTCAAGCAACTCTGATTAGACCCAATCTCTCCCCTCAAACACCGGTGAGAGCATCAAGCAGGCTGTCAATGTAACTCGGCAGACTGCTCCACGGGTTTCCACCACCATTTGGAGTAACGTAGAGGTAGCCCACACGCCCAGCCAGGTTTCTCACAGCTGATGCATCCAAACCGCCGACACCGTAGGAAATGACACCGAGGTTGCTTTTGGCGGCGTTGGAAGTCCACCCCGGCAAGCCGGAAGGTGAGGGTAGATTGGCACCCTCGTAAACGACCATGGAGGAGAGTGTGCCCACGTAGGACTGCTGCCCGCCGAGCCCCACGTTACCGATCGTGAGCCACATGCCTGTGGACCGCGCAGCTGCCGAAAGTTGCGAGTAGTACCCTTCGTACCCCGATTGCTCAGCCATCTCGTCAAAAAAGATCCCGTCGATGGGTGCATACCATGCAGCGTAGTTGGCAATATCGGTCTGCACGGCTGATGCAGATCGAGTACCGCGTTGGGTGTAGGTGTACCCAAGTACGGTGATTCCAGCTGATTTGAGGTTGGCGACTGCTGACGCAATCGTGGGGTCGCGAGACGATCCAGCGCCGTTGCTTGGGTTGAAAATTGCTACGATAGGAACGGAGGGGTGTCCCTGTTTTGCGGCGACAAGACCGGGCCAAGAGTTTCCGTCCGGATACATGTACAGAGGCACAAGGAGAGATGTACTGGAAGTTCCAGAGGATGGTGGGGGCGGGGGAGGTGAAGGAGGTGAAGGCGGTGGTGTAGGAGGAGGTGGTGGTGGAGATGGTGGCGGCGGAGGAGGTGTGGCAGGTGGGGGTGGTTGCGGAGAAGTTGGTGGTGCAGGAGTTGCTGGACTCGATGACGAAGGCACTTGCGAGACCGGGGTTGCTACCCCAGGCGTGGGAGCAGAAGAGACTACAACAGTAGATGCAGTGTCACCCGCCGTTGACGATTCCGTCGTGCGCGTGGCACCCGGAGCAGCAAGAGTCGGCGAGTACCGCTCCGAGTAGCTTCCCACCGTTGCAGATCCAGCCGTAGAGTACGTTCTCGGCTGCACCTCCATCGTCGCTGCCTGAGCGGCAACTGCGACTGCATCCTGGTTCCCGGAGGGTTGCGACGCCTGCGACCCAGCAGCAGCCTTGTTTCTGCTGACGACCACGCCCAGGGCAATGGCAGAGCCCACGATGGCCAGCATCATGAGGGCAAATGCGACGTTACGCAGCATGCGGTGGTTGTTTCTTCTCCTGTCCCGGAAGTTGAGGACGGGCGCGTGGTCTGCATCGCGGAAGGACGCCGGCGGCTCGGGGTAGGGAAATCCTCTGTCGACAGAGCGCCAGTGCGGAACGTCCAGCGATGATTGCATCTCCATTGTGGTGCGAGGATTTCGTTCCCACTTAGTCTGTCCCTTTTTGGAATTCAGCCCCAAAGCTTCTTTTGGTCCCTTCCTAATCAGTCTTTTCATCACCTTATGATACCAGTGACAGCTTTGCAGAGGAGGTTTCTCCTGTAAATATTTTTGCCTGTCTTTGCAATGAAGATAAGCAACGCTTACATCAGAGTCAACTCAGACTTGAATAGACGAGCTTATAGTTTATGTTTCTAATTTCAAAAAGAAGCATACGTATATCCTGATGAGATGAATAGAACTGAGTTTTACTTCAACGTGAAATCTATCGATGATTTGGAACCACAACTGAACGACATCGCTGCAAACTCAGACAACCGGATCGTGGATCACTCTTCATCCTCCTCAATCATACTGAAAGCTCTAAAACCAGGCGCCCCCTCGTTCCCAGACAATAACCTCACACCGAGTGCCACAGGAGGTGTTTCCTCGGTGGGATTCGATTCAACAGTTGATTGATCTGTGGGCTCATCGGATCCACCAAGCCCAAAGTCGCCAGCCATACCTGGAAGTGCCGTCCTCTCCCTCCGCAATGCCCCGTCCTCGACCATCATGTCAGTCGACACCCCAGTCATTGATGAGAACCCAATGTCCGAGAAAATACGTCTTGCAGCAGGAACATGCTCAACTCCGGCCTTCGCGACTCCGATCAGAAGAAGTGGTGCTCGCGGTTTCGTTTCGTGATCGCGTTCTCTCACCGCGGTGTCAAATGACCCTCCTGCTCCCTGCTGAGACAACTCTCCAGACAAGGTATGTCCAGTGCGTCTCACAACCATCCGATTCAACAGGCGTAAAGCATCCACCGCACCTTTCCACTTTGTCCGAGCCCAGTTTCGTTGCCGTAGTAATGGGGCGAGGTTTGCGGAAGGTGCTTGCCCGTCGATGGGTATCGGCGGAGAGGTGGTAGGGGCGGACGGAACGTCTGAAGGGAAGTGGGTGAACCAAGGGTGTGACAAGGCAACACTTGCCGTTGGGCGAAGGGAGGGCGTGGGGTTCAGGAGAAGTTTGATGAATGACTTGGCTTTGGAATGCCAAGACATTGCCATTCAAGTCACGCTTTCATTCCACGTGCATTACATAGAACGTACCGTCATCGGATATTTCCTGCCAATGTTCCTCGGGTTCGAAATTGAACCGACCGAGGAGTACGTTCTGGGTCTCAGAGAGAAACCCGTCATCTTGGAACGGGAGATTACCGCACAATCTGTGATATACCCAACAGTAATCGCCTGCGTCAAATACCACAAACTTCCCACAAGCACCATGAAACGGACAACTCACAGCAAGTACGCCATCACAGCGACGCCCCAAATGTCCACCTCCTTCCCATACGGCTCACCACGGATGACTTCGGGCGCCACATACCCAACCGTCCCCACGCGCGTGGTCATCAACTCGTCCGACCTCCCCAGTGCTCGCGAGATTCCAAAGTCGGCGAGGAGCAGGTTGGACTCGACAGACCATTCGGGAGACGAGAAGAGGGAGCTCGTGGATGGTGACGGGTGAATGCCCGATGTGGGTGGCGGAGAGAATGTGGGAGGGGGAGATGGCGTTTCGGTATGTGATTCGAGGATGCTTATCGGAGTGGCACCAGTGGTGGGAGTTGGCGAGGTGACGGGAACAGCGCCCCATCCCCAATCCTCCGTAGCAGGTGGCGGTGCTACTTCAGTCGTGTTGTGTGGTGTCAATCCAGAGTCCGCCCTTGTCGCGGGAGTCGGCGACACAGCTGCGACCGCAAAGGCCCCCCATCCCCAGTCCACGGATTCGACTGGCGCCGGTTGGGTATCTGTCGGAGTTACCGGGGTTGTCGATGATCGCCGGATATCTGAACCCGGAACAGGGAGCGCAGGACTCGGTGTTCGTCGCACGAAACTAGGACTTTTGGCTTCACTACTTGTGATGGAGTCTGCCGACGCTGTTATGGATTCTGGCTGCCACCCAGCCCGTAGCGGTGACAGTGCTTTTGCGGGAAAAGGATGTTTCGGGGAAGGCGTTCTCGGACCTGGTTCGGGGGTTGCGTGGTGACTCAATGCTGGGGATGGGGAAGGTCGAGTGCTGGTAGGCGTGGCAGACCGAATTTGTTGCAAGTCCGTCGGGGGAATCGGAGGTGGTGTTCGGAGGAGAAGGTTTTCTGGCTAGAGCGTCGTTAACAAGCTTGAAGAGTCCGGTAAGATGAAAGCAGAGCGAACCTTTATATCGCGATGGACAACATTGCGTTCATGAAGAAAGGATAATGCTTCAAGCAGAGTTTTGATGATCTTCATTCAAATCGCGTTGGACCTCGCGTGATGTTGATTCTTGGAGTGAGGAGAACTCACCCTCGCTGCATCCGACTCCGCAAAGTAATGCCACTGGCATATCTGTTCAAACAGCTCACCACCTTCCGCGAGGTCCATTACGAGATACACTGAGCGGTAGTTGTTGTCGTTGCGGTGGAAGTTAGAAAGAGAGCTTCAATTGAGAATACTCCACAACGAACTCACGATCGCCTGCGACCTGGAAATGGTCCCACAGACTGACGACATTGGGATGCCCTCCTGCGTCACCAATGACCTTCATGACGTCGATTTCACGGTCCACCTCCTTCCGGTCCACCGCCGACATCTTATCCAATGCCAGAATTTTCATCGCGTACCGTCGCTGTGTCTTCACGTTGATGGCTTCCCGAACGGTGGCGTAGTGACCCTCCCCAATCTTTTTCCCGGGGTAGTAGTCGCGGAACGCTCCGCTCGTTGGTCTTGCAGCGGAGGAAGGTCTGCGATCGTTCGGTGAATTCCCAGAGATGGGAGCTTCGTTCGTCATTTCGTCCGATGCGCGACCAGCGCGTGATGTTGATTCCACCCCGGAAGACGAGAGCGAACGGTCGCGTGATGGTCTGCAAGGTGTGGTTGATGGCATTCAAACCTCCAGACGTGTCCAAAGCAGCGGAGACTCGGAACGAACATTCCACAATGCCCGAAATCGAAGTCATCGCGCCGCATCCGACGATTCCCATCGCATCTGCCGTTCAATACGGTGATACGCTCTACGTGAGGTCGGAGGATTGTCTCCTTTTCGACGCGGTGATATGATTATAAATCTTGCCGATTTGCCTCACTCGCCGGACTTCATCGGCTTCGTTCGACGTGATTATTGTGTTGGAATGATCCCAAAGTGGTCAGCTTGGGTTTGGCGCAGATGGAAGTAAGTTGCGTGTTGCTGCAGTTGCTTCCTTCGTCAATTTCCTCAAGAAAGCTGGTTTTACACAATCGCTTGCTCATTCAATTGTCGGCATCGAAAATCTCCGTACTGCTTCTGTCATATGTCAACGAAGAACTGGTCTCTGGTGATTGCTATGCACAGAGTGTTCAGACGTTGAAAAATATCCGCGCGATTCTCGAGAAGGCTGGAACCTCAATGGACAAGGTGCGTGGGATCTCCGACGGACTGTTGGCCATCAGATTGCAGTGTCTCTATACCTTGGCCATCGCTAGGTGCTTAAATGCACGGTCTTCCTCGCGAACATTGCCGACTTTCCTCTGATGAACCGCGCATACGCCGCGGCATTTGGCACTCATAGACCGGCTCGATCCGCTTTCCAGGTTGCTAATTTGCCGGTCGCTGGCGGTCTCGTAGAGATTGAATGCGTCGCAGCGATCAAGAATGCCGGTCGATTGTAATGTCACGTCGACGCGAAATGGGAATAATAACAGTTGAAATTTGAAGGATTCAATTCACAACACTTTACATAAAGGCCCGTTAGACGTGAAGCAGTGTCTTTCCTTTTGTTATCATCACAAAGTTTCAAAGTCCGAAAAGACCGTTGGCGTACCATACAACCTACCGATCCCGTCGACGCTTCTGAAAAACCAAAGTCGAATAGTCGAATAGCCTTTTTTCAGACGTTGTTGGTTCCCAGATTGCTTGAATGTGATACTTCTTTTTCGCCTTCAACGGTTGAACGGCCACCCAGCCACCTGTCCGCTAGCGAGACCGTTTGTTAGGATGACGGTTCACGTCTTTCAAAGCTTGTTAGCGACTGGTGACGCTACCGTGCGACCGCATTCTGTTGCGCACAATGTTATTTGTCATGCTGTCGGACGTCGAGTAGTCGGTGACATTCTCGAGTACACTCATCCATACCTAGTATTGTGCATACCCAGAGCCCTGGGGTCCGGGATTAGAGTTGCGGGTCGGGGAACGATTGAGAAATTCTAGAACGCCGGGATAAGGACGAAAGCAGTGGACCTAAGCTCTTTTCCAGGGCTGGCAGAAGCGTAGCCGCCGTTGTCGGGACGACAGGTGAGGCTTTGTTGGTCGCTACGTGATACGCCAGATGTGTATCAAAGCAGTATAATCAAGAATACCGGTCGATTGTAACATCGCGACGAGAAATGGGAATGAAAGTTTAGTTGAAATTTTAAGGATTCAATTTACACACTTTACATCAAGACACGCTAGACGTGAAGCCATGTCTTGCCTTTTGGTATCCATCGTCTCGCAAAATTTCAAAGTCGGAAAACAACATTGGCATCCAAGAACCCCCTGTTATTCCGTTGGCAGTTTTCAAAACCAAAAGATGAATCACCGAATAGAAGTTTGCAGACATTAACCGGTTCACAGATTGCTTGAATACGTTCCGATTCCGTATCCATAATCGACACACTTTTCTGCTTCAACGGTTGGGCGGCCACCCAGCCAGCTGTCCGCTTGGGAAACCGTTGCGATAGCCTAACCTTGACGGATCAACCTCGGCGGTACCCCAGTCGTAGCCTGGACGATTGATGCCGCCGAACGCCTGAGGAAGAGGTGCCCTAGTATATCCATTCCCAAATCCGAGATCGCCGCCTCCGACTGGGTACGTCAATTGTGGGGGGACGCTCGGCATTGGATCGCGATAAGGAGGGATCGAAGTGGAGTGCTGATAGATACTTGTCGGACCAGCTGTATGGAGAGGATGGAGTAATCCCGCGCCGTTGTGAGCATGAAGAGGGCGGTTTACGTCTCTGAACAGTTGTTGATCTGTGGTGACGTTCCCGAGCGACCTCATCCTGTTGTGTACGCTTTGGACCATGCTGCCAGACGTCGAGTAGTCGGTGGTGATGTTCCCGAGCGACCTCATTCTGTTGTGCATACTTTGCACCATGGTGTCGGACGTGGGGTAGTCAAGTCGGTTGGGAAATGGTTGAGAAAGCATGGAAGGGCGCGGTGCTGTGCCTGACTGAACCCCCTGACCGTTGTGAAGCTGCGCATATTGATATGTCGAAGAGTTTGAGAGGTTGTGCGGTGGAGGAAAGTGGTCCGCGAGAAAGGAGCTACCGATGTTGTACGCACTGGTGAGTGGGGGGCGAGAAGCTTCGATCGTGGTGTGCTGGCTATACAGAGAAGTTCGAGGGGGGAATTCCGCTTGTTGAATGTGCTGATTGAGGTTCGACGACGTTGTTGCTTGGGTATATGTCGACGAAGAAGATGGGGGTGGCATGAATGGCACGTTCGGCGGAGAGAGGGGCGTTGGAGCACCGAAACCCAGTGACTCTGGTCTGAGAGACGGGAAACCTCTTGGTGGTTGGAGGGGTAGAAGAGACGTGCGGGTGTAATGGTCCTCGGCGAGACCGCCTTCCTCCCACGGCCTTCGTTTCTGCCCGTCAGCTGATACATCTTGCAGACCTGTCGGCATGACGGCCGGGGTTGGTCCCTGTTGCCCGGTGAAGCGCACCGGTTTTGAGGCGAGTCGATCGACTGATCCGTACTGATCGGGGGGGATTCCTCCATCGAAACCACCGGCACTCCAGGACCCCGAGTCGCCAAAAGTCTGGTTTTGCGCTGTAGGTTGACGCGAGAGATGTGGCGGGGTCGGCCAAGGGGCGTCGTGTCCGGGAGTGAGAGGGATCAACGATGTTGGACGTGGCGGACATGCACCAGCCTGAGCATCGAGGCGTTCTCCACCATTTCCCGACAGGGGCTCTCCGGACGAGCATCTGGCGAGTTGATTCCCAGAGAGTGACCTTCTGTGCTCGGGTGGAGGAGGAGGGCGGACCCAGGGTGCTGCTGACGGCAAGGAGTCGTCGCTGAGAGATGCAGTTGGGGAGAGGGAGTCCCATGGAGGCGCTTCGGACGGTGAGCGTGATCCTTCGACGCGGACGACGAGATCTGCACATTGGTGCATGACGTGCCAGCGAAGACGTTCCTCCCTGAGAGTACGCAGAATGGTAGGAGAGAAGTGTTATGGGAAGGTTTCCGAAGGAGAGTGAACGGTGAATCTCACTTTTCAAACTCTTTACCGCAATTAGAGCACGAGAACGGGTGCAGGCCTCGTATGTGGACCTTGCGGTGACGAGTCAAATCCCCGACTCGATAGAATGCCAAGCCGCACACGTCGCAAGGTATCTTGACTCTGTCCGGGTCGTGCGTCTGCATGTGCATCTTCATGTTGAATTTTCTTTTGCGACGAGTCGAGGCGTATGATGGCGGGAGGGAGGGATGTGTGGAGGATTTGGGATGGGGACACGACTTTGTGGCTGCGGAGGCTCGAGAGCATCAGCGGGGAGAACTCACCTGGAGAACGCCTGTCCGCATCGTGGACACGTGTGCATCTTCCAGTTGCGTCCCTTTGAGACGGGGCCCCTGTCTCGCTGGGCGGATGCTGCGCTTCCATCAAAGTTCTGAGTCACTGTTTGGTCGATCCCCCCACCTGGCGCCCCCGTTCCGCCGGCAGAGTCCGTTCCTCTGTGGGGAGTATTGAATCCAAACATCGTCGCCGCCGTCGCGCGGTTCCAGTGCGAGCCGCTTCCGCCGCGGGGTTTTGTAACCGCTGATTGATGTCGCGGAGGCACTACCCTCACAAAACCGAAGCCCTCAGGACGCGTACGGCACGCTGGCAGATGATTACGGGATAGATGTGTGTGCTGATGGATGCGGTTGATGTGTCAGAAGCGCGTCCTGTTCGGCTTACTTCGTGGCAGAGCCGTCGCTTTGGAGGCGAGGGGGCGCGAGCCCTTCACGCGACGAGCACTCACAGCAGCAAACGTCGACGACTCGCACTCTGGTGGTTCTGTGCTATCGCCAGGCTGCTCAGTTACTGTGGTGCGCAACGCTTCCCTTTTGGCGGAGGGGTAAATTGGCGGGAGTGCGTCCCAAAAAGGTCAGAAGAAGGCAGCGTTTGCTGTGCCGCACGCCAAAGAACAGGAGACCGCCCGCGTCACTTTGCCGATCGGCGTACTCTTCTCGACTGCGAATGTTGCTACGGGCGGCGGTGGGGTGGGCGTGTGTGACAGAGAAAGTCCTGCGTTGCAAGGGCGGAGTCCTTCCAGGGCACGAAGCGATGTTACCCCTCGATATCTTTCGGCGGCAGCGCAAAAATTACATTTGACTTACGAAGGGGACAAATTGATGATTGGAAAGGGCTGCCCAATATGCCTTCTTCCAGAATAGCTTTGGCAAACAAGACCTGCCTCATTATCCTTGATACAGTACCTCCATCACGTCACAGTATTAAATGTTATTTTCTGTGAAGACTGTCATCAATTATCCATGTCGTCCACGTCCCTGGTAATTATTCGCCCGCCTGCAAAGTTTTGCGATCGAGAACGAAAAAGGAGCCTCCCTCAACATAAAACATATGTAGAATTTCCGAGACTCTGTGAACGTCGGACATCTTCAGTGAATGAGAATATTTATTCCAAAGGCACTTTGTGTTTCAAAAGGGAGCGACCAGACAGTTAACGTTCCATACACTCGTAAGTCCTCGTGTCGGAGATCACCGGTTGTTCGATGTCCAGTACATTAGCACAGGGGGAGTCAGCATAATAATATATGTCTCCGAATCATTATCGTACAAAGTCAGAATGCACACCTACACAGGATACTTCACAAGACCAAAACTGCAATTACACCGCGGAGGAACCCAGCCCTTTCTCTCGACCCTTCGGAACAACGATGCTCCACTCACACTGGCGAATCCCCATCGTCTCTCCCACTGAGCGTCCGTCCCAAACTCTTCCACCACTTCCCACTTCTCGTTACGTCCATTCGACAGACGGGACAAGCGCCCTTCTCCATGCACACCCAACGATCCACACATCCAATGTGAAACGCGTGTCCACAGGGAAGCATCCGCATCAAATCACCTTCGGCGTGAGGGGAGAGGCATATGGGACAGAGACGTAGTTTTGATTGTGCGAGGATGGAATGTGTTGATGTGACGGGCGAAGTGACGGCCGGCGGTGCTCCAGACGGTGATGCCGGAGAGGACGATAGTGATGCGAGCGACAACGAGGAGAGGGACGAGACAATCTTGCCGAGCTGCGAGAATCCAGTCATCGACATACCTCCAGATGCGCCCGCGGTCGGAGTACTGGACTGGAAGCCATCCGCCGAAGTCGTTCCAGTGGATGCACGCCGGCGGGCAGGTGTTCGACCTGGAGCTGGTCCAGCAAAAGGTACCTTCCCGGTAAGCAGGTCATTGTCCCACGTTATAGTGGATCCTCGACGGGCGGCCGCCTGTGCTGATGGCTGCGAAGGTGCGGCAAAGATACCCAGTCCGAGTCCGGCGGAAGTACCACCGCTGAAACTTGCACTCGTTTGAAGCGCAGGTTTGACGAGGGGCACTCCAATGTCCTCGCCGGATTGTCGCAGGCGTCCAGAAGTGCTCTTTTGCATCATCATCCCATCCTCACTGACCGCTCGCTCACGTCCGGCCGAGGCATTCTCTCCATCAGTCGTAGGGGAAGGCAGTGGATTGCTGGTGTCATCTTCGTCATCCCTCCATCCCTTCGGCGCTTCTTCTAACCCCCACTGCCACACCGGCCACTCTTGGAGAAACTTGGGGTGTACCACCGTTTCGACAGCTCCGCCATTGTAGAGCTCCGGTGGGTCGTGCGGGATGTCGCCACGTCGCACGAGCTCGAAGAGTTCGGGGTTCTGCTTCGAGAGGATGGTGAGGTCTGCCGTGGAGCGCTTCGAAAAGACAGGGTTAGAAGCTGATGGCGTGAGTTCCCCGGGCGACGCAAACAGAAATTTCACACTAACCCTTCGACGTGCGAAGCGCCATACCAACGTCACGACAAGGACAAGAGCGAGGAATCCCGTGATGCCGACGAAGCCGAGAAGGCCAGACGCGGTCCACAGGTTCGACCCTCCCTGGTCCTGACCAGCGGCGGGGGTCGGGGACGTACGAGAGGACGTCGCGAGAGGTGATGGGGAGGCGAAAACAGGTGCGAGAGAAGGTAGTCCGATGGAGCTAACCAAGATGACGGACTGCGGAGACACCGAAAGGGCGGATGTGAGAGGAAGAGACGAGTTCGAGGAAAGGGTGAAGACGGGTTTCTGCGAAGGCGGGAGATCCGCAGTTGAAGTATTTGCTGAGGTGGCGACGTCCGATATGGACGTCTTCGCTGAAGTCATTGCACTCGGAGGAGCGGTTGGCACTTTGAGCGAGGCAGCAGCCGTCCAGATGCTACCATTCAGGATTAAACCAAACGGAGCATCGCCAAAGATGACGGTTTGCACCATGGGAGAAGCAAGAAGGGGAGGGAGGAGCCAAGTGAGTATTCTGGTTGCGTGGTCGTATCCTGATGATGTTATCGCATGGGAAGTGTTTAAACAGACCGAAGCTAACGGCGAGGAGACGAGGAGCGCCAGGTTGACGTCTTCGAATGCAGGGACCGGGAGGTTGGGTTCGAAAAATAAGGCGGATGTGTTTGACGAAAAATTGGTTGGAAGGGCGGAGCAAGGAACTTCGAACGAGACGAGTTGTGCTCGGAGTCTATTCGAGGCCGCAGTTGGGGATCCAGGAACGAGTGCGAAAGACGACTTCGGGGTGTAGATTGAGGAGTCATAGGCGATTTTGGTAATGCCAAGGATGAGGATATCTAAGTAACGTAACAGTTGACGCAATAATCGTGGAAGAGGGTAAGCAAGACGCTTTGAAGAAGAAAAGCCACATCGCAATCACGAACCGGTCACCATAGCGGAGTCTCCTAAAGCCGACTCTGTCGGTATGGTCGTTGACCCTGATGCTGTAGCAGTGACTCTGTCCCCTACTGTACCCCCGGGAATACTGTAGAGGCCCAATCCATTCACCGGTAGGAGAAGAAAAAGGGATGTAGCGCAGAAGAGTGCGAACGTGGGGAGAGAGATCGGGAGATTGGAATGGGAAAGGGAAAAAGAAGAGAGTTGCGATCGCGGGGCCGAAATCCGTGGAGGGCATCGAGGTTGGGGGCGACGGTGTATGCAGTCTTTTGACGAGAAGTGCGATCTGCGTCTTCAGCGGGGTTGAGAATTTCCAGTGGGTTTAACTGAAGAGGACAAGGCCGACACCGGATCTCTCACCTCGGCGGCGTGGCCATCGGGGAAACGCTTCCGGAGAGTCTCACTGATGTCTCCGCGTGTCTCGGTCGCCTGCCAACCGCACGACACACCAACGTGGAATCTGGGATTGCGGCTGCTCTTCCGCTTGTTGAGGGCTGCGCGGACCCTTGTCACGTGAGCGTAAAATACTCTCTGCCGCATTCAGCAGATTGCGTCGGTCGCTCTATTCACAGTGTCGCAGATGATAAGATGTAGTGAACACTGTCCATCAATTTGGTAAGCACATTGTTCCCAAGAGTCATCGTCCGAATTACAAAGCGTTCAGAACCCCCAACTCGCGTAAATAGTAACGAGGACGATGACAACGGTGACACACCCCACAGGTGAATGGGGCTGCGGCTGGTGGTGGTGAGGAAGTGGAAAGGGTCCGAATGAACGGAGTTTGATCCCCCCGCTGTTTGTTGAAATTCTGCCGGACATCCAATTATTATATTGACCACGTAGAAAGCACTAGTTTGATAAGTTACTAGCTTATCATTTTTTTTTGTCTTCGTTCTCAGACATAATCATATGGACGGGTGTGGACCGGTTAGAATTTAAACAGATAAAGAGTCTTGCTACGTCTCTACGCTACGTCATGTCAATGGATTTGAAGGACCGTCTTCCATCTTACCCCTACCAGAAGTTAGACCCTTCCATGAAAAGTCTCAACACCTACCTTGAACTCTTGGAGCCTTGGTTCATCTTCCATGGCAACTTGGAGTACATTGATGGAACAGAGATAAGGCATCTGGAGAAAGGGAGGAAGATTTCAAGAAGAGACAGAAGGAATAGACAATTCAGAACAGCAAGGCTTATCTGATGCTACAAGCCAGTCTCAGCGATGAAGCCCAGAACCTGATTCAGCACCTCCTCAAGGGCAACCAAAATGGCACTCACCTCTTTGCGGCTATTAAAGTCAGCTTCCAGCTCAATGCAGCAGACTTGATCACCCTGCAAAGGCAACTGATCAATAGGAAGATGAAACCCAGAGAACCTGTTGCCAATTGGCACACAGACATTATTAAAATTGGATGCAAGTGGAAAAGCATATGGCGGAATTCACCCTTCAGGATGAGTTCAACTGGACTTTCACTAACATCAATCCAAGGTACCATAACACAATGAACATCATAAAGGAGATCAAATACCTCAACTCCATGATGCTGCAAGAGCGTCTACAGCAGGAGGAAAGGCATCTCAAACAGGTGTCTCAGGCGTACAACACAAAACATTTGGGAGGCAAGAAAAAGTTTGGTAAATACTCACCTAACTCTCCTGTCTGTACGCACTGCAAAAAGTCCCAACACACAGTCAACATTTGCTTGTTCCGCCACCCTGAGCTCCAACCTGAACAAAAAGACCTCTACAACCATAAGAAGGGAAAAGATTGGGATAACAAGAAAGATACCTCAGAAGCAAATGCAGCATCTTTTGCATATGTCCGCACAACCACAACAGACAACAGCAATGCACCATTCCTATGGGATACTGGAATGGAAAATCACATCTTGTTTGATCATTGCAACTTTGTTAGAATTCAACCCCCACCTATCAAAACTATAGGTAAAGGAGTCCCAGGTTTGCAATCAGAAGTCCTTGTAAAGGGTGATGTTAAACTTGCGATTATCAATCCCAAAACAAGCCCACCAAATGGGAAAACACTTCTCCTGAAAAACGTGCTCTACGCACCAACGTTCTGCACCAAATGAGTGGCACACCGACCTATTGACAAAGGGGGATGCAGAATCATTGGAAAGGATCGATTTGTTATGATCCTAAGCCCAAACAATCAGACAGTGTTTGAAGGAACGCTTGAAAAACAGTACACTAACCTGTACTGCATGTTTGCTACCTAGGGATACAAGGGAGCAAGTTCAAACTTGCCAACTCGCTCCCTCAAAACTTGCAAATGCAAGTGGAGTAGGGGTTTTTGCAAGGGAGCAAGTTGGGAGTTTGTAAAAATTTGAGGGAGCAAGTAGCGAGTTGAATTCAGCCAACTTTGAGCGAACTCCCTTGGAACCCCTCTCAAAAAAAAACACGATATGAGCGCAGGTTGACCAAGTGCACCAGGAGGCAATGAATGGATTCCTGCAAAGCAATTTGTCACTTCCAAGCAGGAAGAGTCATGGGAGTTTTGGGATGGACACTTTGAAAAGCAGGAGAAGGGTGCGAAGAGGAGGGCAATCTGCCGTCATTTTGGACAGAATGGATGCAGTGCAAAACCATGAGTATGGCACAATTTGTTATTATTTTCTGCATCATTAGAGAGTATGCGCAAAGCCAAAATTTACCGTAAATGTTACTGTAGAGCCTCTGTGGCGCAGTCCCGAGTAAATTTTGACGGTGAAAATATACCCTGGGATGGCCCCACAGGAGATTCAATATCCTCAACAATTTTCTCGTCGATTTTACGCAAAATCTCACAATCTGCGCTGCAATTGGAGAGAATGGATTACAGAGGTCAGTTCTACCGTCCCGTGTGAAGTTTTACCTCTCCCTCGTCGCTGTGTTGACACTGCCATTGCGGCCGATTTCGAATCCCTTTCGTCGAACTGCCCTCCCAATTTCACCCCAGGAGCTGGTCAAAACTTATTTAGGGAAGGACAGGGCGTGTTGGCGCAGCGCGGGATAGGGAATCCGGGCGTCTACAGTGGACCGCTTGCCCCAATCAGTGAGTTGGTGTTTGATGCAATGATTTGTGGCCGATTCACCATTTTTTAACGTGGAATCTGTTCGAATACATACTTTTAATACAGATGTTATGAATACACCAGCTGGTGTTGGCTGTGTTGCGCAGTTTCGGAAGCTAATAGGGAAAGTCAGGGAACCAACTGGAATGTGGCACAATTTGCTAACGGAAGCAATCACCCGTCGCGCCGTACTGGAAAGGAACGCGGGAGACAATCAAGGAAAAGCAGACGAGGATTGTGGCAAACTTGGAGGCTGTTGGAGTGGAATGGGTGGGGGTCAAGTGGAAACCCATTGACACTGCCCTGAATCGGGCACTGACATGGGTAAAAGAGGACTGCGAGAACCACAAGAGGCTGACGGGGGTGGACAAAGACGTTACGGAGGTGCAGCAATTACTGGAGGAGTGGTACGACGTGGTGAGTGTTCGGTTTTGCGGGATTCGGGAATTGTATGCAAACTAACTGCGTGATTGGCATACATGTAGTATCAAGACAAAGAGAACAAGAATGCAGATCAAAAACGTGGGCGGGAGGCCTCGGAATGGGATGAGCTGTCATGTTTTTTACACCCCCCACCCTGTAAATTGCTCCACCCACCCCTTAAATTGATGCAAGATGCACCTGTGAAATGATGTAAGGCTACCATAATCAGTCGACCAATTTGGATATATGTGTATTCAGAAAGTTAGGGTTAGGGTTAGGGTGCAATAGGACGCTGGGTGAGGGTAGGGGATTTTCGGGAATGAGAACTTCATGCCCAGCTCCAAGTCTGGAACCAACAGATAGCCCTGATATAGGAGAGTGTGGGAAAATTCCAAAAATATTGATTGGAGGTGTATTGGTGGTGTGGTGGGCAATACAAATGTGAGGGGGCGGGTATTTTTNGGAATGAGAACTTAATGCATAGTAGCAAGTGTGGTATCAAAAGAATGCCCTGACATCAGATAATGTGGGAAAATTACAAAATCATGGCTTGATAAAGTATTGGTGGAGTTGTGGGCAATACAAATGTGATGTGGCTTAGGGTTAGGGTTAGGGTGCAATAGGTCGCGGGGTGAGGGTGGGGGATTTTCGGGAATGAGGACTTCATGCCCAGCTCCAATTGTGGTACCAAATGATAGCCCTGATATAGGAGACTGTGGGAAAATTCCAAAAACATGGATTGAAGATGTATTGGTGGTGTGGTGGGCAATTGAAATGTGATGTGGTGGGTATTTTTGGGAATGAGAACTTGATGCCCAGCTCCAAATGTGGTACCAAATGA
>KQ965807.1:0-13827 GCA_001574975.1 Gonapodya prolifera JEL478
AGCTTCTCATAAACAGTCAAAACACATTGAAGTGAAGTTTCATTTCATCAGGGAGCAGCTGAAGAACAACATGTTTAAACTGACGTACTGTCCCACAAGAAGCAACACAGCAGACGTGATGACTAAGCCTTTGGGGAAGCAAGACTTTGAGAGGCATTGTATGGCAATGGGATTATCTGGAATTGTTTAGGAAATTTTGAAGAAGGTGGAGGCAGGAACAGCAGCAGCAATGTGGACACTCTTTAAGGAGAAGATGAACAGGCACACACTTGGGAATTGCTTGGTCTACATCAATGCACTCCAAGCACTCAGGATCACCACCAGTGCACAGGAATTCAACAACCAATTTCGCAATCTTGCACTGGACATTGCCAGCACTGGTGATCCCCTCAGCAAAGTGGAATCAGTTGGCTACTACCTCCAGTCTATTAAGGAAGTAGCACCCCACATCTACAACCACTATGCCCTGCAACAATTGTCAACAGAGCTGGAGGACATCATGAGTGCATTGGAGGATGCAGAGGTACAAGGGGACATCACACCAATCTCTGCATATGCTGCCAGACCTTTCAGCAATCCTCCACGTTGCTACCAGTGTGGTTCTACTGGTCACTTAAAGCACTGGTGCCCTCACCTGATAGATTCTTGGCAAAGGGGAAAAATGGGGTATGGAAGGGGAAGGAATACTGGAAACAGAGGCAGGGGCAATTGGAATCGTGCCACAAGGGGACAAAACCACGGAACTAGCAACCAGACTTACCATGTTGATGTTGGGGCTGATAACATCAATACATGCAGCAATCAACAGTATCTCACTGTTCAAGAGTCCAGTTGTGAGAAGTCAAGGTCTTCCTGGCCATCAGACACATCAGCTTCACTTTCACTATTGAGAGAGATGGTTGTTTATTGCGCTGGACGTACGCAACTGCCGGCTAAACTACCAGCTAAGACTTGTACAATCTGTCTCTACAATACCACAACACATAATCCTAAATTACTCCTCAACCAATAACAATAGAAACATGCCGTCACTTGCATTCCAATAGTACTCTTCAAGACGCTTCCAGTGATACTAATTTCGTTCCTGTATCTCTTCTGGTTCTCTCACAAAACGCCCCGAAAAGTCCTAGATAACAATTTCACACCAAATCTCAACACTCCCCCTGAAACCAAAACTTTAGTTGAAGGTTTCCATAAAAGTGTCCTAAATTATCTCTAACATTCCCATGGCATCTCTGTGTCTCTCAAAGATTTGTTTTGAAACTGGCTTGGTCAAAATCTGCCACATTCTTCTGTGTTGGGCAGTACAACAGTGAGAGTGTCCCCTTCTCAAGTTCTTCCCTAATAAAATGATGCTTGACATCAAAAGTGCTTTGAGAGTTTGTGATGAGCAGGATTTCTTGCCAAGTTCTGAGCACTCTGATTATCTCCAAATAATTGTGGTACTCCATGATCAGTCCTTCCATAAATTTTGACAGCTCCAGTTGGTCCCATATCAAGCTCATTTAGAAGTTGTTTAATCCATAAGAGTTCTCTGGTTGCATGATCTTGTGCCACATATTCTGCATGAGTTGTAGAGGTTGCCACTAAATCCTGTTTCCTAATAGCTCCCCCTCCCAATAAGAACATGTATCCACTCTGTGATTTTCTATCAGCAACATCACAAGCATAGTCTGCATCAGAATATCCATGGAGCTCTGTATTCACATTTAGTCTCTGGGGGTCATTGCATCCAAGATAAGTGATTCCAACATTTGGTGTTCCAGCCAAGTATCTCAATAGCCATTTTAAAGCATTCACATGTTTATGACTTGGATTGTCAAGAGCCTCAGTCAACATCTTCACAGCAGTGCAAATATCTGGTCTAGTCATCACCATGATATGCAACAAACTTCCAACTGAACTTTGATATAGTTTATGGTCAATTCCAATTACTTCTTCCTCTGTCTTTGGGCAGTCTGCTCTTGATAATTCAATATTTGGCTGCAAAGGAGTGCTTACTGTCCTACAACTCAACATTCCATTGTCTTCTGATAAATCTTGAATTTTTCTCCTGTGATTTAAAGAGATTGTAAAAGTCTCAGGATTTTGTTTGGCTTCAACTCCAAGAAACACTGCCAGCATGTTATGCTTGAGCTTAAATCTCTCTGATAATTTCTTCTGAAAATCATTTAGAATTTTGAAGCTCTTAGCAGCTGCCAATAAATCATCCACATGACCTCCAACAATAATTTCAATTTTTCCTGCCTTGTCCCTCTTAACAAAAATCACATTATCAGTTTTCAACTGCACAAATCCCATTTCCAATAGTGCCTTCTTCAACTCATTGAACCAAGTGTAAGCTGATTGTTTCAATATGTAAAGAGACTTATTTAATTTTGTGACTTTATCTCCTTGCTTGAATCCACAGGGAAGCTCAAGATAAACTGTCTCCTCTAATTTTCCATAAGTAAAAGCATTTGAAATATCATATGTTCTTGTCACAAGACCATTTGCTGATGCTATTGGCAGAATAATATGCCATTTGGATTCATCACAGGTGCAAAGGAGTTAAAGTAATCAATTCCATATTCCTGAGAAAATCCTCTGGCACACCATCTGGCCTTAAATCTGACCTCATTTCCAGTTAATTGTTTCAAGTCAAATACCCATTTTCCAGTTACAACTGATTGATCTTTTGGTCTGTCAACAACATCATAAGTCTGCCGGGATATTAATTGAGCAATTTCTTCCTCCATGGCCATTTGCCATTTATCTGCATATTCATTTGTTATTGCCTCCTGATAACTTTGGGGATCTGATATCTTCTCCCTTGTTTCCATAGTCACAAGCATCACCAAGGGGTCTGGTGACCCTGAATCATCCCTACTTCCCCTGCCACCAGGCCCTCTCTGCCTCTCAGGTGTCTCTGGATTAAATCTGGCATCAGTTATGGGATCTGGAGACTCTGCTCTCACTTCAGGTGAAGCAGGTGATGGTGGTGGTGCACCTACAATCAAAGGGCTGGGTGGCCCAGGTGAGATCCTCAACTCTTGGTTTTGACAAGGGCGCAATCTGGTTGAAACAGTTGGACCCAAACCAGTTGGCTTGGAATTTTTGATTTTAGTGCAGGCTTACACTGAAGTCTTCCCTCTTGCTCCATTGGCTTAACTTCTATCTCAGGAGTAGGCCTTTTTGGAGGGCCATTATCTTCATCTCCACCATCATCACTTTCATCTTCATTGGAATTGGAATCAGAATCACCATCATTATCATTTCCACCATGGTATAGATCTGAAACATCACTGTCAGTGTCATTTTCTCCATGGTCAGAATTATTTACATCTCCACCAGAATTTTCTTCTGGTAAATCAAAGGTGAACTTATTCTTTCCTTCATCTCCAGCACCCAAAATAATTGTAATGTGGGAGATAGAATTTTCTGACATAGCCCTCTTGATTGAAGTTCACATCTCTGGAAATAATAATCTTCCTTGTTTTGGGATCAATCAACTTGTATGTTGTGCTGTCTGTGCCATATCCAATTAAAATGTAATGACCTGCTTTTGGACCCAGCTTATTTAATCCCTTCTCCTTATTTAGAACGTAGGCATCACAACCTAGCACTCTGAGATGTGATAAATCTGCAGTCTTCTTAGTCAGTAGCTCAAATGGAATAGCACCATTTAGTGCTTGGGATGGGAGAAGATTCTTCACATGCACAAGACCCTTTGCAATTTCTGACCAGTAAGATTATGGTAGATTAGACTAATCCTGCCATTGCCAAAAGTGCTCCAAGTAGGCTCAATCAAGGTCCTATAAATTCTTTCAGCTTCTCCATTTTGTTGTGGTGTATAAGGTGCAATTGGTTCATCAACAATTTGATTCTCTTTCACTCACTTCTGTATGCTGTTAGACTGCAATATTTCCTTTGCGTTGTCACTCCTCAAAGCTTTCAACTTAAAGTTTTCATGCTGTTTCTCCATCTCTGCTTTGTACTCCTTGATTTTCTCTTCAGCCTCACTCTTTGTCTTCAACAAGTAACTTGTGATAAAATGAGGTTTCTCATCCAGTAAATTCAGCATGTATTTCTCTCCTCTCAACCCAGCAACTCTTGCAAGACCCAAAATATGTCACACTGACATCCACTAATGTGGAATATATAGAGTAGTATGAGTGTTGGGTATTAGCTGCTGTGCCACTACTGTGGCCGCGGATTTAGATGTGCACACCTGCAGGGCGCACCTGAAGTTTGGCATCACGTTCCTGCAGGTGAGTTCCATGCACATTATGACTTGTTATGTATATTGATCACACATACATGTTCCTGCAGATTACAGGCTTGTGCAGCTCACCTAGGTTGTGTAGCATCAAATGCCACAAACAGCTGCAACAGCTTTCTCAACCTCCACATGGCACAAAATCACTTTTCTCAAATGGCACCATTCTACTCATCCAAAACTGCAATGGCACATCTCAAGCAAGCCAAACCAAACCATCATCATACCAAGCAAGAACTTTGCTGGGAGGAGTGCAGGGTGTGGAAGCACTTTTCTGAAGTCCACAGAGGTGGGGGATCAGGGTATACTGCCATATTGCTCCTTGTACACTGCTCTTGGAGATCAGATCCAAAGCAATTTGCACACTACTCATACTGAGCAACAACTTTCCTGGTGAGAGGGTGGGTGAGGAAGAGCTTTCTAAACCTCCACATGGCACAAGGTCACTGTCAAATGGCACCATTCTGCTCATCCAAAACTGCAACATCCCATCAAATCTCATGATGGCTCACTCTGCAAATGTATTCCCACTGCACAAACAAAACCTGTTGAGGATACAGTTTTTCTCACCAGATCTCAGGCATAATACAATCAAGAGAACTGGAGAACTATGGTAAACCCTTGCTTACAGCATGGTGAAGAAAATAAGGGGACTGCGGTATTACCTATATACTACACCTCCACAATTTGATCAATGTCAAGCCCAAAAAAAAGGTTGACTTTGAAACCTTCAACATGTTACATTCTTGATGATGAGGCTGCCCTACTACTGACCCCTCAACAGTTAATCAACAAACCCTGATCAAGTGCCCCAACAGTGCCACTGCAGGTCTGAACTGGAGGTCATGGACTCCTTGTACTGCAGACACCAGATTTATTTCCTTGAAACTATAGTGCAAGTATGTTCTGGCCAAGATGCAACATTCCCTTGATCATTGCAAGCCTTTTGTTCACAAGGAGAGAAGCAGATTGTGAACAGAGTTGGGAAGCTAAAAGTGTGCAATCACAAAAATCCTGGGCTCTTATGGTGGCCAGCCTGACAGTGCGTGTATCTCAGGGAGGTGATTTGACCCCATTTGATGGAAGTTACTACACTTTCCACAATTTGGCTTCAATTTGGCCACTCCTGAATCTGACTCTGCACTTACTGCTCTTGGCATAACAACTGCTTTCTTCAGGACTTGCATCAAAAAATGAGAGAACACCTTGGGCTTTCAACTTGGAGGACCTCAGCTTGCCATGCCTCAAGCAGTGCTCCCAACATTCAGTCACCTGGCACCCCAGCTATAAGTTTCCTGGACCCTTTTTATTTAGTTGCAGACACCTAGACTGCAGTTTATAGCTGCCGTGCGTCAATGATCAGATTTCCAATGCTCCCCCCATCTGAAGTAAGAAGTTACCTGTTACAGCTGAATCTAATTCAAGCCTGGTCAACATGAATTACTGTATCCAGCTTGACACAGGCAAGCTTGGGCTTTGCTTTAATATTTTATAACTCTTGGTATATTTTTCTGTCCCTTGGCCCTGCTGCATCCTCTGCAGGAAGGATTTCTGACATATGAGCAATGTCACCTTGTGCTTGGCTGATGGGGAACGGAGTGTTTCAGGGAGTTGGATTTGCCATGTTGGACGCAAGGAGGGGAGGGAGCGCTCTCACTGCGAGGAATCGTGTGTGGGTGAAAAGGTGTGGGCGCATCAAGGTGTGAGAGGCTCTGACTTGGTGAGACGGATGATTCAGTTCAACCGATCTGTTCTGCTGCGGTCACAATTCTACCTCTGATCTTCACCCCGCGAAAGACGCACGGCGCAGCGCAGGATCGCACGGTGCGTAGAGCAGACGAGGTGAGCGAGTGGCGGAGTGCGGGAAGAGGATGCGGCGGAGAAAGAGCGCTGATGCTGTGGGTGACCCTCGCAGACTCGGGCAGAGTGGGGCGATCGCAGCGACGAAGGTGCGCAGCAGATACTCGACTGAGCTGGAGAGAAAGTGCGAGGTGTCTGCGGAGTTGCAGTGTCACTGAATGTGAGAGTCGCCTGTCTGCTATCCTCTGCATTCGGGCACCACTCACACTCACTCCACCCACACTCCACTCACTCCACCCAGCAGCAATGTCGTCTCCTCCCCCGCCTCTCGCCGTCGCCATCTCCACTCCCCCACCCGCACCTTCACTCCCCTCTCCCTCCCAATCTCCCACAACTGCAGTCGACCCCACACCTCCCTCACCTTCAAAGCCATTCCACACACGCACATCGTCCTCAGGCTGGTCGGCGATATTCGCACCAGTCGGATTCCCCGCGCCAGACAACGGTCTCAGACCAGCAATCCCGCCTCGCAACTCGTCACCGCCGCCATCCAGCCCGCCCCAGTCTCGTGCCAAGAAGGCCGGTGGTGGTGTTCATTCGCGCTCTGGTTCGGTCGATCCGCCACGGGGACGTACACTCTCGCGTACACGGACACAATCTGACAATGCTCGGGAGTCGAGTCCTGCACGTCCCACGCCCATCTCAACCGTAAAGGCGTCCGAAGCCACAGTCTCGAACATCATCGGCATGTACAGCGGGAGCGTGGAGTCCGTTGCGGCTCCCGACTCCCCTCCTTCCAAACCCACACCTGCACCGGCCAAATCCTCCGCCCCCACTCAGATCCCATCTCCCACACGTACACGCGCCGCGATCTCTTCCTCCTTCTCCCCAACACACGCCCGGTCATCCTCCGCACCGGCCAAATCCCCACCTTCGCACCGCAGAGCGCGCACGACCTCAACTTCATCCCAATCCACAACAGCCACAACTCGCACCGTCGAAGTACCAGGCGAGGGCGACACCACCGCCGCTTTGGGGTCTGTCTCGTCCGTCTCCGCCTCTACTTCGTCTGCACCCGCACCTACCTCACGAATCCCCCACGCCTCGCCCACCGCCTCCATAAAACCCCGCCTGGCCACCATCCCGTCCCAATCTACGTCTGCTGGCGCCCCGTCGCCGTCCATGTCCACCATCCCAAGCTACTCCGCCACGCCCTCAGCACGCCCCCTACTTGACGAATCCGCCCCACACTCGCTCGCAAACGCCTTCTCGCAACACTCCACCGCGACCGTCGATAGCGCTTACTACCGCGCCGGGCCTCCCCCATCTTCACGCACACGATCCCCCGCCGCCGGTGCAGAGTCCGTGCCCGCCCAAGTAGCCCACCTCCGCGCCGAACTCGGGCAGACCCGAGAGACGCTCGCCCAGCGCGACGCCGACCTGGGCGCACTCATGGCGGCCTCGAGGGCGCGGGAGGAGCAGATGTCGCGCGACCGCACCGCATGGGAGACAGAACGCGCCGAGTTGCGTGATGCGGCACGGGACGCGCTGGAGAGGGCGGCGGTGGATGGTGTTGGGGCCGACGAGAGGGTGCAAAGAGCCGAGGAGGAGGCCGAGGAAGCGTTCGAGGCCGTGCGGGAGGAACGGAAGCGGGCCCAGAGGGAAGTTGAGGAGGCGAGGAGGGGTGCGAGGGATGAGGTGCAAAAGTGCGAGAAGATGGCACAGGAGGAGGTGGAGGTGGTGAGGAAGAAGGCTGAGGAGGACGTGAAGGCGGTCAAGGAGGAAGCCGGGCGCGTGCTGGCCGAGACCCGGGCAGCGCACGGCGCCGAACTTGCCCAGCTTCGAGCCACCCACGCAGCGGACCTCGCCGCGCTCCGCACATCGCACGACGACGCCCTATCCCAGATCCGACACGCGCACGCGCACGAGCTTGTCGCCATGCGAGACGCCCATATCGCCGAGGTGGCCAAACTGGCCGAAGCCGGGGCCGAGCGCGCGTCGCGTGCCTTGGCGGAAAAGGTTGCCGAGGCGGGTGAGAGGGAACGCGGCGTGCGTGAGGAGTGGCGCAGGGAGCGGGATGCGTGGAGTGCCGAGCGTGTCGTATTGGAGCGGCAGGTCAGGGAGCGTGACGTAGAGGTGGAGCGGCTGAGCAGGGAGCACGAGGAGGTGCAGAAGGAGGTGGCGTGTAAAGAGGAGGCCGTCGCCACACTTGCCGAGGCGGTTGGTGGGAAGCAGGAGGAGGTGGACAGGGTCAAGGGCGAGCTGGAGACGATCAGGGAGGCGTTTGAGAGGGCCGCGGAGGGAATGGAGGAGTGGAGGGAGGAGGCGGGTCGGGTGGGGGGTGAGAATGTGAGTTGTGAAGGCGAGGGACCAGGGGTCGGGGTGACAGTTGTTGGCGATCGCGAGTTCTTAAATGAAACGAAAATCATCAGGAATCACTTCAAGAAAAGATCTCCAAAATCGAGTCCAATCTCGCCAGTCTCCGCACCGACCTCTCCACCGCCCTCTCCGCACGGTCGGACCTCTCCGCCATGCTTGCCGCTCGCGACCGCGAACTCTCGGACCTGCGCGACCTCGCCGACGCCGCGCGGGCACGACACGCGGCGCAGGTGGACGCTGCGAGGGAGAAGCTGGACGAGGCGAGGCGCGAGGCCGAGGATGCGCGCAGGGTTGTCAAGGAGCGTGAAAAGGAGATGGACGGACTCAAAGAAGGGTTGAGGAGTACGGGAGAGTATGGCTCCAGGATTGTCGAGCTGGAGGCGACCGTGGCGGAGTTGGAGAGGGATGTTCAGGCGGGTAAAGATGCGGTTGCCAGGGCAGAGCGGGATGTTGTGGCGGCGCGGGCCAGGGCGGAACACGAGGCGCAACTGAGCGAGCGGCTTAAGGAGCAGAGTGACGAATCACGCCTTGCTATTGCGGCGCGGGACGCGGCTGTGTCGAGCTTGGAAGCGCGCTTGGCTACGGCAGAGGAGCTGCTCGCCGGGCGGGATCAGGCGCTCAGTGGCGTCAAAGAGGCCCTGAGGAGGGAGTTGGAGAAGGCCCAGGACAGAGAGAAGAGGGAAGTGGTTTTGAAGGGCCGGTTGGAGGAGTTGGAAGGTGCGGCGGCGGAGGCACATAGAGCGGTTGAGGGGATGGAAGGTGCGTTTGGTAGGGTGATGGGGGCATGTGGAGGTGGTGTTGGTTGACAATTTTTGGTGGAATCCGATAGCTGTCGTGACCGCCCTGCAGTCTCAGCTTTCCGACAAGGCAGCCTACATTTCCGAGCTGCAACGGGGCAACCAGCTGCGTACTGAGGCACTCGAGACGCTCCGCAAGGAGCACGCCGCGCTTCTCAAACGGTCCGACGACACGGATACGCGTGGTGGGGTACTTTACGCTGATCTAGAGAAGGCGGCCAACAAGGTGTCCGAGCTCGAAGCCCAGCTTGCCAAGTTGGAGGACGAGAGGAGGCAGACCAAGGTTGTCGTGAAGGAGCTGGAATCAAAAGTGGAGCAGATGACGAAGCAGCTCGATGCAGCCAGGGTTGAGGCAGCGGCGAGAGATAAGAAGGTGCAGGGCCTTCTGACGGATAATGAGCGCGCGTCGGCGGTTATGGCCAGGCAGGATCGATTGATTGCGGAGTTGACGGGTGGAGCCGCGGCGGATGCGCCTGGGAATGAAAAGGAGGAGGTTGTTTCAGGTGAGATTGTGGTGGAGTTGGCTGAAAGACTTGACATGAAATTTACTGATGGAACTGCACCCCAACCTTACTCCTCCCATGGTCCTTCATTACTGTCCACGAACTTGTAGGTGTAAACGGCGCTCCGATCGCAAAGCTACAAGACCGCGATGCTCTGGTCGCCTCACTGAACCGCACAGTGCGGGACCTGCACGCTATCAGCGCCGACAAAGATAGCAAGATCAAGGAGCTGTCGCGCAAGCTCCGTGGGGCCCAGCAGACCGTCCAGGACCGCGACGTCGCCGTGGCTGAGTTGAAGAAGACGATCGAAGGGTTAGAAGACACGAGACGGCAGCTTGAGCGGTGCGTGGCCGAGCAGAGGGACAGCTACGAGACCATGACGCGGGGTGTCACCGAGGCCGAGGTTCGCGTGCGAGGTTACGAGGATCAGTTGGCCGAGATTGCTGCAGAGAGGGAGAGACTGGAGGCGGAAGCCGCCGAGGCCGCCTCGAGGTTCAAAGACGCCAAAGCGGACCTCGAAAGGACAATCGCCACTCTTAGTGCCGAACTTGCCGCAGCAAACTCGAAGCTCATCGATGGTGCTGCGAATGCCGCCGCGCTGCAAAAGGCCATTGGGATTCTGCAGCATGCTGTGGCAGACAAGGACGGGCAACGTAATGGCATGGCGCAGACGGTCCAAGATCTGCACCGAGAGATTGCTGCGGTGGAAGTGAAACAAGCGGAGCTCGCGTCCGAGGCCAGGCGGTCGTTGGAACTAGCAGAGGAGCGGCGGAGAGTTCTAGGGGAGAGGGATCTTCAGTTGGCAGATGCAAGAGCCGAAACCCGAGTGAAAGAAGAGCAGCTGCAAATGCGCGAGGAGGAGCTGAGAGCCGTCGAGAGGACTAACGCGCTTATAGAGGGCCGTGTTTCTGAGGCCAATCGCCGTGCAGAGGAGCAAGAACGTAAAGCAACAAAGCGCGAGCAAGATCTACTGGGAGAGCTTAAGGCGATGGAGGGCCAGCTTTTGGCGGTTACGGCAGACCTGGAGACGGCCCAGCAGCAGATCACACAGCTTGAGGCCAAGATCACAGCGGAAACGTCGCGTGCGGAAGAGCTTGAAGTTCTTTCCGGGATGGATAAGCGCCGGGTTGCAGAGTTGGAAGAAGAGCTCTCGTCGCGATCTGAGAAGCTGTGGAAGGCCACGTCTCAGCAGCAAAATGTTGAGATCAAGGCGTTTGGGGAGGTACGCAAGCGCGAGGAGACGATTCGGGATCTCACCCTTAAGTGCGAGGCAGTTACTGCTGAGCTTGCTGAAGCAAAGAAGCAAATTTCATCGATCAGCATTGATAGCAAGAACACGAAAGACGCCTTGGAGATTGCGACGAGGGAGCTCAACGAAGTGAAGACACAGCTCATGTCTCGCGAGGCTCAAGTCTCAGAACTTTCTGCTCGGGTTCTGAAGTTTGAAGAAACGACCACGGAGAGCTCTAAATCCATTTCGGAACACGAAGCGAACCTTGCAGAAGCAACCAAGCGCCGCAAGCAGCTCGAGAAGGATATTCTCGAATTGCAGGATCAACTCTCGCTCGCTTCCCGTAACACTGAGCGAGCGGTCAAAGAGAAAGAGGACGACATGTCTGTTATTATTCGCAAGCTCGAGAAGCAAAAACGCGAAGCAGAAGACAACGCAGCCGACATTGCGACTGCAATCGATAAGGTCAAGTCGAAAGCCGCAGCCGCCATTGCAGAGAAGGACGCCGAACTCCAGCATATCCAGAAGCGCCTCGTCAACTTTGACGCGGAGCTAGACACAGCAAAGGGAGTACTGAGACAACAGCTTCAAGACGCTCAGAGCCGTCTCACCTCTGAGACCCAAAGACTTCAGCACGAGAAGTCCAAACTTCAAGACCAGCTCCAGCATCAAGCAGCAGCAGCAGAAGATGCCAAGCGGAAACTTGCCGCTGTCGAGGCTGCAAATGTGGCGATGAAGGAGGAAATGAAGTCTCTTGCCGATCGAGCCATTTCGGACAACGGTGAACTCGTCAGGCGAGTACACGTGTTGGAAGCAGTGGAACGCGGACTTCAACGTCATTTGGAGCCCACCTCGAAGAAGCTCGCTGATATGGAGCGCTTGGTACAGGAGAAGAATAAAGTGATCGAAGAGAAGGAAACTTTCCTCCGCGAACTCAAGTTCAAGGTCTCCAACTTGGAGTCCATCGTTGCCGACAAGACCAACTACATCCGCGGTGTTGAAATGGCTTTGAAGGAGAAGACCGACCACCTCTCGAATCTTCAAGTTGCCGAACTGAAGTACGTGCAAACTGTACAGGACCTCAATCTCACCTTGGAGGAATATCATCACAAGGTTGAAGCTCTGCTTGCCGAACGCGCATCTTTGGAAGAGCGCATCAGGATCATCGAAGAGACCTCTAAAACGAATCAATCCGTGATGGAAGCTCACATGCGTCGAATCCAGAACGAGAATGAAGCCGCAAAGAAGAGCATTGAAGTACACTCTGCCGACGCTGACAATACCAAGACAGCGCTTTTTGAAGCTGAAGCTCGAGCCTCGAAGATCAAAGCCGACTTTGTCTCTCTTCAAACACGACAAAACGACCTCACCCAGGACCTCGCCCTTAAGGACTCAGAGATTAAATCTCTCCGTGCAGAACTCTCACAGCGGTTGGAAGACTTGCAAAAAGCTCAAGCAGATCTTTTTACTGCACAGAATGACCTTGTTCGTGAGCAAAGAAAGGGAAACGAAGATCGTCTTCACCGAATTCAAGTTGAGGAGACTCAGATTCCGGAACTTCAGCATCGCCTCTTCACCCTCCAAAGTGAAATCACCACTCTGCAGGATTCGCTTCGCCTTAAATCTGCGCAAGTAGAAGAAAAGACGAAACTTCTCCAGGAGAAAGATCTTGCAATTCGAGATGCGCTCTCTTCGGCGGCAGAGAACGATTCATCAAGCAAGGCAAAGGATCTCCTCCTCAAAGATCGCGAATCTCAGATCGCGGCCACCGAAAGTCTTATCAAAAGCAAAGACACTGAGATCAAGCAGCAGGAATTCCAGCTTGTGGAGAAGGAGCTGCTTCTTCGCGAGCGGGATACAGCGATCGCGCAGAGAGATGCTCGAATCCAAGAATTGACCACTGCGCTTGAAATCCGCAAGGATTCGGAAGAAGACACCAGTGAGGCTGGTCTCACTCGCGGAGTCAGCGACGAGGAGTTTGTAGATGGAACTGGGGCATCCGGCAAAAGCCAAACAGGGTTTTCACCCTATCTTGCTGCGGAACTTGAAGCGTTGAGGGCAATTTCCCCGGATTCCCCAACTGGACCACTTCCGAAGGATCCCAAGAAAATCAAAGGCGAGATCAAGAAATACCTCACAGTTTTCGTGGAGACAGTGAAGAAGGCATCCGAAGAGAAGAAGGGTGCAAGTGAGAAGAGAGTCAAGGAACTGGAGGAGCAGATCAAGATTTTGCAGAAGAAAGCTTCTACCGCTGGAGCGGACAGGGCTCTGAACAAAAAACCTGAAGTGAAGGTGGAGAACACCTCGACGAGGAATGTCGATCTTGACGATGAGGAGGATCACAGCTCAGTGAGTCGAGAGCTCAAACAACCTTTTGGAGAGCGTAAATTCTTGGACCACTCCTAACATTGCTTTGTAAATGTCCAGGATTCCGATGCACCAAAGCAATCCCCCCGAGACCGACTGGAATACGAACTGGCTCAAGAGCGCCGTAAAGCGGATCGTCTATTGGAGAAATACAAGCAACTAAAGCACTACACTGCTGCACTTTCGGAGCGAGACACTTCGCGTCACCATCGGGACCATTCCTCCAGTCGGTATGAACATCGTGAATCTGAACGTGATCTAGCACACACCAGCAGTGACATCGGCATGGATGCCCGAGATAAAGATGTGGCAAGGTCAAAGAAATCTTCTGACAAGCTTGTTGACCGCGTTGAGCGGGACTACACCAAAGTGAACCGTCGTGGGGAACGTGAGACATCTGCGAGAGTGCTCGAGAAAGTGGTGGACAAGTACGCCCAATCAAACTCTGTCAGAAAGCAATCCATGCTTTCAACAGGACGTCTACCAACATCA
>KQ965807.1:21686-76142 GCA_001574975.1 Gonapodya prolifera JEL478
GTCCCCGAAAAGACGGCTGTAGTATCCGGCATCGGGCGAAGAAGCAAAGACTGATTGCGCATTACTGCATGGTTCGGAGAATATTCAGAAAACTTCAAAGATGCCTCAGACGCTTTCAAGAACACAGCAGGCGATCGTAATGCCAAAATGGAGCCAATTCCACGGAGGTACTGAGACACATCGATTGTCCGATGTCGTGCAGAATCAAAGAATTCTCGGATACCTTCTTCCATCGCGTTCTGCAGCAGAGAATCGTCAGCCTCGGCACAATGTCGAATAATAAGGATACCAAGATCACTCTGTCCCGAGAATGAAGTGCCACTGCGGTCCAAAATTGCTTTCACACCACCACCAGCAGCAAATAGACTCGCGACTTTCGGAATACGGGTGAGAGTTGCAACAGTTTGGTAGGTTTGGAATATAAGCTCCTTGCTCAACAAGGTTGGGGTTTTGATAATGGCAAGGCATGCATGAAGGACGTGCTGTTCTCCCTCTTCAGAGAGCTTTGGCGCGCTAGGAGTCTTCTCCAATATGGAATCAGTATCGATTTCGGGCAACAGTGCCTCAGGAGAGTCTACAATAAATGGTCCCAATGTGAGAAGTGCGCTCGAAAGCCATTCTTGTGATGGTGCAGCTGATGCATTTTCATTGCTCAATATGTAATGGAGTGCATCTGCCAAAGCCTCCAGATAGCTGCTCACTGTGAATGACAAATTACCAATTCAGTATTGTCAGTGTGGCCAGACGATTAAAAATTTACCTACCTTCCAATTTTATGTTGCAGAATCTTTCGGAATCATTCACGAGCAAGCTAAGGAACCTAAGATTTGTCGTGAAGAGTGGATTGAGGTATTGTCGGCCCTTTAAGCAAGACATCAAGTTCTCCAAAAGATCTTCTACCAAGCGGTTCAGCCGCGGAACATCAGTAAACTTGACGAAGAGCAGATTATAGAGCTCGAAAATGAGCCCTTTATGCTCTGCGACGGCGTAAAATCCGTGTTTGATTATGGTTTCCACTACGTCGCTGCGTTGAACACGAAGGGCGTCATCTTCGGGGACTTCAGGTGATATCGAATCATCAACAGTTGGTTTGGTAGAAGAGATAACGGATCCTGTCGGCGCGGCACTGGCAGACGCATTAATCATTGGCTCCGTCTCCAGCTGAACGTTTGGTGGCGTCAAGGCAGATGCAAATTCCTGGGCCAAGGACATGGCAAGTGCTCGGGCAAGTACTTCTTCATCATCTTCGTCCGGTTCCCCTCCAGCGCGAGTTAATTCATCCTCTGGAATCATCATACCGGGCGGATCAACAATTTGCGACACATGATTTTCATCTGTGACCGGAACAACATTCTCAGCGTTCGATGGAATGGATGCATTCTCGTTTCCGGAAGAATTAATCCCAGACCCTAATTCCGCACTCTGCATCTGCGATTGTTCCGATTCTTGTGATGGTGCGTTTGTCACAGGTATACTACTTTCGAGAGCAGCAGAGAATTGGGGATTCGACAGAAGAAACTCGGCAGCTCTGGCAACATTATTTCGCGTTCGGGTAAGAGCTTGCGTCGCTGAAACACGAGAAAAGCCTGCCAGAAAGGAAATTCGATTGTTTAATGAATAAGGATCTCCGGCCAACGCGGAGGTCAAACATACCCATATCAAGAAGCTGCGTGATGCTTTCCTCGGGTATAACCAACGAAGACGACACAGCTGAAATGCTTGGTTCTTCGACACTTCCAGACTCTTGATCCTCTTCGAGTCCAAGGCTGAGTGCACGGATGCAACTATGAACGACGTGGTCTGAGACCCCTATGTATGAGAGGACTACTAAAGCGCGCTTGCAGACAGGTAGTATTTTGAGGAGTAGCTTGGTTCGGAACTTATGCGGTTGGAACGGTTCCCCTGACGACCGCTCTTTTTGCATTGACTTTGTGTGTTGGGAGCCGAACAGCTGCATTGAGGGACGAGAGAAGTCAGTTCTATAAGGGACAGAAGGTGATAATTCAATTCATTTCGTACCGCTTTTGAACTCGAGAGTTTTGACAGAATGCTGAGTGCAAGGTCTAAGGCCGATGCTAGGGCGGCATTTTCCACATCAGCTGAATTAGCTTGTAGGCGATGCATCATTGAATCGAAAAGTGAAGTGATAGTATCAAGTCCCCCTTGTTGTTCAAAAGCGACTACAGCGCGATTCTGGTTTTTAGAATGCCAAAGTTACTCCTCCGAAGTAAAAGACTCACCGAGAAGCGGGGTGTTTAGCGTGTCGCGGCTTGACTCTGTTTGCAAATACAGCGTTAGGAAACTCATAAAAGAATGTGGAATCGGGAGAAATGTGATACATACCGTCGGACAGTAACAGTAACGTGACTCCCAAACATGAGATCTGGTAGTTCAAATGTGCTTCTGGCGACATACAACATGAGATCATCACCAGAATTTCGCGCGACACAGAACTCACCAGACGCCCTCCAAGTGAAGTTCTCCTTTAGAGCCAGGGCCATGTTTTCTAACGCCTTTTCAATCTGTTTCTTGTGAACCGGATCTGAAACGCGACGCCCCAACAATCTGCAGATATATAAAGGTTAGACTGGGAGAAAACAACGATTCATGATGTGGTGCTTTACGTACACCCTAACCGCGGTTGCAAAAAGATTCGTGAGGGAGCTCGAAACCTCAGATACAACTTGCGGAATCAATAAATGATGTTACCAAAAGGCACATGCCAAGGAAAACTTCCGACACCTTACCAAACTTCCACGTGTAGAAATTCATGAAAGCTGGATCATTTTCGTTCAAATCGGTAGATTTGGTTTTTGGCGCCGATTTAGATGAATTGGACCCAAGGGAGTCGACAGCGTCAATCATCGCCACAGGATCTTGAGTATTTTGAAGAGCTGTTAAAAGTGACTGCTCTGCAGATGGATGGACCGGAGGGACGGAGTCGGCAGCGGTGTTCTGCGTGTTATATGGAGCTGAAGCATCACCAGAAGAAGCCGCGTTTCGAAGTTTGTGGCTCCACCAATCCGATGGAACGGTGTCCTTCAGTGACCAAATCTGCCACAGCAAAGTTCTGTCATGTAGATAAGGAATTTCGGTTAGCCAAAATCACTGCTATGTGCAAGACGTCGCGTACCTGTAGATGTTATAAAGCTCCCCCCAACTATTCTCGCCAGTACCCGAAACAGTTTGGACCACGGCTGCAAAGGTCCGCGATTGGGAAAGCAGCCCAGTTGCGTACACATCAGCCAACAGGGAGGTGATTCCATGAAGAGAAATGCAAGATCGGAGCAATCCATTTGCATTCTCATATTTGGCGTTATCTGTAATGCAAAAATGATGTCAGAGGGTGGTATTGGTCATTAATCCAAATGATCGCCAACCTTCAAATCTAAGGTACTCCGACAAGGCCAGTTCATTTTGAACCGCCTTCACGTCACGAACCACTTTTTCGAGAACAAGGACAATCTCGGAAACGACAGTCTTCGAATCCACCTCCACAAGGATTCTCACAATGTGAGACAGGGAAACTGCTGCGTTGGAAGACACAAAATCATACGGCAGAGCACGGAGACTGAATATCTGCATCAATAATGGGAGACCCGGAGCTATGAAGGCTTTTGCCTGGTTGACGGTGGTGAAGAACCCGTCAAGCATCTACAGAAGTTATTTGCGGGCTGCTTAGCGATCGTCGAGTACACGCCGCCATCAAAATCTTACCCGACATACAACATCAACGCATTGAGACACGAAAGGATCTTCCGAAACTTCGCTCTGGCTGTCTTTCATTATCGCGTCAGGCCCCCGGAGAACACTTTTGGAGTCCTCAGTTGGATCGGGGGTCAAACCGAGTTCCAGAACTTTGCGAATGGCTCGTATAATTCCGGCATGAATAGGGTCCTTCAGCGAAGGCTGGTGGCGGACGAGTTCGTCAAGAGACTCTCCAATTACACGGGGTGCCTCCGTTTCGACGATAGCGCTCAAGATCTCTCTGTTCAGCAACAGCTCAAGGAACTTCGGGAGGGGATCGACCTTGATGAACATATCCAGACCGGCGCTATTCAAGCACTGCGACCACAAGGTGTTAGTTGGCTGCGGACTTACGAACCCATTTTCGGTCTGAACTCACGATTGCACCAAAAGCAGTCGGGATAGCTGAAACAACTTCTGCCGACGATGGTACATGTTCCGCGATCGAGAGCAAGAACGTCTGGGGCAACTTGAGTTCTTGGAGAATCTGAAGCGATGTCGGTTCGTTGTGAATGAACGCCGACATCACGTTGGCCGCAAGGCCGAACACAGCCGGTCCGAAGGTCTTGGAATAGGCAAAAATGTCTCGGACCGACAAAGGTATCGTGCTCTCAATCATGTTGCGCACACGATCAGCGTTCCCAGAAATTTGTTGGATATGAAGCACAAGCTTCAGTAGGGAACGAATGAGTGTGGATTTCTCGTTCGGGATGGGCAGAGCTGCAGAGCGATGAAGCTTTAGTTTCGGAGAAGAGAAAAACGGCGCAAGACAACCTACAGAATGGATTGATCGCAGACGCGGCAGCGACACCTTCCACAACAGGTGGCGCCACGTCCATTATATCTCCTCCAGCTTCCCGCTTTGCATTTGCGATTGCACCATCAACTTCGGTCTTGATACGAGCAACACAAAGGTCCAAACCGCGAGCTGCAACCTGCATCAGTCACGGATGATTGCAATAAGCACCATGTCAATTCGTGCAGCAATTGGCCAGACTCACAAACGAATCAAAATAGGTATCTGGAAATCCTGCAACGCCACATTAAAACACATTAGCACTGTACCACAACAAGACCTAAGCGACAGTTGCCCACCCACCTGAGATGACAACATCGATAATTCCAACTATCCGCCCGACCATCTTGGTCTGTTTCTCCGAAGAGATATCCAGGGCAGCAGTTAGCGTGGGGATGAGCCCGCAGGACGACAGCACATTTGTTCCAGCGGGAGTTGCAATTATATACGAAAGGAAGTCAAGCAGCGCTTCGGCGAATTCTGCGTCGGACTCCGGATCTACCAGTGCGAACAGCCGATGTGAGTATGTACTTCGCATCGAACCACCCCAAAGAGGAGCCCGAACTCACGTGTCTCAGAGTTCCGAGCGTGATCCAAAACTTTACGCAGCAGCACCATCGATATTCCAAACGCCGAAGTCGCGTTGACAGCGCCAAGAACTTCTTGAAGCCTGTTACGCAACCGGGCAATCCCATCGACAAGGTACAGCGCCGCGGTGGTAATTTGCTTTTCGAAAATTACAGTGTTCGTTGTGGGACCAAGTGTGGGTGGACGACATCAATATTACTCACTTGCGGGAAGCTTCCGTGGTTCTGCACAAGCTCTGCGATTCCAGGGACGAATTGAGGCTCACGGTTGAGAATTTTAGATTGGAAAAGCTCGTCCGACGATGTATGGACTACATTCGAAGACGATTGGAGTGTCATAGTTATCCAAAATGCAGTACCAATCTAACGGCCTTGGCCCAGACATACCTAAAATAGCCAACGCAAGCAAGCGCACGATCGTCAACTGAATTCTCCCTTCATGCGTTTTTGCATAAAAAGCGCACTTGATCCGGTGCGCGACCTCAAACTGCTGATCTTCGGGAACTTTGTGGGTTGCCACGACGGAATCGAACGCCTCTTTCGGCGTGCTTCCCAAAGCTGTAACGTCACTAATCGAAATGTGTGTGACTCCCCCAGCGGCGTGCTTCAGATGATCCCCCGCTGCAACATCTTCGGCGCTTCCACTGGCATTGTTCGAGCCTCCAACTTTGGGTGCGGACGGCCGGCGCTTTCCTGGAGTGACTTCGACACGACCCTTTGACGACGTTCTCCCTTTACCCTGGGGCGTATCGGGCGACCGCTGAGGGGCTCCACTTTCTTGGTCGTTTTTCCTTTCCTGCTCCTTCACTACGTCCTTCCCCTTCCCCGCCTTTTCCTTATCCTCTTTCGCTTTTTTATCAGCTCCATCCTCCACTACACTGTGCACCGTGTAGTACAGCCCACTCTCAACCTTTCCAGTATCTCCCCCCACCACAAACTGGGAAAAGCTGACATGCTCTTCTGTCGCCGAGCGCCACGGTTGCGCCAGCGCAACGAGCACGTCCTGAGAAGGTCCCGACGACGATTTGCGCTGTCCGCTTGTGCGCTGAGCTTGCCGAAGTACCAACCGTGCCGTGTCGGCGAGAACGTCCAGGTCAAAAGTCCGCAGGAGTTCGTGAAGGTGCTGCTCGGAGCGAACAAGGGCAAGGCAAAAGCACGAAAGCATAAAGAAAACATTAAAACCACAACTGATCCCGTCCCTAATCAACGCTCACCTCCGTGGACCCATATACACCCCGATTCGTCGTCCCCTCCCACAAAAACCTGGAAAACCTCAACGTGGCCAGGACCGTCTCCTTCCCCTCCCCGAGCGTATCTCTTCTCTTCGCGGCGTCCTCGAGCACAGAGTCGAGTCGGTTCAATGCGGGAATCCAATGGTGCATGTCTGACCTCCCCAGCGGCGCGGCACGGAGGGTGTCCAGCAGGGAGGCGAGGGAGGAGTCAGCGCATGTGGCGATGGATGTGATGGCGGCTTGGATTTCTGGGGGCTAGTGGGGTGGGTCGGAGGGCGACGAAAATCAGAAATGGGGACTCTTTAAGGCTGATGGACGCGACATGCCAAAAGTATGAGCACATACCGCCGCCGCGAGCTTCTTCCCCGGTGGTTTTTTACCCAGGGGGATCTTCATGGTGTCGCGGTTTGGGTGAAGAAGTGTGAGGAAGCCGGGACACTTGACATGCACCCACCACCTGGCCACGGCAATATTGTCGTCCTACTTTTGACCTCTTTACGTTAAGGTACAACAATAAAACAATAAGGGGTGTTCTTAGTGTTGGTGCGAGCTCTGAAGCTGCATGTACATCTGCTGCATAAGAGCCTTGTGCCCCGATTCCATCCCGGCACCACCAAACACCATGAAGGGTCAGCACAGACACCCACGTCCCCAGCCCTGAGCAGCACTCACCGCTTGCAGTCCGCTCGCGGCTTGTCCTCCCTGTCCACCCGGACCTGGCACCCCAGCGGGACCAGGAGCAGCACCTACGCCGGCACTGGCCGCAATCTGCGAAAACGGTACGTCGCCCGTAAAAAGCGCCCCCAGGGTCATGGTGGCCACCTGTTGCCCGGTCTGGAACACAAGCAGGGTCTTGCCAGTCGGAAACTTGACCAGGGCGGTCTTCAATTGGTACGTCACAGAGTTCTGTGAGTCCCACGACTCTCAGCAAACCCCTGCCTCAAAGTCACATACCGCATCCTTCAACCGCGCGCCCAATACCTCGGCAAACTTCTTCTCGAACCCCGTGCTCGGCGCGACCCGCACGAGAGGGTACTTCCCACTCTGCAGCAGTGTCTTCAAATCATACTGGGATATACGCGCCGACCACGCCGTGACGCGGATCGTGGACGGCCATGTGTGCGCCTCCAGCGCCACCGGATTCTGTTGCTTCCGCATGGCCAGGGCAAAGATAGACGTGGGGATTGCCTGATTCCCCACAACGAGGTCGCCTTGCCATTGGAGCACGCCTGCGGAGACCACGCGGGAGGGTGGTGCGGTAGGGGCGCCAGTGGCGGCAGCTTGGCCCCCGGTGTCGGACGTAGAGGCGATTTGGCGAGGGAGGCCTGCACTGACTTGCGCCGCAATGGCCTGCGCAACTGTAGCGGCGTTGGCTTGCCACCCTGGCGGGATTCCCGTCGGAACGAGCCCCTGCTGCTGGGTGCCCGTAAGAGTTGCCGCCATGGCGTCGCCCTGTATGAGCTGCAGCTGCGCCTGCGCCTGTGCGAGTGCCGCGTTGGGCTGACCCCGCGCGATAGTCTGCTGGATCGACGCGGCGACCGACATTGAGTTCGAAGCGAAGGGCTGCCGATTCGGGGTTGTTGTCAGGGAATCTGCTCGCTGGCGTTGAAGGGTCGGCGTTGGGGACGGCACGGGTGAGCTGGTTGCGGTTGGGGCCTTGGGTTTGGCTGGGCCGGAGGAGGAAGTGAGTGTTCCTTTTTCGAAAGGCCAAACAGAGCGCAGGACGTACCGACGGGAAGGTCGACTCCCGCGATCTTGATCACAAAGTGTGCAAGGTGCGGGGGCAGTTTGATGTCGCGGAGAGGGGTAATGTCTTTGTTCACCTAGTGATCAAGAACGAAAGTGAAGATGATACGCGGCGGGATCGGGAGCTTCAAGAATGGGAAAGACACTCACAGAAACAGCGAAGTCTTCGAGTTCCTGGATCCCGCGTTGAGTGAGGACAAGGGAGAATTGGACGCGGTTCTGGATTGGTTGCCACACGCAGCAGGGGCACGAAGAAGGGTCATGTTGAGACGGGGGGATATCGTGTTAAGAGAGAGAGAAGGTCGGCGAACGGTGAAGGGGCGAAGAAATGAAGAAATTAGTAACGCGCGACAAAAATCCAACACGAATGCAAAAAGGTCAAGTGCGAAGACGACACCGAATCCCAAGTTCCCGCAACTCGTAAGCGATAGAAGCACTCGTCGCCGTTTTAAACCGATGCCACATGGCAACTCTTCCCTCCTCTGCGCAACTCCCCCCAACCGGCCCCTCACACCTCATCCCACCCAGGGCACCCACCTTCCGCAAATACCCCGCCACCTGCTGCACGCCCCACCGATCAAACTCCTCCATCTCGTTCTCGACCGCAATCGAGTTCAGACCAGGTCGCGACGCGACGAGAATGATGTGCCGTGTGGGCTGGGGATCCGTGGCGCGGCGGGTGGAGGTGGTGTGGTGGCCGGGTGCGGGGTGGATGAGCTTGGTGTGGGAGGTGGGAGTGGGAGGGAACGGATGCGTGAATGATCAGATGGAATCAGAAATTCGACGTGCAGACGAAGTAGGTGGGTGGGAGATACAAGAAACAGCGACATTGGCGTTTGCGATCCGAGAGATGGAGAGACGGTGGATCATTCCTGGCTTTACTGAGCGTATTCATTCGTCCGTCGGTCCAGTGGTATTGACCGTATCATTGCCACATAATCCAATTTGAAAACGGCAAACAAGGGGGATTTCCATAGCGGGTGACACTCCCGGCAGGAATTATATGACTTTGAAGTCAAACGCCGGTGTGTATTGCACTAATCGGGATCCGCTGTCGCCACGTCTCTCGAAAAGCCACGAAGTAAAGGCGTTGGAAATGGCCCAACGCCTCCTCCCCAATCCTCCTGTCAATACCATTGCAATCCCGAATACTGAAGTTTGCGATTCACAAACCCACCTCGACCGCTGCAACCAAGCCATCGACAACCGCATTCCTTGGCGATGCCCCCTTGAGGCCATAGTAGCCCTTCCTGTCTGCCAACTGGTCGAGCCAACCGGGAATCGCCTGGTCGGCGGGTGCAAATGCACGCCGAATGATTGTGCTTTTTGCGAAGGGCTGTCTGTCGCCGTAGAGAACTATTGCGATTCTGGACGGGCGGAGGTGGCTGAGTGGGGAACGTGAATTTGGGATTGGGGGATGTGTCGTGTGGTAAACTCACGCAACAAGGGGATTCAGCACTGCACTCCTGATATTCTGCAAGTGGTGCAGCAGATGCACAGAGTTCTCCACCACAAGCACAAGCTCCAGCGGCGGCTGCGGCTGCGTTTGCATCTCAAGTGACTTGCTATGGTCACCCATCCAGACGTCACTCCGCAACTAAAACCTTTCATTGCAGCACATTGCGCATTGTTGCAGCTGTGCGAGTGCGAGTGCGTGATTGTCTCTGTAGCGCAGCGCAGTCCGTCGTCTAGCATAGACTCATTGCACGCGGACACTCACTTCCTGCCAGCAACCGCCGCACCTGTCGCCCGAACGCAGTTCTTGGTGCAGTTCCAATTTATTCCTTCCTCAATTTTCCACAATTCTCCCGCCCATGGCAACACCCATCGCATTATAAATACGGTTTCCTGGCATCAATTAGGGATCAGCTACCTTTGTTGCAAATCTACTATTAGTAATAGTATATTAAAATGCTTACATGGGCACCCAGTGTCCACCATTGGTGGAAGGTGGCGCAACATTATCCGGCGCACTGCCTATCGGACTAATGCAGATATCTACTCAAGCGATCCAAGACATCCCGATATGATCAAAACGAGCCGTCTGATCGATCGCAGTTAGTGCAAGAAGCACTTCTTTTGCACTTTGGGGTCTGGGATGTGAAAGTAACAAGGAGGCCACTAAGCCCTTTTCTCTCACCTCTTACATATTCGTGACACAGCGATCGAACAGAGATCGCAGCTGAACTGCAGTGAGGTCCATATCTTGTTCATCGAGCTCGGCAAAGGCTGCTGTCACTGCACGCGTAGCCTGGAAAGTGGTAGGTGCGTTTCCTTTTGCGACTCAAACGGAGTACATTGACCGAACTCACGTGGCCGAGGTATTTGGATTCGTCGATCTCATCACCAGAACTTGAGGACCCTCTGCCGAGATTCTTGTTCGGAGCGCTGGGCAGCGGAAGGGCACCGTGGTCTGGATGATCGAGCTCCAAGATCATTTGTAGAAGCACACGAAAATCATTCTCGGGGGACGCAGCGGCAAGAATAAGAAATCAAAGCACTACCCCTAAGAGCAATTACCTACCATGCGCGATTGGATATCGCCCTTCCAAGTCGACCACCTCTCCCGCTCAAGCTCCCTGTCCAGAAATATATCTTGCACAATAGTTTGGTAGCTTTCCAGAGTCTTAGCAGCGACCCCAAGGGATGTAAGCTGGGGGATTAACAAATTGTTCGATCAGCTTTTCATTTATTACCACCTCGCTGCATCAGTGAGACTGACAGTTGCTTCAAGCGTTTCACAGACTGTACCCACCCAACGATCATGGTTGACATTTTCGACATGAAGTTAGATGAAATTTTGTCTTCCAATCAGCAACAATTGCCGATTCACACCTTTGGACACAATCTCAATCATCCCTTCTGGCACCGCTGGGCGTTTACCAGGCAACGCAGTGAAAGATACTCCAGTACTCTGGGCCAGCGCAATCGACGAGGGTGAACCCCTTCCTGCTGTATCGCCAGCTCAGAGTAAAGAGGTTGTCGAGGAGCTTTTGGCTGGGATGCAGGCTTTGCTTGTACGACACCAGAGCCAACAGTGTTAGGTTGGCCCTCCCATGTGGTCTCCACCGGCATAACAGCTTAAGCGGATGTGAGAGTTTGGGTTGCTGTCGATTTTGGCTTCTCAGCATTGGTCCCGACGGCTTTCCCAGCTCCATTTCTGACGTAATCAGCTGGCCAACGTTTGCGTAGGATGTCTCCAATTTCTGCTTTGAGTTCTTCGGGGAGCTCAAGCCCACGAGAAGCGTTCATCGTTATTTCTACTACCAGGACGATTGGCGCGGCAGAAAAATCTGTGACCGATGGTAACACATTGCTGTGTATTGTGGACGTGAGTTTTGTGTGTATCGATCGACAGATCTCAACACCGTCGACTCGGACTCACGCCAAGGCATTCACCGCTGCTTTTAGAGCAGCTCGGTGCACGCTCTGTGATGGGGGAGGGAGCGGCGACGCACGCAAAGATGGCAAAGAGCACGAGAATGAGAAAGCGTATTGTGTGTGGATAAATGCGGTGCAATCGAGTTCAGATTGGTTCTCGGCGGCGGGATTTTATGTGACTTGAGCCCTTTCAGGTACGTGAGGTACGTGGCCCTGGCGGTTGGCGGGGTGTTTTTTTGTTCGCAGAGACGACAGGGGATCGTGGCTTTGCTGGCAGGTTTCTGCGCATAAACAGGGGCAACCGCGGACTCGCTTGCACTCGACGTTCCTGTCGCGGAGCTTTCCCTAGTCTTGGCCTCTCCCCCGACTTCTGCATCCCAGCAGCGTGACATTCACAGTGACTGCTGAATGTAGACTACTCTTCATGAACACCTTTCTCTCACTTTCGGGTCTTCGCACGTCAACCCTGCTCCGACACGCGCGACGTTCTTTCTTGTCCCTCCCGCCTTGCAATGAACAACTCCACTCCGTTATCTGGTCTCTCTTTCCACTCTGTCACACATTCTTTGCATGCTAATACGGCACCCTTCACGTCAACCACCCTCACGCTCGTCTACACATCTTGTCCACATTTCCACACTTGCTTTCTAGGTACGCATGTATCATTTCATTGTGTACTATTCTCTGCCGTACTCACCCTGTGCTGAGAAAGAATCAATGGAGTGAAAAACGAGTGCTGCGGTCTTTTACACTTGACTTCACCTTTCGATGCAGTCCCGCTTGGACGCGCTCTTTTCCCGCCCCGCGTCCGACCTTGCATCGCGCATCGTCGCTGTCAACCCGCCGCCGGAGTTCGATTCCCTCGAGACCGGTACGCGCATGTCATCACATTCGCCCGCACCTTTACTCGCCTCTCACGCCTCCACGCCCCGCAGTCGACGTCTACGCATCCCAACTCACGCCGCGCGATGCCAACAAAGTCCTCGCGTGAGTCATCCCCTGCCTGCTGCGGCTTTCGTCGTTGAATACCAGAATCGCAGGTGTCTCTACCCAACGGATCCGCACCCATCAGCGCCATCTCGACTCACCTCCCACTCGAAAGCATGGGTCTGCATCACCTGAAGCGGATCAAAAAGGTCCGCGACACCTCCACAAGCCCCGCCTCCAATCAACTCCTCCTCCTCCTCTGCCCCACGGCCCACCTCACATTCGACTCCCTCGTCAACCTCATCCGCGACGAACTTTCCATAGCCGAGACAGCATTGGCGCCGCCCACAACGGTCCCCGTGCCCAGCTCACGCACGGTGCATTTGTTCTTTGAAGAAGCAAAGGCCTTGTGGCCGCTCACCTTCACCAAAGTGCAGAAAGTCGAGGAAAGGTGCGTTCACTTACACTCTTCAATGTGCGAGACTGCGGAAAAGGTCGACCACCTGGGGTACACGGATTGCGCCCTCCTCCTGGCGCCCGCTCTGTCCTCAGCTATGAGTACACAGTGTTGGATGTGGGACGTGCGGCAACTGGACCACTTCAAAGGGCGGGCAGACTCCCCGTACAGTCGCGATATCCTTGGATTGCACAAAGCGCGGCTCGTCGTCATCACGCGATATATGACACCGACCTTAAGCACCTAGCCATCGACGCAATCTCATCCGCTCTTCCCTACATCACTGACATCCCACCGTCTCCCCTTCTCTCCCCACCCCCCTCTCCACTCCCCCTCCTCCGACCCCACCACACAGCTCACCACCCCTCCCACCCCACCTCGTCCCCACAATCCTCCACTGGACTCGTCACCTCCTCTCCCTCGCCCTTACCCCCACCCCCACCCCCACCACCCCACCCACAAACACCGCTCTCGCCATCTCCCACACCCCGACTCGGGTGTCACGGCACGGCACGGTGCGCGGAGTCGCGCGGGACGGGGATGGAGAAGGGGGGAGGAATCCGCTCAGGCATGCGGTCATGGAGGTGTGTGCGGTGGTGGCCGGGGAGGAGGTGAGGAGGCGGGCGCGGAAGAGGAGGAGGATGGGGGCGGAGGTAGATGGAGAAAATGGAGAAGATGGAGAAGATGGAGAAGATGGAGAAGATGGAGAAGATGGAGAAGATGGAGGCGATGGAGGCGATGGAGGCGATGGAGGCGATGGAGACCTTACCGGTGAAGGACCGTCTACCGCACCCCCACCCGTGAGCCGCACGGACGACGGTGGAGGTGGAGGGCAGCAGGAGCAGGAAACCGAGCAACAGCAGGAGCCGGAACAGAAGCAGGAGCGAGACGACGACGACGACGACGACGACGCCAACGAAGACGCGTACCTCCTCACAGGCCTGTCCATCTACACGCTCCACGAACCGTGCCCCATGTGCGCAATGGCCCTCGTGCATTCGCGCGTCGAGAACGTGTTTTATTGTCTTCCCGACGTTGACGCGGTGCGCGGGGGTGTGGGTGGGGGAGGATCCGGGTCTCCATCCCCACCTGGCGCAATCGCGAGCACCACCACCGATGCGACCCCAACTGCACCTGCACCTTCTCCAGCCACCCAGCCCCCGCCACCGCCGCCGCCCTGCCTTGCGCTCCGCTGCGCGTGTCGCGGGAGAGGCGGCGGGATGGAGAGTGGGTTCAGGATCGGGAGCGCGCGCGGGCTGAATCATCGGTTTGGAGTGTATAGAGTGTTGGAAAAAGATGTAAGGGAGCTTATAGCGGTTGATGGTGGTGGGCGTGGGGAATGATGTGAACGGGAGTGTAGTGCGTTGGAGCGGTCGTGGAGGGGTACTATTACTGTTCAATTTCCCTTATTTTTAACGCGTCCCAAATATAACCAGCACTACGAATTACGACATCGGTTCAAAACACTCCTCGTCCATTGCAAGGACCGTGGCTTTCGCCAAAATGTTAAGATGGTCGTAATAGAACTCCCGGGCCAGGTCCAGAATCTGAGATGGCTCAGACGGCGCCCCTTCCAACTGTCAATTCTCCTGGTAGTATACTGAACAAAGGCGCAGCAGGCAGCTAGAAACTTATTGCGGTTGTGGCGGCCACCTGAAGAGAATAAACTACATTGATCGGTCACATTCCCTGGAAATGAAAGTCACGACATTTCTCACCATCACGATCTGTCGGTCTTCCCGGCGTCCTGAAGTTTTTGACGTCTTCACGATCCTCTCCTCGATGATTTCTGCTCTGGTAGTGTTCACCTCGGACAATTACGCCTGCAACCCTGCTATTCAGTGAGTGGTGCCTGATTCACGAACAGGGAAAGAAAGGGATGACAACCCGTCACATGAAGTTGAAAACACGAGAACAAGCCGCTTGACACGTCCCTCGAAGTAGAGCTGTGCAAACTCTGCAGCCTTGCCAATGCGTATGCCAAACCCAGGGAGTTTGTAAGACAGATCAAAGCATCGGTCGGTCAAAATGATCATTGAAACTCACAGACGTGGTTGAAAACGTGATGAAGGAGGCATTGTTGCGGTCTCAATTTGAAGTGTTGGTATGCGTTCTGATGTCTGCGAACTAAAATCAAGATCACCTACATTTTGGGTGTGAAAATGCAGTTCCAATGAAAATAGCATAGTCGCCACCACAGATTTCAATACTGTCCATAGTTTCATCTGTTTGGCTTAGGGGCAGCTCGTCCTCCCCTCGAAAGAGACAACACGCTACAGGAGCATGCTGGTCTGAGGGGAGTGAGAACTGATCAAACATGAATGCGATCGTGGAATTATCAACTGTGCCTTGTACACGAACAGTGCCTACGCAGAAAAGTTCAGTAATTATTGCCACTGAAAGCTGAATTATCAATAGTTGGACGGCGAAGAAACATCACATACATGGTGTGAATGCCACGGATCTGTACAATGAATATTGCCCCACCGTTAATCCATGTACTTCTTCGGCGTTTGAGACGTCTGGCGGGAGACAAGCAGTGCAGTGTACGTAACCATATTTGAGCGGACAAACTCGGCGCACCTATCACTGGCTCTTTGTTTTTGTCAACCGCCATTTTCCATAGTGACCGCATCTCTTCCAAATCATCCATTACGGCTCTGCGAACCTCCAGCTCTTTGATGGGTATTATCGGATCGTCCATGAAAACTCAAAGCAGTCAGTCCTTCCGAGGGCGTTCCTAAGTGGCCATCAAGAGCCGATGAGGGAAAACGCGAGTGATTCATTCGCACGGATCACTGAAGTGATAAGTGATCCTATGAGCGCTCACTGTACGCAAAAGAAACTGAAGAGAAGATTGAAAGAAATGGGATAGGTTTCGCCTGGACAGGCTAACGGCGTCTAACTGTTCGGAGGAGCAGCCGGAACACCGACCTGCAAAATATATGTTCTTGAAGCTAAATCTTCTATCACAATTAGCATGTCACATAGTTCCCCTGTCCTTGAAAGGCCGATTGTACCGCCCGATATACAGTTGCATATGAGATGCATGCAACTTCCATAAGAATGCACTTTTAGTTTCAAACATGAAAAGGAAGATGAACTTCCCTGCCGTGTAGCTTGCATGTAAGACCCCCTGGTCACCTTCCACACGTACGTTGTCACAATATGAACGCCTATATACAAATATCCACGTTCCATACTTCCTGGTCACCAGCGCGCCAGACCCTGCCGGTCACTATCGAAACCCAACCACCCTCCTAACCTCCCCCATCGTCTCCTCAGCCCACCCCCGCGCCCTCTCCTCCCCCCTCTGCAGCACTTGCTCGACATACCCTGGGTCCTTCACCACCCGCTCCCACTCCCTCCTCACAGGCCCCAGTACGCTCTCCACGACCTGCACGCACTCGTCCTTGAGCTCCTTGACGCCCTTGCCCTCCAACCTCGCCACGACGGCGTCCACGGGCTCGCCCGAAAGACTGGAGTGGATCGTCAGGAGGTTGGATACCCCCGGGCGGGTCGCGGGGTCGTATGAGATGTAAGGTAGGGAATCCGTTGTGGCGCGTCCGATGGCTTTGGCGACGTGGGTGGAGGACGAGTTGAGCGAGATGAGGAAGCCGGGTGGGGAGGAGGATTTCGACATTTTGGAGGGGGGGTGGCGGAGGCAGAGGATGCGGCGGGCGGGGGTTGATGCTGCAAAATGTATGCGGAAGGTCGAGGGCGGGTCGGCAGGGGGGGGGGGGGAAGGGGGGNGTCAGCGCTGAGATTCCTCCGCCATCTCATTGTTACCGGCCTACGAACAGCGCCACGTCTACTTACGAATAAGCATGTCCGGCATGGGGAATATCTCCTTCGCCCGTTTCCCCCCGCTACTCCCGCCCACACCGCCGCCAAACAGGTGGTTGAAACGCGCGGCAATGTCCCGTGCGAGGTTGAGGTGCTGCGACTGGTCCTCCCCAACAGGGACTTTGGTCGATCTAGTGGGCCGCAAGTGATGGAGAATGTGAGGCGCGTGAAACACACAGTGCAATTATCGACTCGTCCAGCACTTGTCGCTGCTTCAATTCCCGTAAGCAAACAAGGTAGGATACCCACTTGTAAAGTAATATGTCGGCAGCTTGGAGAACAGGGTAGCTCAGCAGTCCAGTCATGGCGCCTCCAAAAGGGTCTTGCTGGTCCATATGCGGGTGGTCCTGCTCTTCTCCCTCAGCTATGCTGTCGGCCGAAGGAGTTGCTTTGGGGGAGGACGCTTGGAGCACCTCGGTCTTTGCCCGCCACTGGTGCATGCGCGTCAACCATGAGACGGGTGTGATGCAGAAGAGGATCCAGGCGAGCTCGGCGTGTTGGGGGACCTGATTTGGTCGGTGGTTTGTGAGACGTGAAGTCCTGCAGAGCTCACGCCGGCGCACACGTTTGACAGGATCGCAGAAACACCGACGGCATATTTTTCAGGAGGATTCGACCACCGGAAGCGCCTTTTCATTCGTCTCTCGCCCATCGGTCGCAACTCACCCGACTCTGCCTGTACAAAACAACTCTTTCCGGATCAACTCCGACGGCCAACACTGCCGCCGCCGCCTCCAGAATCTCTCTTCTCAGCTTCTCCGGTTCTTGCGGGACCGTGATTGCGTGGAGGTCGACGATGGAGTACAGAATGCGAGTCGCCGAGGCATTAGCATCCGAATCTGCAAGCGATGTGGGTGCATGGGCGTTCTGAAGGTCAACCCAGTTCCGTAGCGCGCCGAGGTAGTTGCCCAGATGCGGGATGCCTGTGGGCTGGATGCCGGAGAAGATTGTCTGCCGGGGAGACCGTTTGGAGGGGGGGTTGGACGCCAGGCCGCGGTGGGAAAGGGAGGCGGCGACGCGCAGATGGCAGATGCGATGACAAAACGGGTGTGGAGGAGAGACGATGGCGGAGGCGCCGCGCGTGCGGGAATGGTGGAGTGTCATTTGAGTGTAGGCTGTGGTCAGACAAGTCATTACATTGATGTAAAACAGAACGATCCACTGCAAAATAAACATACGACGAAGTCAAAGTGGATGTTTCAATGAGCTACTTGCTGGGCCAACTGCTTTTGATGTTGGACTAGCCGCGACGAATCCCATCTCGCAACATCATATGCTTCAAACTTGTGTTCAGACTCGCTGGTGCTCAATAAGCTTAGCACGCACTTGCAGAGCAGGCGCGTCATTTGTCATGTTGTAAATGTTGTGTATTTGCAACCAATTTTGCGCACGTGAGCAGTTGCCAAAAATAATGAATTTTTTTTTGTTTGCGTGATTTCTTTTTTGTATCTCTCATTCTTGCTTGCTGTCGTTTGGATTGGTATCAACACCAGGTGCTTTCTTGGCAAGTCGCTAGGGTGCGAGGTCGCATTGAGAAAAGAGTACATGTTCTGAAAAATATTTTGCAATATCTGTAGCCGCGCACGATTTGTGTTGCTTCTTTGATCGCACAGTACACATCATTTTCGAGTACGTAATTGGTTGGAAACGTGGTTCTTTTGGATGGTCGAGTCCATGGGAGTAGGTTGTAGAGAAATGATTCAAACGTTTGAAATGAAGCATCTGTCATAAAATGGTAACCTCTTTCATCAAACAGGCGCCTCAGCTTGTAAAATAAGTGCACCCTCTCTTTGCCCCTGTTCATGTCCTCTCTGTACAGCGACAAGAGTTGCTCGCCATCTCCAACATTGGCCAGCATTTGTGGTGACTCTTGTGCAAATGAAAAACTCTTGCACCTCATTAATGCGTTTATGCAGTCTTTTAACACTATTGCCAAAACTTCAATATACAGATGTATATCGCTATCTTCAAACTTGTTGCGGGAAAAGATTGGGATGCGGGTTCGCAAACTACTTGTCGGCGTGGGTTCAGCAGGAGACGCAGAGGACGAGACAATGGGCAAATCAAAGGATGGTGGCACAGCTGTAAAGAAGCTTGGAAAACAGGCTATGGGTAAAAGAACGGAAGAGCGTCTTGTACAGACTGGCGAGGAGAAGCGTTTTGTGCCCTTAGACTGCTGGCGATTACGAAACTGCCAACACTGAGCCGGGAAGAGAAGATGCTCCCCTGTCTCTGTTTGAGTCTACAAGCTTGGGCGCAGATGATGGCAAGCAACAAGAACAGTCGACAAAGCTTGAGGACAGAGATCCCCAAAGGATTGGCGATATTGGGGAGAATGCGAGCCAGAGTGAAGGGGCGGCGAGACTGAGTGATTCGGGAGACGAAGAGAGTGATGGCGGTAGCAGCAGTGGAGAAGGGGATAGTGACTCTGAAACGGGCTCCAGCAGTTCGGACAGTAGCGCGGAAGAAGCCAAATCTACACAAGGCACAGCAACCTCGCGAAAGGTATCGGGATCATCCGCATTGTCCTTATCGTCCAAATCTTCCAAATCTTCCAAATCCTCCTCTTCCTCTTCCTCTTCCTCTTCCTCTTCCTCTTCCTCTTCTGCAGATTCTTCAGTAAAGGGTAAAAAGAATAAGGAACTGGCATTGCCAAGCGCAAACGAGATTTTGGGCATTGTCAAGGAAATGCTCAACTCTGGGCTCGCCACCCAACTTATGGGGCAGCTTGGAGGCATGATGCCGCCACCTGTGCCGCAAGCAGCACCTATTGTACCGAGTGGAACAGCTCCTCCTCCATCCTCTGTTCCCTGGGCGTGGGGATGATGAAAAATATTTCGATATTTTTGGGTATTGTGAAACCTTGAACAAATCACGCACCCGTCTCTATATTCATTGCGTTTGCCAATTCTCTCGTCACTTCATCTACGCTAGGTTTGGGGGATTTTTGGGCGGCTGCTGTTTGCGACACAATCTCGGATACCGCAATAAACGAGAATAACATGTCAATTATTATAATCACCGCCCCAAACCCAATCAGAATATTTCCCAGCTTGCTTGATGTACGCATTATTAAATGCAATCCTATTGATACCAACACAATACCTAGTAATAACCAAATGAGCGTTTGGGTCAAGATGAGCGAGTAAGCGCCTGCATAAGCACGTTTTTGTACATGAGTTACGGTACTTGAAATCTCTGCTATCGATCCTGTCACAAAGTCTCGTATGACCTGAACAATACTCTTTTTGGCGCGGCCCGTTTTGGGGTCCACCTTGATTTCAAGGATGTGGTCAACCTTTTGGACGGCCTTGCGGTATGTCTCGAAAGGACTCTCGATAGCTTGGCCGTTTGAAGAAGCTTTCCCATCAAGCACCTTTTTGAAGTCGGTAGTTATTTCAGACAGGTTCTTTAAAGAAGCACCAGAGTTTTGCCTGCCTCGTTAACACCGTCCAAAGACGAGTTTTGATAGTATTCGGGCATTCCTTCCGCCAATCCCTAATCGAGTGCATTTATGAGTTTAATAAGCCTGTCTGAAACCTCGTCTATACCAAACATGTGCGATATTGCATCAATGAGATATGTGGAAAACAACAAAGGAGCTGTCGATTCCAAAACACCAACGTGCGCGCGCGTTTTGTAAACAAATAAAATATTCTGTTTGCTTGTATCACACCCACGCGCATACAATGTATTCCGACCAACACTGGCATCCGCTCAACACATCCGACCCTTGGGAAGAAATTCAAAATGCAGAATCTGGCCGCACTGCTCCTACAACACTTTCTCGTCGTGTGTACAAGCTTAAAGGAGATCCAATTGATTGCAGAGATCTCAAGTTTTCAAGCATAATGGGCGACGCGTGGGATTCCATCGCACTCCCGCGCACCTTTGATATTTGCACAGATGTCGCAGGAGGCGCTCCAGAAATCTTCGATCAAGGCGCTCTTCCCACATGCGCGCCAAACGAGATTTCGAACGCTCTCAAGCACTATCCTCAAGTTGAAAGGACGAAAAAAGTGTTTCAGCCTTCGCGGCTTGCCATCTATTATTGGGCGAGGGTGCTTGTTGGCACTCCTATCGATCAGGAAGATGTGATTACTTTGAGATCGGGCTTTAAAAGCATTGCCAAGTATGGAGCAATTGATGAAAACAATTGGCCGTATTTGGAGAGTGGGGTATTTGAAGCACCGCCCGCACAGCTGGCAAGTAAAGCAACCGTGCATGCAAGAGGATTCAAGTACATGTCTGTGCCAAGGGATTTGATGGCGATTAAAAGGTAATCGCTACCGGGTTTCCGGTAGTGATTGAGATTCAGGTATTTGAGAGTTTGGAGTCTGATGCGGTTGTTGAGTCGGGCGATATTCCGATGCCAAATATGGAACAGGAAAAGTGTTTGGGCGGGCATGCGGTCGCGCTTTATGGTTTTGATGATAAGACGCAGAGGTTTGTGATGATGAATTCTTGGGGAGTTGGTGTTGGACAAGATGGGTGGTTTACTCTGCGGTATGATTATGTGATGGATTCCGGCGAGCAATTTTTGGGTTGCGAAATACTTTGTATAGTGTTACATTTGGTAGCTTGTTGAATTACAGATGGTACTTAATCTTTCACAATCTTGAAGTGCTTCCGTTGATTGCCGGTGGAAGCCGCGCAACGCTCACTTCAGAACGCGCCAACAATTTATCGCGCAGCCAATCGCGAATCCAGGGATCATTAACTTCAGAATACGCATTGATTTCCCGAATGGTACCCCCAATCAGGCAATCGACTTTGGGAGGATGGTTCCCCTTGTGCTGGCGCGATTTTCTGCCGCCAACCATTTTCCCACTTCCATCCAATCTAAAGTTTTACCGGCCTTGCCCATAATATCTCTGTAGAAATCGCTGACAGGAGTGAGAATACGAGTTTGCGCCGCTGATGATTCCCCATTTTCGAGAAGGCGCGCGGTTTTAGGCGCCACCTGGTTTGAAACATAATCATCACCCCGGACCAGTACCGCCGTCCACGGCGCTTGGAACTCAACCAACAGAGGAACGAGCAACGAGTGCGAGAATGGAAGATGAAGTGGGGTTGGGAAGCGTTTGATTGGACACGGGCGTTGGAGGAGGAAGCATGATGTAAAGTACCGGGAACGATTATACAACAGCGCCCCCGAGTTTTCGACCATTGAAACTGTGGATCTTAGTTTCAAAGGAAAACCTCAAACATGGCTGATGGTAAAAAGGCACGAATATATAAAGACGACGAGATAAATGCAGATAAAAGTGATTGCCGACCCCAAGAATCTGGGTGATGATCATGGTACGCTATCCGACACCGATTCTCCAACTCACTTTTCAAACAATAGATACGATATACCAAGCAGATCAAAAAGCGTCCTTAAATAATGTTCAAATGTCCGTTTTAAGCACTTCCCTGACGAGAGTTCATCACGTGGGTCTGCGTGCAGATCGGGCACCAATCCCTGTTTTTCATCGAGTGTAGTCATTTGACTTTGCTGCTGTTGCTTCAAAGTTTCGCATGCTTTAGAAAGTGCTCGTTTCGATGACAGCTGGTCTGGGTGATCTTTCGGCAGTGTGTTCTCTTGAATTGCAACGATATGATCCAGTAGAGAAATAGCCTTTTCGGTGTCACCGTTGGCTTGGTACACCATGGCAAGGTTGTGCTGTGTTGTGAGGCTGTCCCGGTGATCTTCTTCGAGCTCACTTTCTCGAATTCTCACAATGTGCTCCAATAATCCGATTGCCTTATGCATATGACCATGGGCGTAATATGCCATAGCGAGGTTATTCTGCGATGCGAGCCGATCAGGGTGGTCTTCAGGCTGCGTGCGACCTCGAACGGCCACTATCTGCTCCAGCAGCGAAATTTCCTTGTCCACATCACCTTGGGCCATGTATGCAGAAACAAGCGAGTTTTGCGCCGCTAAGAGGTCCGGATGGTCATCGGTCTGTATGTTTAAACGGATTTTTACCACGTCTTCCAGGAGTGCGACTGCCCTGGATACTTGCACGCCCTGGAACAGGTACGCTAACGCAAGGTCCTGTTGTGTCAAAAGTAGATCGGGATGGTCCTCGTTAAGATTCTTGCCTTGGGCTTCCAAAACATGTTCCAGCAATGAAACTGCCTTATCAACCTCGCCTTCGTCCTGATACGCCATCGCTAGTACGTGCTGCGATGCTAGAACGTCGGGGTGGTCCTCAGCCTGGCTGCGGCCTCTAATCTCCACAACACGTTCCAGAAGCGCAACTGCCTTGTCAATCTCTCCGCGCTCCTGGTACACTCGCGCAAGCTCGTGTTGTGCTGCCAACCTGTCTCTATGCTCCTCCGAGAAAGCGTGCTCTGCGACTGCCACAACGTGCTCCAGCAGAGCAAACGCTTTATCAACCTCGCCAAGTTCTTGATACACCATTGCAAGCATATGTTGTGATGCAAGTCTGTCTAGGTGGTGTTCTGCCAGGGTCCGTAATCTGATTGCCACAACATGCTCAAGCAGCGAAACAGCCTTAGTCATCTGTCCATTCAATTTGTACACCGACCCTAGGGTGTGTTGTGCCGTGAGTCGTTGTGGGTGGTCCTCGGCCAATGTGCGTTCTTGGATTTGCACAACGTGCTCCAGGAGTGCAATTGCCTTGTCCACCTCTCCGTTGTCCTGGTACACCATTGCAAGGTTATGTTGTGATGTAAGTTGACTTGGGTGATCCTCGGCGAGTTTACGTCCTCCCATCGCCACAACATGCTCCAGAAGCTCAACTGCCTTCGACATCTGTCCCATTGCGTGGTATGCCAAAGCCAGTGCATTTTGCGACTCCAGTCGGTCTGTATGGTCTTCTGCCAATACATGAGCCTCAATGTCCACAACATGCTCCAGCAGAACAACCGCCTTCCCCAACTCGGCATGGTCTTGGTATACCAGGGCAAGCATGTGTTGCGATGCAAGCAAATATGGGTGGTCTTCCGCCAGCGAACGTTCTCTAATTGCCACAACATGTTCCAAAAGAACAACTGCTCTGTCCACCTGGCCATGGTTATAGTATGCCAAAGCAAGTGCTTGCTGCGCTACAACTATATCTGGATTTTCCTCAGGAATGCTGGCCACAACACGTTCAAGCAGCGCAAGAGCTTTATCCACATACCCATGCCTCTGGTACACCATGGCAAGATTATGGAGGGATCCCAATAACTCTGGGTCATTTTCTCCCAGCGTGCGTTCACGGATCATGACAACGTGTTCAAGCAGTTCAACTGCCTGTGCAATAAGGCCGTGAGCTTGATAAGCCCGCGCCAGCCTTCGTTGTGAGTCTAAGCGGTCGGGATGGTCTTCTGGCAGTGTGCGACTACGAGTAGCAACGACTTCTTCCAGCAACTCTACTCCTTTGCCTGTGTTTTCAGCGACAATTAAACCAGCATTGTACCAGTCAGCCAGCCTGATTTGGGCATCAACTTGTCCTTGAGACGCCGCCTTCTCATACCACTCCGCGGCGCGTTCAAGAGATCTCTCAACAATGCCTAGTCCATTCAAGTAAAACCATGCTAGTTGCTCCTGTGCGTCAGGGTGACCCATATTGGCAGCATGCCGGTAAAACTGCGATGCTCTGAAAAGGTCTCGTGCGCCAGAAGCCTCCTTGCCAAGAGCCACAACGGCTGAAGAGTCCAACTTGGGGTCAATAGTGAATTTTGGTTCCAATACCACTGCGATATCTTTTTGGCTGGAAAGACAAGGATCAAAACTCAAAACGTGCCTGCACCGGTGGGTGGTCACTTACACATAGGTTGCGAGTATGCTACTGATCTCTGAAAATTCTGGCCTCAGATCTGGTTCCTGGTGCCAACAACGCTCCATAAGATTACGAAGCCAAGGCGGCATGCCTGCTGGAGTGCTCTCTCCGTTCAGAAGGGGCCGCAGCACACCTTTGCAAATGTACTGCCAAACCTCGTCCTCCTCTTCTAAGCTCATGGTAGAACTGAATTGTGGGTAAAAGGGCTTGAGTGTCCAGATCTTTAATAACAAAATTCAGATGCATTTGTTTGGCAAGAATCCAAATCGCACCTACCGCAAAGATGGTCACGCCAAAGGCGTACACATCGTCCTTAACCGTTGTCCCTTTTCCCAAAAGCCGCTCTGGCGACATGTATTTTGGTGTGCCCATCCGGTCCCCTGTGACCGTGGTATTTGGTCGTCGTCGATCAAAGCTCAGAAGCCGTGTAAATGTTGCAGTGGCGGGAACAGGTTCCTGGCAGATCATCACCCATCAATTGAGGTCTCGAGAAACGCAATCGTTGCTGGCGACGCGCCTACCAGTATTTTACGCTCCACTTTTGAGAAGCCAAAGTCTGTAACAACGGCTCGACCGTGTCGATCCACAAGGATCTGCTCTGGTTTGAGGTCCGCATGAACCACGTTTCGGCTGTGAAGGTATTCCATACCCTCGGCAATATCGCGAAGCTGTGCCAGAGTCGAATTAAGACTCGAACGAAAGAAATCGGATGCGTTTGCACTCGCCAGGCACGAACCAGACTTAGCGTCTTTTCGTACCGGAGCGGACCAGGAGGGAACGTTTTGAGATAGCTTTTAGCGCCGCCGTTTGTCATAATTGGGGAAATGAATCGCCACTCGGTACTTCTTGTGATGATGCCAAACAACGGGAGGATTCTTGGTGAGGACATATTATACCAGATTCGCGCCTCTTTGTTGAATTCCTGCTCACCCAGATGCAGTTTTTAGTGCAGAAGAGTGCTGGTCCTAACATCGTCGGAAGCTCACCATCTTGCTGTACCCATCCACAAATCCTACTGTTTTCACAGCCACATCGACCTGGCCCTGCCAGATTCCGCGCACAACGGTCCCGATGCCACCTCCGCCGAGAGATTCCTCTGTAAGTTCGACTTCGGACTCATTCACCTCCCAAAGGGTCCATTGACCCGGCAGTTCTCGGTCATTCTCCGGGATTGGGACGACACGACGCGAAAGTGCGCCTCGAGACCCAGATGCGAGCATTTTATCGTGTTTCGGTCTCAATTTTCGCCACAGGGAACGGAGTTGTTATTCTTAGTTATGCTGGGGCCATAACCAAATTCCAAATGGTATGTTTTTTGTCTGCTGCTCATGATATCGTGTCTCCAGCTCACAACTCCAATGGAGTTCACTTTTTTCCTTTCCCCTGGACGTGTTTCACCAAAGATGCTCTGTTGCATCGACCTTTTCAGAGATCTTTGACCCACTTTGACCTAGGCAGCAGGATGAGTCGACGCCGCCAGACAATTCCCAATCGGACGTCGATTCTGAAGCGTTTACGGGTGCGATGACGGCGGAATGCGAGACAGTTCGCCTGCCTGCAGTTGTGAAGTCGACACGTTTGAGCTCAACACATCGCGATGTAGCGATTTCACAGGACGGCAAAATATTAAACTTGGAGGTAAGCGTCGATGGAAAGACGCATCTTGCAGCCTTGTACCCCATGTCTTTACTTGCACCGTCACCGCAAAGAAATTGTACGAGGAACGACATGACAAGCAGTCAGTTATCTGTATTTCGTTGATGTGTCAAAATTCAATTCCTAATGATATAGCTTCTTCCACAATGTTTGAGCTTCCGACACAATCATGATCGAGTTGCCCCACATTATTGATCGAGATTCTCAACTCTCATCGATGGCATCTCGCTCGCCTCAGACTTCCTTCTCTGTGCCCACAATCAACGTTTCCGCGCTTCGACAAGCGAATCCTGCGCGATCAGACATCCAGTGGACTGCCAACGAAATTCGAGATGCGTGCATCACAACGGGCTTTTTCCAGATCGTGAACCACACTCTGGACAAGGATTTTGTAGACAGAGAGTGAGGATTGAAGTCGGAAATTATTTGTAGCAGTTTACATTCATTTATAAATTGCCAGATTCTAGTTTACGCTAAGAGGGTGAAGTCCATGGTGAAGTCCAAAAGCTTCCGGATTTGATGAATAGTGGTGCCAAAGGTTGGCCACAGCAACTTGCAAGGGAGCTCGCCCAACCCCACTCGCAAACCAGAAGTCCCAAGGGGGCCCCTTGGAGATTGTGAAGAGTTGAACAAACGTGCCCAACTGATGGAAACACGAAAGGACTTCTGTCTCTAATAATGTTTGGTGCTTCGATAAAATGTCGCGTTTTTTGGACTCATTCCCGATGCCACAAAGATTCACCCCAATTCACACAAATCTCTGTGGCAGAGGATCTCTAGATCTCTGAAAGGCATTTTGTCTGTGTACAAGGACCCCAGATTCTTTACCCCCAAGATTGCTCGCACTTCTGTCTGCCACACGTTTGCGCATTTGGCCAAACCCATGACAAGTGGCCGGTCTTTCAGAGGTTTCGAGAGGCGCCCTTGCAAAGTGTGAACAATTCAAACTCTTGCCAGAATGTTGGAGATGCGATAAAGTTTTGCAAGAAATCTCACCACAAACGAGACCTAAAATATAGGAGTCATACACATGTCTCTTGTTTGGTGGTTATAGTCCTCGTCGTCCCATATCTCCAAAACCCCTTTACTCGACGTATCGTAGAACATGTACTGGATTGCACACGTCCTCACTTGGAGCTTGAATGACTTGCTTTGATCTATGAAATCCAACAAGACATTTTCTCGATCATCTTTGAAGAAACGATGCGTCAAATCATCAATCCGGTAGCTATGTGGGTTGTAGCGAATGAATATGATTGGCAAAAGTGTTTCCTTCGGTCGCTAAAGCATTGATTTCTTCGTGCATGCGAGATATGTCACACGAAATGCCGTATCCATTGTGTTGCCATTCGTCCACTTCGAGAAATATATAATATGCGTTTCCATCATTGTTCATGAGTAACACAAAGTCCGAGAGAGCTTGTACTCTTCCCAGTGCCGCTGTTGCCACCACAAAAGTCGATAGTATGTTCGCGTTTGTGGGGGATGTTGTGACGCTTGAAAAGATTCGCGATTCTTTCCTCTTCTTTCTTTCTGATCTGAATGTAAGTTGTTTCGTGTTTTCGTTTGACGTGTAACGAAATGGCGCCCTGGCTCGCACTTTCGTACGAGCAAGTTTCCTCTGGGCACCAGTACGGTTTCTCCCCAGTATGTTTGAGGCGCACGTGTCTCTCCAAATTGGCCACCTTCTTTGCTTCATACACACAATCATCGAAAGTACACGGATAACGTAAACCTTCGTGTACCACACGTTTGCGATTCCTTAAAGTGCTCTTTTGACTGTACTGTTTCCCACACTGCTTGTTCGTTCTTTCGTCGATAACGTGATCGCATAAAAACTCTTTCTTGCCTGTATGGGAGACTGTGTGAATCTTCAAAGCCGCGGGCAAGTCTCACACACATGCTCTCCCTTGTAGATAGTGTTGTGGATACGAAGTCCCGATTCCGAGCGAAACGTTTTCTTACAGGGAACGCATTCAAAGATGTTGTCTCTGTGATTGTCGCGATTATGTTTCCAAAGTGCGCTGCTGGACTTAAAAGATTTGACGCTGACGCTCGATCGCACGGGCAGCAAAGGTTATGGGATCTCCCAGGAGGACGGAGAGATCCCGCGACAGTGCTTCGGTTGGAAGTCCGAGGGGATATTCTATCCAGTCCGCAAGAGTAGGAAAAGAACGTCCAGGGGGATTTTCAGAAGCAAGCAGCGATTGGTTTTGAGTTGGTGCGATGCGTCCATTGCGAAGAGGTAGCAATCCAGCTCGGAAGGTGAAGGAGCTGAGGCAGCTGAGGCAACGAACTAGTTCGGGTTCCGATGAAGAACTTGTAGACCCCAGTAATTATGATATGGCGGAATCTCACAGCCCTTGTGAAACCCCGCGCAAACGGACACAATCTATTTTTACATAAGCAACATAACTATCCGAAGAAAGAGGATTTCTTTGCTGGAGTGGCCACTTTTGCGCCTTTCTGTTGCTGCGCGAGTTGCACCAAAGCACCAATCATCTTGTTATGCATTTCCGAGTCTGTTCAGAACGGTCAGTGGTTTAGTCAGAGCAGAAGGACGTCGCCGTGACACTCACCCATCAACAACTGCTCCCGATGGTCCTTGAGAAGCCCCAAGTACTCAAGCGTCCGCTGAGTCGCCTGTTGTAGTTTTCCAAGCATCTCTTGCAGTTCTTCCTCACTCATCGCCCTCAAGTCGTCTTCGGAATGTGTCACGAGCGCACGAGACTGTTCAAGCATTTGTTGTCGCTCTTCCATAGTGAGCGTCGACGCTTGGTTGTGATTATGCACAGTCTTCGATCGAGCATTCAGCTTCGCTTGAGTGCTGTTTGAGCGCGAGAGGCCAGACGAGGGGCCTGGGGCGAGACCTTCACGGAGGGCAGGTGCGATGCGGCTATGCGCGGAAGAGGTGGCTCCATCGGAACCTTGGTTCGAGGATGCTGGACCATTTTCGGCCCCTGTCGTAGTCCGGGGTGGCTCGCTGGAGGGATTAGCCATAGACGGTAGCGTCTTGTACGACTTATTTTAAAAAGACTTCGTGAGCCAGCTGCAGACGGAATAAGAAGCGGGAGCACTCACATCATCGAGGTTGACAGGAACACCAAGTGAAAGGAGGTACTTCTTGCGAATATGCGATCGTCGCCACCTAAATCGACCCGCGCTCGGATCTTCTCCAGAAATATCCATGGCGAGCGAACGAAGTAGGGTCACTCTGAAAATCAGCAGCGAGGTTGAGTTGCATAGATCTCAAAACAAACTAGCGAGCATTGAACGAACCCGTCCAAGTCTTCCAGGCTCAACACCACAGACAGCCGCTGCGAGGAATCGTCCCCGTCCGTCTTTTCCTCCCCGGGAACCAAGTTTCCAGAGCAGAACAGTGGCTCAAAGTCCGAAACATCCGACAAGGGCTCATCGGCGGAAGGAAACGCTCCTTGCATGAAAGTCAGCAGGGTCGATTCTGACGAAGAGGCCAAGTCAGTCGCGGCAAAAATGGACTGCAAACACAAAAATCGTTCAGCTGTGACAAAGTAATCCATTAGAACCGTACCGCAATATTCGAGATATGAGCCAACATGGTCTCATCCAATCCTGGAACAGCTAGCTGCGGTGGAGCGGGTTGGCGAGCTTCCGCCTGAGACGGTACCGGTTCGGGAGCAGCAGCTGGAGCCTCTGCGGTCGCATTGAAGTCATCAAACTCATCGTCCGACTGGCCAGAACCAACAGTAGCTCCTCCAACTTCGGGAGCAGCCTCGACGTCCGCGCCACCAAAATCTCCAAAATCGTCAAAGTCGTCGTCGTCAGCTGGGGGGTGTGCTGTGACAGTCGCGTCCGGAGGAGGAGGGAGAAATGGAGGTACGGCTTCGGGATTGGCCTCTGAGCCGGGTTGGTCCGTGATTGTAGAGTGATGTTCCTGTACTCCCTCCGGTGATAGCGAGCGATTTTGATCCGACTCTGCAGCGGCAAAATCGTCAAAGGAGTCCGCCACGCCAATGCTGGCTTGAGTTTGAACAAGGTGATCATCCAGCGGACCATTGGTGTGGTTGGACGCGTCACCGATGATGGCGTCACCAAAACTAGATACATCATGGTCCACAAGTTGCGCGTCTTTATGATCCTCCCGGCCCGTTTCCTGTTCCTGCTTTTCCACAGGATCCTCCTTGCCCTCGTCAGGTGACGATGGATTCAAAGCTTCAGGTAATTTGCTATCAGCAACTTCAAATTCACCCGTTTTCGCACTCGCAGATTCATGGTGTGTGTCATCGTGGTCCGAAGGAGGTGCTGAGGCGGTCCCCCCGATGAGCACATCGGCGGGTTCTGTTGGAGACGCATTCCCGTCGCTGGGAGGTGAGTCAGTATGGGACGTGGTACCGACTGGTACTTTCGAGCTTTCGGTAGAGATCGGAGGGTCTTTAGGGTAACAATGCAAACGAGGAGATTATCTCGAATCTTCATGCGCGTTGCTGAGATACTCGCAGCTCACCTGCGAGAACTGAAGTATTCTCCTCCTCAACCACCTTCCCCGCATGGGTAGACTCCACTACTTCCGAGGGAACCGACATATTCTGTTCCGCCTCAGTGCTTTCACGGTGCTCTAGTGCTTGACCAGCCACATGGTCTTCCTCGGCGGTAAGAACCACGTCTTCCAGCCGGTCAGGAGATGCATCGCGCAGAGCTACTGCCTCGAATTCGCTAGTGGTATTGTTGGGTGACTTCGCCGGAGAGGAGGGAATCTCCTCTGGTTTTGCGGTACTGCTCTCGCCGCCAACAGAGGCCATTCCATGACCTGTCGAGTCCACCAACGCCATATCCGGTGCTCCGTTGTGTGAGGACGGTGATACGCTGTCGGAAATCGGTGCAGAACTCTCCTCGGCTGGCTTAGGGGTGTCACCGACTTGGACGGCATCGACAGAGGTCATTCCATGAACTGTCGAGTCCGCCATCGTCACCCCCGGAGCTGTACTTTGTGAGACCGGTGACTCAAAGACGTCAAACTCGTCGTCCTCCACCGTTTCCTCTGTGGGTTGTGATTTGGCTTCTGGTTCTGTCGGCGACGGCGAGCTCGCGCCAACCCCATCAACAACGAGACTTCCAACTGGCGGAAAACGCGCAAAGGCATCAGGCGCCGTCCACGCAGGGCCCGCGACCGGCAGGGGCGGTTTGGGCGCGCCGGCCTTCCCAAACGCATCGCCGAGCTCCAACAGTTGAGGCGGGAGTCCATTCAGCACCTGATGTCCGTGCTCCGAGGATGTTGTCGTCTTTTCGTTCTGGACCGAGGATGGCGGCGAGGGAAGCGTTGGGGAGAGGGAGAGCAAGTCGCCGACTCCACCGCCTCCAGACACGCGATGGACCGTCGGGGAGCTTAGAGTCGCGGGTGGGTTGGGGAGGGACGTGGATTCGAAGTCGCCGAGGAGGTCGAAGGGGTCGGGCGCCGACATTGGGGTGGGGAAGGATGGGTGACGGTTTGTGCTCTGTTTGACTTGAACCGAACTCCATATGTCATTGAACAGGCAAAGTAAGTCAATTCGAATCATTTACATAACCAATCACATTTCTGTAGTGAAAGACGCATTTTCTTTCACTCCCGGTCCGTGCCCTATTCACACTCCTTCGACCGAATCCACCGCATCGTTCCAAACACTTCGGAATCCACCCAAATCACTGGAGTGGCGTCACCACCCGAAGACAATCCCTGCAAACGAGCCACAAACACCATCAAAATCTCGTCACGCATTCAGTACCGAACCCCCCCACAAAAGAACACCCACATCGGTACCCGCCCCACCGCACGTATTCACGTTCGCTCCCCAAACCCACCCGTCCCTAAACGCTGTGCAGACTTTGAACAGGGCGCCCGGAGAGAGAGCGATTTGGGCGGGGTCGGTGGGAGTGAACTGCGGTGCAAAGGATATTGAGGGGCGCTAGCAAGGAAGAATGTTTTGGATGGTCCAAGAGAGCGGTTCTGCTTACCTCGCGATCGACAGTGAGGATCGGCCCACTGCATCCGAAATCAAACTGTGGGAGACGTGCGAAATTACTGGGTCCCACCAGGGCGGCGTAGGAGGGGTGCCCAGGGGTCGGAGGCGCGACAGGCGTGACCGCCACAAGTGGCGCATTGTACGGCGGTAGGGAGGGGTCACGGGCCACGTATGCTTTCATCTCAGGCCCAGGAGCGGGTGGAAGCGGTTTGGGCGGGCAAATCTTCTTGCGCATGCTGATGGCGCACAGGATGAGCACCAAGGTGAGCACGCCGCCGACGGTGCCGCAGATGATTTTGGCGAGGGCACGGTCTGCGATGTATGATGAGGACGAGGAACGTGAGGGTGAGGGGCTGTAGTCTCCGCTCCCGCTCCCGCCCCCGCTCATGAGCGGTGGAAGTGATGAGGGAGGGTATACGAAGGGGTGCATGGAGTGAAGAGCTTTTTGGCGCACGTATGGAGCCCGGTATTGCTAGCGTTGGAGAACCTTGTGAGTCTGCATGAAGGTGTGATGGACCCCGTGCGGAAACCGACGCGGCAGTCAACGTTTCCAGACAGGTTGTTGAGGGAGAGGTCTAGAATCGTGAGTGTGGTCGTGGTCACCACAGAATGCACAGCAGAAGTCCCCGTCGGTGCTGCCTCCGTCTGCGACGCGCCCGCACTTGCCGCCGTCGTAATCCCTCCGGCTCCATACAACGGGCAACTGATGGCAGTCACGCCGATTGCGCCTCCGATGATGAACCCCGGACAACAGACGATGCCGTACAACGTGACACCGCATTCCCCATCGACGCGCACTCCCGAACCGTCTCGCCCGTTGTAGCTTCCCCGGCGGTGCCTCCGCTGGATAACCAGGTGAGTTCTTTTTTCCGGGCGCGTGCCAGCTCTAGTGTGTTCGCGGTGTGCTGACCATATTGTGCGATTGACGTGTTCGTGCACCCTTCGACAGCCCCCACATCCTGCCTACGCCGCCCTCGTCGGACCCAGTAACTTTGCACACCTCCCACACTTCGATTTCGGATCCAGTGGGCCGATCCTCACTGCCGAGCGTGGCGTAAGACATCTGCCTCGTACAATCTACCTTTTTTTCTCACGCATAAGACCCCTGGGCCGGTCTAAAGGTGGTACCGCCGCCGCAGTGAAGTTGAACCTTGTGATGCGGTGATGCCGATGTTGGAGTCTTGTTCGAAAGGAGGTTATGTGTGAACTGGGTGGAATCTCGCATCTATGATTGTAGTGATGAAACGGAAAGAAGTCGCTATTGGAATCCCCCGCAGTTTTCGAGGTTCCCAGCTGAGATGCATTTGTCCCCCTTCCTCAGCGCTGCCATGAAGGTCCATGGAGGGGTGGCATACGTCACTTCAAAGAAACCCCTCAAGCCGAGCCCCAGGAATCAAAACAATCCCCAGTATGTAAATTTTGGGTTTGAAGTGAAAAGCAGCTCACGGGACATGGTAATTGGAAAAAACGACATTGCAAAGAAAGTCCTGTTTGGCTTATTCCCCCGCTCCCGTACCGATTACACGATAAATACCGCTCGATAACATACTTCAAATCAAATTAAGGTTCGAACTTCGACTCCGGGACAGTCTCGACCCCGCCACTTCACATCATCATGGCGGCGAGGACAACCGCGACGGCCGGAACGAACGCGCCAGCACCGACTTTGAGCATTCCAGCTGCGCCGGGCTTGGTTCCAGTCGGGGTCGAGCCCGAGGCGCCGGCAGTGACACTCGCGGTGGCGGACACAGAAGCAGAAGGACCGGCCGTCCGTGTCGAAGCGCCGCTCGTACTGCTTGCCCCCGGCAGGGCAACGGCGTAGGCGGCGCAGGAAGCGTTAGTGGCGGTTGGGCACGAGTCGTCGGTGCAGATGGACTGGAGCTCGTTGGGGGCGCCCGGGACAAGGGGAGCGGCGGGGAGACATTTTTGGTTGAAGGCGGAGTTGAGCAGGCCGCCGACGACGGCGATGTCGGAGTCGGCGACACCGAACGATTGGGCGGCGAGTGCGACCTTTAGGATGAGGGCGGGAAAGTTGAATGAGTGGAAAGTCGGGCAAGGTGTGGGTACAGTGACCAATGCTCACCTGGGTGATGAAGAAGTCCATTTCCGTCTTGTTGAGTCGCATGAGCTTGTGCACCTCGAACATGGACGTGACGCCCTCGTAGGTAGGAAAAGCGGAGCCGCTCGCCTGGGCCGAGCACCCCAAGAGCGCACCAAATCCAGTGTACAAGTGCGTTATGAGGATGTACTGGTTCGACTTGGTGTCCATGGCGGGGGTGTTATTGAGCAGCGGAGCGGCGCCGCCACCGTCGAGGAAGTTGACTGCGCTGGGTACCTTGTTGCGGTTGGTGGTCTTGTCGGCGCCGGTGAAGTACTTTGCGAGGCCGCCCGAGGACGAAAGGATGTCGGGCACGAGGACCGACTGGTTGGCGGCGGGAGAGTAGTTTCCGATGACGACGGTGTTGACGAGCAGAGTCATCAGAGTGAGCTCGTTTTCGGCAGTGATCTTCTCTAAGACGGTGTGGGTGTAGTCTGCGCCGACGATTGAGACCGATGTGAGGGATTGAGCTTGAGCAACATCGCCCGCAGATCAGACCACACTCACAATCGCAAATCGTCTGGTTCGTGGGTCTGCCTGCTCCTGAGGAAGTGCTCTGGCCAAGGGCGGGCGTTCCCGAAAAACCAATCAGGCATCCAACGGCGACGGTGGCAATGAGAGGCGGCTTCATCGTTGCAATTTAGTGCTTGGTGCATTCACTCCGGGTCTCTTCCTTTTAACGCCCAAATCTGCCGAAGATTTCAAATCGCATAAGGATGCGTTTGTTTGGCTTGGCACTGGCATACTTCCGTGTGACACAGGCAAGGGGGCGGTGCGTCCCCACCCCTGAGTAGCCAGCCACAGCACTGCGACCGTTCGCACATCGCATCGAAGCATTTCCAAAGACACTTACCGTCTAATGTACAACACATGATATGCACGAGGAACTGAGCAGCGTGGGCATGCCTGAACAGTTCACGTCCCTTTACAGCGGGAGCGATTATGAGTCCACTCGTGCTGCAGCAGTAACTTGCCTGGCTCAGTGTGTTTCCAGTCTCCTTATCGAACTCATTCTTTTCACTCCGGAGAATCGTTTCACTGATAGGGTGAGGGTCCGGGGAAATGCTTGTTTGTTGACGGAAGGCCTGAAGGGGTCAGGGGTCGGTCTAATTTTAAGTTTGCCGCGCCACAGCCGGGATGGAAAACATACCGACGGTCCATTTCCATGGAACATATGCTCATCGTGGTAAGCTTGCCGCCCCCGTGGGGAGGAAATGGGCGAAAGGTCAGTTATGTAAAACACAAAGCTGCACTTCAAGGATAAACGCTTCTTGTGCACGACAACCTCATACCAAACTAACAGACACCTTTATCCTAACTCCCCGCTGTCTATGAGACTGTCTTATATCCCTGGACTGTTGGTGCCGATGTTTCTTCTAAGTTGTAATAAATAACGGAGGAGGATTACATTATGTTCTGCTATTTTTGCTGTGATGTCTTGGTGCCTCAACTAGACTGCACACAACATCGCGCCGAAACAGTCCGTGCAAAGCCCTGCCCTCCACGCCAACGTAATCAAACAATCCAAATCCACCGAATCCGTCTACTTCGTCGGCTTCGTCTGGCACCCGAGCAATCCGCTCTGGATCATCAAGCACGAACTCGTCCGCACCTCGTTCCAGCAAGATCTCCACCACTTTCGGATTTCCCCTGGCGACGGCATTGACCAATGCTTGATCGTTACGTGCGTGGATATCCGCACCCCGATCCACCAGAAGTGGCACAATCTCTCCGCTCGCATCATTCAGGGCAGCCTCTCGAAAGGCCTCATCCTCCTGTGCGTGGATGTCAGCGCCGCGGTCGAGGAGAAGCTGTACAGGAATTGGTCCGTGGATGTGAGCACGGCGGGCTGCTTTACGAAGCGCGATATCGCCATCTACGTGCGGTACCCGATAAGAAAGCGGATTCGGCAGTCCACGTTTCCGGTCAAGTTGTTTTGCCACAGGCCCACGGACGTGAGCGAGGTTGTGTTCCACAGGTCAGGCCAGCATGTTCGTTGGAAAGGTCTAGGGAAGATAAATTTGAGAGGCTCGTGAGGGAAGGAATGGAGCCACTGAGAAGGTTGTTCCTGAGGTTGACGGTTGCGAGCGGAAGGCCCTCGAGAGACGGAATCTCGCCCGAAAGTCGATTACCGTGCAGGTCAATTTCGGACAGGTTTTGAGCACCGTGAGAGACGGAATGGTGCCGTTGAGAGTGTTGTCGAACAAAAATTTGACGTTGACATGACTCAGGAATCGGTCCAGAGAGTTGATTTCCGTCCATTCCAATCTCGTGATCTTCGAAAGACCGGCAAGCGAGGGGATTGGCCCGCTCAGCAGATGCCCTCTCAAAGACAAAACTTCGAGTTTCGTGAGCACCGATAAGTCCGGAATAGGCCCCTCAAATCTCGTATTGTAGTGGTATATGAGGGGTTTATGAACATGACAAGGACCACAGTGACCCTGTCATCCCCAGAGCACCCAAAGTAGATCGCATTGCTGCAGCAGAAACCCGTCCGCCTCGAGTACTCTGCGCGTGAGTGGTTGAAAAGCTTCTCGAAGGGCGCGCAGTCCTCTGCCTGCTACAGTGCGGCCACGGAGGGCGACCTCATAAACACAGCGAGGATTACCGCGATGGCAATCAACGGCCACGCAGAGGTGCGATCGGCACGGGAAGCGTTGCACGGCATGCGTAAAAGTGAACCGGGCGAAACAAAATGACACCTGACGCCCTTTGACGTGGTCATGTGGCATTCACGGGGAGGCGTTACTTGCCTCGGGTCAAACCTTGGATCAACCTTACATATCCGCAACGCAAGCGCACCCCGCGACATCGTAAAGTGGAAGGGACGGGAAAGACGTTCGAAACTAATATGTGCATTCTGATTCCCACACCACCGCATACATGCGCAATGCTACTTGGCCACCGCGAATATACACACACCAATCCACCATAACCTCCCCAGGTCCTGGTCCTGCTCCAACTCCTTAACGGTACGACTTCTGGTACCTGGAACGGGCGCCGGGACCGCCAAACTTCTTGGGCTCGGCGCGGCGCGGGTCGGCGACGAGGAGGGTACGGTCGTGGGAGAGGAGGATGTCGCGGATTTCTTTTTTGGAGGCTTCGTCGACGACTTCGTGACGCGGGGAGGTGGAGAGGGGAAGAGGTGGAGATTTAGACAATGGAAAAGAATAAGATATGCGGCTCAGCAAGTCGTCCAATCATTCTGTGGTGGGAGCGCTTCAGTCGACCGACGTAGTACTTTCCAGCTTGATCTCCTTCCGAAAAAAATACATGGTGCCGGTACAGTCCACTCGCTTTGCACTCCATCGACTCGAACCACGTCCAAAGGATCCCTACCCTCACTTCCACCATCCGTAGCAGACACGCACACCCCACCACCGCCAAACACTCACACTTCTGGTAGTACGCAACGATGCCCTTCGCTAGGGCCTGCCTGATGGCGTAGACCTGGGAGGTGTGCCCACCGCCCTTGACGCGGATCCTGATGTCGACACCGGCGAAGCGCTCCTTGCCGAGGAGGAGGACGGGCTCGTAGACCTTGAAGCGCAGGATCTCGGGCTGCAGAAGGTGCAGAGGGGTTCCGTTCAGGTGAAGGAGACCCTTGCCCTTCTTGACGTGGGCGACGGCGGTGGCGGTTTTCTGGGATGGGAATGAAGGGGATGGTTGAGTGAGTGGTCACGGTGGGATGGTGGGTAGAAGGAGGTGAACGACACCAGTGAGTGGGTTGTCCTTCCACATCCGTCCACGTCGATCGACACCGGGTCATCCCGCGAGAATGCAAACCAATTGTCCATGACGCCCTCCATTTGAAGTTTTCTTTCATTTATGGGACAAGACGTCCAGCGCGGTGATTGGTCCGCGTTGCGAAAGGTTGCCCTCTCCAGTTCAACTCTCCATGTTCGACAAGATGCCCCCGGGAACAATCGACACTTGTTCGTCCACCACGTTCCATAATGCGTACTGCTCCAATCCCGGTCCACACATCGCCTCCTCCCCTTTCCTCCCACCCAATCCACCTTTCCATCCCAAGTCCCCAGGCAGTCCAAACCGTCCATCCTTCCACCCTGCGTCTCCGTCCACAGATCGAAAATCACCTTTCTGCCGTAAGTTTGGACGGACTCGGCCATGGTTGCGATCGTGGGGGATGGATGGATGTGTCGAAAGATCGAATTGCGTGTGCCAGATTTGTTGTGTGCACTGGAAAACTATTCTTCACAACACCTTGGCAGGTTGCATCTTCTCTCCACTTTTCAACAGATAAAAGATTTTCCCTTGGTCCAAAGTTGACGTCGTTCCCGCCACTTCTATTTTTTGTACTGTGAAACGCCTGAAGGTCCAATGAGTGCCCGAATGCATAAATGTAGCCAGAAATAGGCCCATTCTCTTCTCGTGACGAGAAAACTTGGTCGGAATCGACTCCAACGAACAGCTTGTTGTTTGTGTTTCTGGCTCGGAAAAAAAAAGAGATCTGCTTTGGTCACACTTGGAATTCAGCGACCGCGAGCCAGAGCGTGAGTTGGACGGGCGGAAGGAGAGCGCACGCGGGCAGTGGACGTGTGGAGACAGGAGACTGGAGCGACGGTGGACTCGGGGCGGTCTGGCGGCAGGAATGGATGGATGGATGGGTCAGTGTGAATTGGAAGGAAAGAAGACTAAGGGAGGACGCTGATGGAACTCGACGACTACACTGGCGGACTCGATGTGCGCTGTGGCGATATTAAGATTTCTTCGGAACGCCTCTTGTCCTCGGTGATGTGCCTGCTTTCTCCCCACGTTCACCATGTCGCTCAACACACACCACCGCCCACTCTCCTCTCCTCTCCCATCACTCTCAACTCTCATCCACAGCGCTGATCCAAAATGGGTTTCCGCCACAATAACCAGCTTCCGGGCAACCACTTCCGCAAGGATTGGCAGCGCCGCGTCAAGACCTGGTTCGACCAGCCCGCCCGCAAACTGCGCAGAAGACAAGCGCGTGTCGCCAAGGCTGCCGCCATCGCGCCCCGCCCCGTCGATGGACTGATTAGGCCTGCCGTCAGAGGTCAGACCTTCAAGTACAACACCAAGCTGAGGGCTGGACGAGGCTTCACCTTGGACGAGCTTAAGGTGAGCATAGGTTTTGGAAAGCGGCGCTTCGTGGGAGGAGGTCACGGGGTGGAGGGTGTTTGCCGGTGATTCGATTTGGGGCCAGAATGTCGACATAATGGAGCCGAATCAAGAAGCTCGAAAGCCACACCGCCAGTCGTTTGTCCAACCTTCTTCACTTCGTCGCCTCTTCTTTTCTTCTCTATTTCCTTCCAAACACCTCGTGCTCACATCTCCTCCTACCCCGCACCCGTAGGCCGCCGGCATCCGCCGCAAGGAGGCCCTCTCCATCGGCATCTCCGTTGATCACCGCCGCAAGAACCGCTCCGAGGAAGGCCTTGCCCTCAACGTCGAGCGCCTGCAGGCCTACAAGACCCGCCTCGTCGTGTTCCCCCGCAAGGCCAAGAAGCCCAAGGCTGGCGATGCCGACGTGCGTTCTCTATTCTTATCCCCACTGTTCGTTCGTCGCGCTCATTGCTCCCCACCTTTCAGGCCGCCGCCGTGGCCGCCGCGACCCAGCTCACCACTCCCATCCTGCCCGTTACCAACGACAAGACCCAGACCGAGGCCCCCCGCGCCGTCGTGAAGGACAAGCTCCCAGCCTTCTTCAGGCTGCGCAAGGTAAGGCTTTTCCCTTCCTCCTGTATTCCTAAGGAACTACTAACCTCCCCTATCTCCGAAGACCTGGTCCGACACCCGCCTGTCCGGAAAGCGCGAGAAGGCCGCGCGCGAACGTGCTGCCGAGGCCGAGAAGAAATAAGCTGTGTGTTCGTCGTGAGGCGGTGGAGGCTGACGGTGGATGCGTGGTTGTGTGTTACATTAGTCGGTATCATGTTGACCGAGTGTATGCGGCGGTATGCAATGCAGGCACCGCCCCGCTCGGGGTGGGGTGCACTCAAATATTGAAATCCTTTTGGGTTGTTGGATCCGTGGAAAACTTGACTCTGGAAAATTTTGGTGGTTCCTTAGTTTGTTCCACGAACTTTGAATCACCTCTGCCTCTTCTTTCTCCCATGATTTCGTCGCTGAATCAGCCGTCCAACTCCTCCAGCGCCCACGCCGCATCGCCGCAAGGAGGTTATTGGTGGACACCCGCGAATCGCGAATCGCCGAATCCGGGAAGATTATGCAGAATCACATACTTTGGCGCCTTCGCGTGTCGCATCTCTGGCCTCTCCGCTAGGTTTCAAAGTCGTTCGAGCGGGATGTGCTCCAGACCTGTATTGTGCGATTGCGGAGGTCGTGTTCGAGGACGAGGGCGCCAAAAGAGCTGCGCGATATGTTCTTTGTTTTGCAAAGATATCACGGGCTTCTTGAGATGGTGGAGGTATTCAAGGAGATTGGAGTGGACAGGGACTTCAGTACCAGCGCGGATACCATTGGGATGAAGCCGAGGTTGTCGCAAGCGAATGCAGCGTCTTTGCTGGCACGTCTTGGTTATGGGAGAAGGATGTCACTTATTCACAACCTCGCGTATATTTCATATGGTGATGATCTCAATGATTTCTGCGATGGTATCAGGAACGAGTGTGGACGACTTCGCCCGCAGGTGAGCGTCAATCCTCATTTCAGACTTTTCATCTCATGACTAACGTTTTTCCGTTCGTGAAGGACATTGACGCAGTTCTATTGGCCAATCCGATCCCACCCTCCCCACCAACCTTTCCGCAAAGCAAATGGATCACGTTCCTCCGGTATCTTCACGAATGTGATTTTCATGATTTACCACTGAAGTATGCTGGAAGCAGAGAGGCGTACTTGGAAGGACTCATCTATGCAATGCTGCAGCGAGAAACATGCCATTCAGAATCACTGGAACAGTTTTCAGAGCAAGGATAACTATGCATACACAACAGAACATCCTTGGGCTATATCAGAACTACTTCACGCCAAGAGGATCAACACGTTCGAATGCTTCTAGATGGTGGACTGGTCGCTGACAGGCACAGAATCGCACAAAAAAATTGAAGAGCTCTTCAAAGCTGAAGAACCAGCCATCAGTTTGACGATGGACATCTTTGCTGCGTGGAATTTTTGTGGCGGACGGGATAAATTCTCAGACTGTCAAATTGTACATTGCTTTCAGCAACAACAACGAGGAGGCGCTGGAAAAGGCGCAACACTTCCTTAACCAATTTCGTACTGATAGCGATGGATGACTCGTGCTTGGCCGTGCAAAAATGTTTTTAATGAACGACTTCTTTCAAAGTGTGGTGGTGGACATCATGATGTTCATGCCTCGCTTGATCACCGAATGCACTCAAAAATTAAGGCAGCAAAAGAGGGACCTTGTGGTACCTCTTATTCGTGGCATGTAGAGCTTCGCTGTCAAGGAATGTGCTATTGCACGAATCGAGCGAAATATCAAGAGCATCAACGAGGATTTGAAGTACCGCATGGGTCTTAGTCTAGAGGAAGCTGACGAAGTGCGGAGTGTTCGGGGAAACGAGCTCGTTCCACGTGAAGACGGGTCCGATCTCTTCAGGTCTCTCGAATGGTAATCAGAATATAAGGATTGGTAGATTCCAATCATGTACGATGAATGCGCAATACTTTCCATCGGTCGGGAGGGTAAATTAGCACATTCCACTCATTCATTGATAACTTTGCGTGATAACTTTTTTGAATCATGAGCATCAATAACGGCGCCAGTGCTATGGGGTCAATGGGGATGTGTCTGTTACCAAACCGCGAAATACTATTATGTAGTGACCAATAAGCACTGAGCTAGTGCGAAGCAAAGCGCCTGTCGGATTCCTTGAATTGTTAAAGAATTGAGGTTTGGTTTTTAGGGTCCGGCGCACTCACCCTCACACGGCTATGGTCGTTGCTCCCTGACTATGATGACAACCATCTTCCTCAGGAAATTCTGTCAATCTGCCGAACCGGAGACCCCCACCTCTGTTTCTTATCTCTTCGTTCTATGCTGGCGGGGATGGAGGAGACATACCTACCTCGCCCAAGTTAACGAACCGCTCACTCGCCTTAGAGGAGCTGCCGGGGCGTCATCAAGGATTCCCTGATGTTCAAGAAAACATCGCATCATATAAAACCGTGGATGTGAGTTCCATCCTGCTGTTCTATCCAAAGGACATAATAATGCCCAGACTTTGCTACCGTGACTTACATCATTTTGGGGTTGACAGAGCGCCGGGGACGGAGCCACGGCGTATAAAAGGATGAAGATTGCATCGCGAGATCGGGGAACTTGAAGAGGGGGACAGTATAGCCGAAGTACTCATGAGAGAGCCTTGAAGTCTTATTAAAGTGCCGCAGGGCTCCGAGTTCGCTTCGGGTAAGCAGTAAGACATCAGTCGTCGTGAGTAGCAAATTTGAGTTGTTCGGGTGGACCAACATGGATGCATTATGAACGTGAGTTTCGATGAGATTCCTGAAGTTGACAAGCACTTAACGGGAACAGATGGTTGTATCGTGACTTCTGATCAAAATTATTCCCAGCTCCTGAAAAGCGAATAAAAGGCATCGGGGACTGTATGATCTCTTGGCACACTTGCCCAAAGCTACCTGTCCAACAATTAACTACGAGTACTCAATCGCGAAACGCTATCCAAGCATCAACGGAGCAGAAGGATTCACTTCCGTTTTGGTGTGCTCATGGAGAGTCGTGTACACTCGGACGATGCACTACTGCCTGAATATGAGCTGAGGCAGAGAAGTGATCGCATCTCCGAGGCCAGCAAGTTTGCTACCTGGGGATCGTCGCTGCAAGGAGCACAGACGGAGGAGCAGCCCGCCGTAGGAAGAGAGAACGGAATTCAAGGTGCCGCGCCGGCAGAGAACCGTTCCAATCCTGCCCACACCCCTGACATTTCCACAGACAGAGGTGATGCCGTTTTGACGACCACACATGATCATGGCGACGACCACTCGAATCTTTCCTCCATTGGCCGAACCGCAACGTCAAAGTTGGGCAGGCCAACTCTAGCTCAACGGGTGGCGCGACCCTTCGGGACCTTGAACCGTTTCCGACCCAGCACTCGTTTGTCAACACGAGAGGTGGAAAATAGCAACGATATCAATATGGAAGGAGAAGTGGGAGATACCGAAAGCGACACGGAATCAACACACCGCACCGTAACGGCGAAAAGCACAAAGTCTCGCAAAAAAAACTCTCGCGCCAAGCTGAACGATAGAAATACCGCATGGAAAGCGAGGACAGGGGTTCTCAAGGATGAGTCGGTGCTTATTTTGAATTTCCTGGTCAGGGGATCCAATTTACGAAGCCATTACACGATTGCAACTGGCAGATGTCTCGATTCACGCGATGGGTACTCATAGCTGGGATAACGCTATCCTCAGTTCAGTCCATTTTTGCTATGATTTTTGGAAGCGTCATGACATATGGACTTGGCACGATTGAATACGACGCAACTCGAACACTTGGATCTGCAGCGGATGCCGTAACGGTGAGTGAGTCCTGCGCTATAGGTGCTTAACTTTGTCTCAGGAAAACAGGCTTACATCATCCTGGCAGGATTCCAATCTGCCTCTGAAAGCCGTCGTCTTTTGCTATCTGATGACACAATTATGTGGCTTTTGGCTGTATTCAAGTGCAGTGAGTTCTTTTCGCATCTTCAGATCTCGGAAGTTTCCCTCATCTGGTTTCCTCCAATATTCTTCAGGTCACCACAGGAAACCAGATCGAGCTGTGAGCTGAATACTTGTGCCTTCGTCCAAATGAACCTTGTCCATATATCCCTTTTTACCCCTATATCAGGCTCGGCTTTGCCTTTTTTGTGGTCATCAACGTCATCATATCCTGTGCGATGACGTTGCAGCACTACTTCATCACAAATGACCTCTCTGTACTTCTACCAAATTTTTCGCATCCGTTGACCAAAACCACTCGATACTTTGTCTTCGCGAACACTATTTTAAGCGGAGCTGCATTTTTTGTGTGGATTTGGATCGTTTGGAAGCCTTATTTTTACCTTGGGTGGAGGGTGTACTGGCTGAACGGCGCGGACCCAAAGTCAAAACGTGAGTTCAAGTAAACTTTGCGGGTCCTTTTCGTATGTCTTTTTGACGAAATGGAGCACTATAGGCCGCATCTCTGTTATCCACATTTTCCACGTCCTCCACAAAATCTCTTCCGTCGCGCTCCTGGCAACCTGCTTCTACTACTATGTCCTGATCCACATTCCAGGCAAAGAGTACATCCCCGCTACAAGTGGCATGTTCGTCTTTGTGTTCATCACGGGCTCGAGTATCGTGTTCGGGCTGGGGCTCAGCGCGGTGAGTTCAAAGGCTGGCTACCTGAGTACCACGAGTCAACCACGTCATCTCGGCATTTTCACAGGCACACCAGCGATCACCTGCAACCATGTCCCTTTTCATGCTCGTTTCGTGCGCTGTGATAATCCCGCTCGTGCAATCCTGCGTGGGCCTCAGCAAACATTTGGGTTTTAGCACCGTGACAACGTGGCAGTGGCGATCTCTGCCTATTGTGATTGCCTTTGGTGAGGATGATATCTTGCTTTTCGCGTGATGATTCGTTGAAATGGAAAACGTCGATTGCTTTGCTACCAGAGGGATTATCGGTCGTCACACTTTCCATCACGGCACTGATTGGATCCGTCAACGCCTACTTGTTTGTCAAGTACCCAGACGACGGTGAGTTTCTCGGCTGCGTTCTGATTTTTTTTGGCACGTTATTATGTAACGAAATCTGCCTCATTGTTGTATTCCCTGCTACAGGAGCTCAAAGCAAGTCGTCGAATGTCGAATGGACTCTCGTGTAAAGCTTTTCTGCAAGGGGTTCGACTTCGTGGATTGTGTGCGTGCCGCACTCGCAGAAAGCCCTTCACCCTTCGCCAGGGGAGTGTGAGCTCCAAGCGAGTCACCAGCTGGGACGCTTTGCATTAGTGTCCTGAGCATGTATCATTATCAGTGGTGGATTCAACACTCGAAAAATATGTACTGTGGACGCACGATTCCTCAAACCGATCGCGGAAAATAACTGCTATTTCCTTCGCTTTCTGTCCATCAACGCCGCAAACTCTACCTCCATGTCGCTGCATTATCCGTCGACGCCCGCCTCAATCGAACATGCCGGTCCCAGTCGATCGGCTCGGGAAGTCTCCTGCCACCACTGTCGCTGCATCCGGGGAAATCCTTCACAAACACATCCTGATTCGCCCTTCGTGTGTCGCACCTCTGGTCGCTCCGCCAGGATTCAAAGTCGTTTGAGTGGGATATACTCCAGACTTGTACGCTACGATTGCGAAGGGCTTGTTTGAGAACAAAAGCTCCCCGGGAACTTCGCGACATTTTGTATGTTTTGCGCCAGTACTATGATCTTGTGCGGATGGAGCAGGTGCTCAGGGAGCTTGGAGTTGCCGACGACTTCACGACGCTCGCAGACATTATCGGAACAAAACCCAAGTTGTCGGAAGCAGACGCCGCTTCGTTGCTCCGTCGGTTTGGCTATGGACGCAGAAGACCCCTGCTACACGTCATTTCGGACGTTTCGTATTCCTGTTTTGAGCGCAACAGTAAATATCAGAGCTTCTGGACCACTGTTCGCAAGGAGTAAGGACGTGACTGCATGGAAGTGTGTGCTTTTCCCAAACTTTCACACTTCATCGTGGCAATCGTTTTGTTTTCGCAGGATATTGACCCGATTCTTTCAACCACGCCAACTCCTGCCTGTCCACCAAACTTTCCGCAAGACCTTTGGATGCATTTCTTGCGGACTCTGCACAAAGGCGATTATGACCCTTCTATCTTACAGAATGATGGGAGCAACGAGGTGTATTTTGAGGGTCTCATCCATGCAAATTTGCCTCGAGATGTGTATCTCTATGCCGTACAGGAGTTGTGGTGCAGGCACTTGGGCGTCGATAGCACGCACGACACCGGAGAACTCCCGCAGATTGTGAAATTGCATCTTCGCTCCAACCGGATCACTGTGCTTGAATGCTTTTGGTTGTTAGATTGGATGGACGACATCGATACATGGGAGAAGATTGAGGGATTCTTCAAAGCCGAGGGACCTGCCATCAACGAAAAATTTGACATTTATGCTGGCTTGGGTGCTTTGTGACGGGCGTGCCTACCTCAATGGTTCGCTCATTGTAGCCGTAGCAGGTACGACGAAGCGCTAGGAAAAGCCCAGTACTTCCTCAAGCACACCTGCGCTAATGGTGTGGGCTGGCGCGTCCTTGGAGGGGCATATGCAGCTTTGATGTAGGGAAAGTTAAGGGCGGCGGCGTTTGATGTGAGGTGGCTCGTGCCTCATTTTGATCAACTCGTGGGCTCAAGCATAAGGACAGCCAAAGAAGGATCTCGCGATACCATTTGTTCGCGGAATGGTGAACATGGTTGTGCGTGAGGATGGATGGGCTACAGATGGTGGGGCGCCGAGGGAGAAATGAAGAAGATCAGGGAGGAGTTGGACCGGATTGGTCTCACCAAGGACGAAGCGGAGGTGCGGACTATTTTGGGGAGCGAACTTTAGCTCCACGGAGAAGTGGCCGTTGAGGAAATGCACATTTGAAGGATTCCGCTTACTTAGGTAAGCGTTGTAGGTTTTAAGATAGTTGAACTAGTAGGATTTCAAATGATTCCGTGAATATAATATGTACCGAAAGGGGAGAGGAAACAGCAGGCAAAATGGTATTTTACTGCACCCTAGGCCACAGAACACCTGAACTGGCACCGATGATTACGGAACGCAGCATTCTCCGCAATTTTGACCGAATTTCACCGTAAATTATACTTCTACCGATTTAAAAGTCAGACAGCACTCTTCCTCTGATCAATCCGCATCGACATTAGCTGCCAATCACCAACATCATCTTCCTTCCAATGACGATCTCGAACGACAGGGTCTACTTGAGTGAGTTATATTACCACCGCCATCTTTCATTTACGCCGATTGACCAATTTTTTCCGCAATATGTAGTTTCCGGTGCAAACCGCGGCATCGGGCTCGGTCTCGCTACTGCTCTCATCGACAAACCGAACACGACCGTGTTCGCCGGTGCACGCGATCCTCTGAGCGCCAAGGCCCTCATCGAACTCCAATCAAGTCACCCGAACCTTCACATCGTCAAGTTGACTTCAGCGAATGTCCAGGACAACGTAGCGGCAGTGGCGCAGATAAAACGCATAACGGGACGACTTGATGTGGTAATTGCTAACGCTGTAAGAATTTCTTTTGGCTTTGGGCGGTGTCAATTAGGAGTGAAGGACCTCATTAAACCCGTCGCCGTTCCATCCACCTCTTCAGGGTATCGCCAAATCACAGGGCTCCATTGACACAACTCCCATCGAGGATTACCGCGAACACTGGGAAGTCAACACCCTTGGGCCACTCGTCCTTTGGCAAGCGGTGTCACAGCTTCTGCTCGCCAGTCCGACAAAGGAACCGTACTTTGGAGTGGTCTCCTCGGCGGTGGGAAGCATTGGGAACTACTTGGATTTTAAAGCGTCGGCGTAGTAAGTAGTTCAATTTTCTGAACGCTTCTGATCAGGTGTGAGATGTTGACGACGTTTCGAACCCGCAGTGGCTCCTCGAAAGCAGCAGTCAACTTCCTCGTGAAAACACTGCACGTGGAACACGAAGCAGAAAACCTCGTCGCAACTGCCCTTCATCCTGGATGGGTGCAGACTGAGATGTGAGCTCACGCGTGTATTTTTTCTTTTGTTGTTGTTCCAAATTAACCAAAAACACAACCATAGGGGCAACCACGGTGCCAAATTGGCCGGCCTCCCCCAAGCGCCTGCAACAATGGAAGAAAGCATCACAGGCTTGCTTTCCCATATCGAAGGCGCCACAAGGTCTGCGAAGGGAGGAAAGTTTTTGAATTTCAGCACAAAGAGTGGGAATATGCCTTGGGACTTCCACACGGAGGAGTTGGCCTGGTAGATTGAGCTTCGAATATGATAGATTTGTTAGACGTCGTGCGGTGAGAGTTGTATGAAACTTGTAGATCGAAGAAGTAGATTCGTTTCACAACATATCGCTCTTCTGGTCCTTCGATGTGATAAATTTTACAATATTAGTTGAAATACCACCACATCGCAGGTACTACCATATGTAAACAAACTTGACTACAGATTCTACACACTTTGACGTCATACACGGACGTCATTGGAATTACCACTTCCCGAAACCTCAAAAGATAATACACCGAAAAGCATTACGTGTAAACTTTCCGACTCTCCGGGACGGGAACAGCATGGCACCTCGACTCAATCTACTCCCCGCTGACGACCAACTCTGGACCACCCTCCTGGTGCTGGACGTTGGGGCGGGGGTTTCTTCCTCTCTTAGTTCGTTTGCTTAGGGTCTCCGATGTGATTCACACAACTCTGCATCTCTAATACAATCGTGCTGCTTATCTAATCCCGTCGGAGGCGTGAAGTTTTCTTTCCGGCCGCTGGTTTCGTAATGACCTGAAGCATTAAGCCGTCCTCCTTTTCCTTCCATTGATCTCCGGTTTTCCACCGAAATCCACCAATGGTCCATGCACCGAGTCGCGATGGTGCTACAATCTAAAATTACGTAAGCACATTCTAAGACAACGTCGCTTGGCTATGGATGCAAACAACTGGTGCATGAAATCATTGCAGACCAATTATATTCGAGCATTCACCGCGAAGAGGGACCCGACAGCTTCTGGAACGTCATAAAAAAATGCAAACGAAATCGCGCGGAAGCGAGTGTTGCTCCATTATCTTCCTCTCAATTTCCTTGCGACGACCTGTTGCATTTGTACAGGACATTGACTCCAAGTTTTCACCCGGTAGTTGGATACTTTCATGCGGAGTCTACACGAACGTTCCTTGTTGCTCACTCTTTTATCATGCCTGGAGAGTGGAGGGGGTCTTGGAGGGGCTTTTCAATGCAATTGCGCCTCAGTTTCGAACATTTTTTCCACGCTCTGCAGCAGTACTGGTTCAACTAGAGCGATGAGAACTTTGGCCAATACCCAAAAGGTGTGAAAATGTAAATAGCTTTGAGATGATCGCGGTGGAGGAATGCTTTTTGGGTCATAGATTGGATGAAAAAGTGTAAGGGCACCTTGTACAGTTGAGGGACTCTCCAAAGCCGAAAGACCAACCATCAACTCAAAATTGAACATTTTACTTTCCAGACCTTCTTTCATATAATTTGGTGTCGTCTCCTCGGCAGTAGGAAGTATTGGGAACTATGTCGATATGAAAGTGTAGGTGTTGTGAGTAGCTCAGTTCTCAACTCTTCGTTAAGAGTTATTGACAGCGTTTTCGAACTCGCAGTGGATCCTCCAAAGCAGCAGTCAACTTCCTCGTGAAAACACTGCACGTGGAACACGAAACAGAAAACCTCGTCGCGACTGTTCTTCATCCTGGATGGGTGTAGACTGAGATGTGAGTTCACACGTGTATTTGTTCTTTGGTTACTGTTCCAACCATTAAAACACGTCAACCAAAGGGGCAACTTTGGTGCCAAAGCGGCCGGCCTCCCCCAAGCTCTCGCAACGCTCGACGAAAGCATCACAGGTTTGATTTCCCATATCGAAGGAGCGACAAGGTCGACGAAGGAAGGAAAGTTTTTGAATTTCAGCGCGTAGAGTGGGAATATGCCATGGGATTTTCATACGGAGGAGTTGGCGTGGTAGGTTGAGCTTACAGATGATAGATTGGTAGAAGTCGTGCAAAGACAGTTGTATGAAACCAGATTGTAGATGAAGTAGACTCGTTTCAAATTCACGTTGTCTTTCTTCTGGTGCATTGCTCGGATTAATTGCAAATTGTCAGAATACAAGCACGAATCAGGTACTGTCATATGTAAGCGAAATTAACTCGTGGCACTGAGGTACTTTGTCACGCACTTCAATGTCAATCACCACTTCCAGAAAATGTCAGAACAAGATACGCGTCAAAGCATTAAGCAACATCACTTTTATACAGGACCCACCACTGCTCGATCATGAGTACCCAATGTTCTCCGTTTATCCAGATGACGATACGACGAGCTAACGCCAAAAAACGAGTCGTCCAATGATCGACAATCAGGTCTCTAGTGTCGATCCCAGGTCACGCTCGGGAACATCAGTACAAGCTGAAAGTAGAAGGATTTGAGGTTGTGCGGTACTGTCTCCCGCAAAATGAGAGGTGTCTGGAATGATGTCGATGAACGTCGTTGGGCTGGGTCGGTGCAGCGGTAGCTGTTCCGTCAGCTTCTGGGACTAAAATCGCAACGTCATTGACAGGTGTAGATACAGACACGTCGCCTGTCTGTCCGACCTCAACAGTTACGGGTTCTAGGCGTGCGGAGGTGACGTGAAGTGAACGCATGAGACGTCCACCAGGCCGAGACGGTCTTTCCAGCATGCATGAGCGTTGCGCCTCCTCAGAATTGAAGCATTTGACCGTAATCACTGAAGTTAGACAAACAAGCCAATGAAGGGTGGATACCAGGACCGTTACCATGTCAAGCAAGACATCCTCCCAAAAAATGTGCTCGTAAAAATTCAATTCTTTGGCATCCATGGCATTTGTCAGTTGACCAATCCACGCAATTGACACATCGTTTGGGAGCAACATCAGTTGATCAAAAACGACCTTGCCGAATGGAAGCACGCGTTTAACCACCTGCTGAATCGTGTTGACAAGTTCCTTTTCATCTCCGGGTACATCAGAGCCAACCATTGGATGCCTGAAATGGTACAGTATCCAGGGATCGTCGCTGAAGATAGCGGACGGCAAGATTTCGTTCCGAAAATCAGCGACGTCCCCAACTCCGAGCGCGATTGATCGCAAATCTTCTGCTGTGGAACTTGACTCGTCCGGGTCAATAGCAACGTGGAAATCTACAGTGAATGCTGTGAGAAGAGAGTGGCAGCGTTCACAGGACCGCTGAAAGAAAGAACAAACCTTTGAGAATTGTCGAGCGTATTTCGTGGAACCGACGGCACACAAATGGGATATGTGTAAAGAACCCTTTCTTATTAGCAAGGGGAAACAAGAATCCGAAGGAGGATTTCCTCCGGGATGGTGTCCATGGCTCCAGAACCTTTCCGAAGAAATGGTTGAGAGACTTGTGACGTAAGCAACCATCAAAAGTTCCCCTTCATTCTGCTGCACGCACGATGCGAGCTCTCCCGGACGAGATCCTCCGAGATGTCTTCCTCTGAGTCGACCCGCGCACTTTTACTCCTCTGTCACCCGCGCATGCCGTTGCTGGAACAGGATTGCCGAGTCGATACCAAATGGAAGTGATGGAGCGTTGCCGGTCCACTTGACTCTCAAATTATCTAGTCGCAGTGTGAGCCGCAACCAAGTCGTGAGCTGAGGGGGGAAGCGGGACGGGAGGGGTCGATGGGTCGAAGGCGCCCACGTTGAGCGGATTGGAGAGAGACCTACGATGCACGGGGAAGACCTCGCCCTGGGCGAGGCGAATGTGGGCGGCGCGGTGATGCAGCCGTGGGAGAGAATCATGTCGGAAGGGGAATGAATCAGCGGGAATTGAGGGGGGGGGGGTTCGGGTGCTGCGGTTGCTGTGGTTGGTTCAGTCCGACTTTGGAATACGCTGAACAAGACAACGAAGTTCTTCATTGAAGTCTGGGAATCTCGAAAACATTTTTGTCACCTTTATTTTGATGAGAAGCATCCGGCCCTTATTGTCAACAAATTTCAATGATGGAAGACTCAGTCCACGACAAGAAATAAATGAATTCAATTTTTAGCCACACCATCTGCATTTCCACAAGTGGGGAGGTGTACAAAGGAGGTGCAAAAATCACCCAACCACTCCAATATGCATCCCCAGTCGCTCTCCATACGCACCCGCCCCGCGTCGTCCTCTCTCTCCACGCACGCACTGCATCGCACCTCCCACCGCGCGTCGTCGCACTCCCCGTTCCGCGCACGCTCGCGTCCCAGTTCGCGACTCTCTCACACAACTTTCAACGACGATGACGACTCAGCCACAGTGAATGGAAAGAACAGGAACGGAGATGTGATGCGCGATCACGGTGGAAACACGGAAAGATTCGGGCTGGAGCGGTCTCAGTTGAATGTGGCAGGGAGATCCCCAACGCCAGGAGGCGAACNGTCCGACGAAAGCGGCTCCGACTGCTCGAATGAAGACGTGCTCGAGTGGAACTCAGACGCAGAAGACGAAATCGGAGACGAGGACATCGAGCTTGCAAAGGTCGGCTCTTCACTTTGCCTACCACTGACACAACATCGAGAATGAAGAGCGAGCTCACACCACCCCATGATAAACGTAATAGGGCTTTGTAGAATCCTACGTTGCCGAACTACGCGACCGCATCGAACGAGCTGCATCTGCTTCAACTGCTCCATCACTCCCGGACGCAAGCACGACCACGTCCCCTCCAGGGACAGCCGACGCCAACGCGCCACTCGACATCCGCAAAGAAATGGCCAAGATCGCTGAAATGGATAAGATCATCGAGGAGAAACTCAAGGCGAGTGTCCATCTCTCCCCACGGCGGGTGATCATCCCCTTGGCTCCCGTGTCGAGCCATACTCACCGGGTCCACCCTCCCGCAACCGCTAAACAGGTAGCTTCAGACCTCCGCCAAACCCGTATATCCCGCACCACGTCTACGGCTGGATCCAGCGCGACGCTTGTCGACGATACCGCCGCGCGAGCACTCACGCCAAGGACAAGAACCCCGACACCGCCACCGAGACAACGACAACGACAGCGAAACGCGAATGAAGCCTTCACCCCGGGTCAAGCGGCATCTAGGGGGGTGTTCATCACGGAAACAAACCCGCGGATCGTTGAACAGTACGGACCCCCACCCCCACTGCGGCAGGGGGACGTGGTGGTGGACTCAAACCCGACTGGAGACGACGCAGACGACCTTCACTCCTCAACTTCCAATGCCAAGTCGGGAACGGTACCAGTCCCTGCCCAGGGGTACCATCGCGGGGACTTTGTGGGGCGTAATAAGGCTGTACGTAAACCTTGACCTTCCTTCCATTTCCCCTCACGTCGGAACTGACGCCCACCACCTGGTATAAAAGCTGGGCCCCAACGCACGGTTCTACCACGTCATGACGCCTGCGGAACAAGCACGCGTCGAGGCTATACTTGGGGACAAGGGTGGGGATGCGGAGGCGGAGGTGGAGGTGGGCGAGGGTGGAGGTGGAGGTGGAAAAGATGAGCCTGGCGTGGGGGAGGGTACCGGTATGCATGCACAGGTGGGTTAAAGCGTACGCGAGCTGAAGCGAAGTCAAACCGCCTCGCTCACGCCGCTTGCACATGACAGGTCGACCACGCGGCCAGGCCTATACTGAGAGATAATGCGTTCCGCCCAGATGAGACCGATATTGCGCGGTTGAAGTACATCGACGAGTGAGTGGCTCTGCGTCGTGGATCACCAACTCCGCCACGAACATAACTCACCACCCACCTCCCCACTCGCCATCTCAGGAAAATACGCGACCTCGTACCGCAGGATGAAGACAGGTGGGACGTTGCCTCCTGCGCAACCTCAACGCGGGGTGCCCCAGACGGTTGGTCGGAGTACTGGTCATGGGCCGGGACCTCGGTGGGAACGGCGTCTGTGACGGGTCGTCGTGTGGCGCGGACTGTAGAGAGTGAGTGAACGGTGCGTGTGTTGAAAAATGCTCTGCTCCGCGTTGACTTGAGGTCCGGTTTGCACTTTGCAGCGGACCCCGTGTTGGCGAGCAAGGTGATCCGCGAGGAGAGGGAACGGTTGGTGGAGATCGAAAGGGAATTGAAGGCGTTGAGGGAGGTGCTGTTGTGACGGGAGTGAGGCGAGGCGGGGAGCGGGAGGGTGGGATCGGATTCGGGCCAGCCACCAACCACGGCACGTCCTACTATTGAATACCACACCCCAATCAAAAAATTTATGCAAGAAACAAACGTGTAACGGTCTACGACAAGTAACGGCTCTGCAAGGGTCTCGATCGCATCTACGTGTTCGTCATATGTGATGAACGTGTTCTTCTTGCTATCCTGTAATCCCAATCTGTGCGCCCAAAGAAATGCGAGGGGAGAGAGCGTCGATAGATGCGACTAGCGCATCATGGATTCTTGGAACTTCCGTAGAGCCGATCTGTCCACTATTGGTCGACCAAAGAACGATACATTTAGTTCGCAGTCGAAGTACAGTTCCCCCCC
>KQ965807.1:77399-127415 GCA_001574975.1 Gonapodya prolifera JEL478
GTCCTTCTTGCCTTTCAGAGGGGCGCCGGTAACATCCCGCTTCTTCCCAGAGTCGTGGTCTTTGTTGCGGAAAGGGGCAGATTGGGCGGAATCCAAGGACACGGTGTCAAAGTCTCGCAACTGAGCAGTGCCGGTGGACAACTGTTCTTCGGAGGTCCTCTTTGACTTCACACCGTTTGAAGTAGAGCCGAGGTAAGGATGAGGGGACGTTACGTGGTCACGAAGTGATTTCAGAGAGGAGTGAGATTCAACCCTTCGCAGTTTCGAGCTTTCCGGGGGGCCATCCAGTTTCGCTCGTTTCGACGATGTCGGAGCGTCAGAAGAGTGTCGTGAGGCGTCCACTTTCGGGGGTTTATGCTTCTCGGTACCATTCAGTGGCTTGCCCGAAGTCTTGCAGTCTCCGGCCTTGGTCTTCCCTGACGATTTGGAAGGTTTCAAGGATGACGATTCATCACCCGAAGAAAATGAGTCCGAAGACTCTGAGTCCGAAGGCGCAGGGCGCTTTCGTCCGTTTGAGTCCGCCTTTCGAGAATCCCCACCAGCCGAAGTCTTTGACTTCTTAGAAGCACTGGCGGCGACGGGTGTATGGGTCGAGGTGCTGTCTTTCGTCGAGTTCTTCTCCCGTTTGATATCCTTCGGCGCTACGCCGTTCGCTCCACGGTTTCGTGACTTGAAATCCTGGGTTGACTTCTTACTCTTCTCTGACCTATTGTCCTCGCCCGCACCAGCTTTCCGCTCATTCGCCTTTCCCGATGCGCTGTTTCGTGATTCATTTACCGATTTTCGGACGTCTTCCTGTCCATCCCGTGTGGTTGTGCCATTCGCAGCACTGGCGGAGCGTCCGTTGACCTGAACATCACTTCCCATCCGCTCAAGGGCCGAGCTCCCATTGATTCCCGAGTTTTCGACGTCATTCTGTCCCACGGGAACGTAACGGACTCTGCTGATGGGAGGAAGAGGCCCTTCTGCAAGAATTCGATTGTGAACCTTCAGAGGGACCACGGCATTCGAGGAAATGGCTGCTTCTGCACTCTGCCAAGGCGGTGAAGGTGTTGGCACTGCAGCTACTTCGGCAGACATTTTGCCGTGGGTTCTGGTGGGATTGATTCGGATTGTGTTGTCGAAATTCGAAGAAGTCCGCGCCACCCAACAGATCTTACGTCGTGAGGTTTAATGTTTATAGTACACTGCAACTGTACAAATCTAACATCATATGAATCCTAACCGTTTCCGATGTTTGCCCTGCTTTTTCGTGCCTGTAAAGTAGTCCGAATCCCGAAGTGCAAATCGAATGGCTGCAAGATTAAAGCCCATGATGGTCTGCAAAGGCGGTTAGACGAGGGCATTTGTCACAATGAAGTCACTCAACTCACCTTGTGGACTTCAAGATTCGACCTGAACTTCCTTCGAACAGTCTCCAACGGAATGCGAAGAGATTCCATTGCAGTTATTTGGTTGAAGTGGGTATTCGAATGATAGGTAAGAATGCGAGAGCACAAGACGGAATTCCATCCCTGGAAGAAAAAAACAAAGTTTTCAGAACAGGCAAATGTACAATGGCCAAACAGTTCCAGTTCAGGTATCCCTTTCACTGATAATTGTCCACTGAGTTACTTTTGCACAAGTTTTCCTTCAACGGGATCCACGGAGATTAGATCACGTTGTACACACATTGTGCGTCTTGCAGGATTAAGAAAATCCCAGAAGTTTCGAAGAGGGAAGCTCACCTTTGTAACCCATCTCGAGATAACATCGATTAGAATTGGGAGCTTGGATAAGGGTAGTACGAGGAGTGCCTCTTCGAGGTCAGCCTGACGAATCCGTTCGAACACTCTGAGAACATAACGATCGGCGGACATATCAGGGTCTCCTGTAGCAACAATGTAAGGACTTCGAGGAGGTGGAGGTGGCGGGTTTGTCGGATATGAAGATCTCGAGATGGCAACTTTTGGTACCCACGAGAGCCTTTCAAATACATCACCATCCACAGGGCCGTTCGATTTCTTGCCCTTCTTCTTCTCCTTTTCGCGGACCCTTCGCTTCTTCCGCGCTTTCGTTTTTTCGACTTCGTCCATGGACCGAATCCGATACAGCTCGATGGATTTATCAGCCGATTGAATCCCGAGGTAAGGCTAGGCACGGTGTGAAAGCAGTGAAATGCATCTGTCCTTCGATTGTCGCAAAAACAAAGACCACAGTTTCACCGATTGGAGTGAGGTCGGAACGTCGTCAGCGGCGTCCTGCGCTTCGTCGGCCTCAAGTGGCTTCGGGGCGATGTCGGGGAGTTGGGCGGATCGAGGGTCCACACTTTCACTTCTGCATCCACCGATGCTATGAGGATAGTGACCGTAAGCGAGGAAGAATCCGAAGAAGTCAGACCGCTCTCCAGTCCCACACCGGGCAAAACGTCAATACTCCACACCTCATTGCCGGTGCGCAACAACCGTCTCGGCACAATGCTTAGTGGAGAGACCCCAAACCGTCATGAGCGAGTCTTTTGCGGTGGAGATGAGATATTTTGCGGTGCTTCTCGGGCTCGAGTTTTCTTCGCTGGTTTGTCCCGAAGAAATCTCCGAGAAATCAACAAAGCGCAGTGCCGTGATGGCATTCTTGTGGCCTCGGAAGCGACACATCCCCGTTTCGCTGACAATATCCCATACAATGACGTCCGTGTCAGCCGAACCTGAAGCCTTGTAGTCGAAGGATAATGCCGTTATCGCTGCCCTGTGCCCGTTGAATGTCACCAAATGCGCGACGTGTCCAGGAAGCCAAAGGAGAACGGCAACGTCAGAGTAACTTTGAAAAAGATTGGGTTGGACTTTCTCGCCCTGATATGTTGGTGGACCATGTACCACTCACCCGACGGCAAAAGGGGATTCCGTACGATCACTGGAATTGAGAGAAGGAGATGCTGCGATGCATGTGACCTCTGCGCGAGTTTTGGGGTCGTGCCATGTAAACAGCTTGGAAACAGAAAAGCGAACCCGTGAAATGATCTGCCAGAGACGTTGGAGCAACAATCACTAACTTTGTTCCTGTCTTTAAGTTCCAGCCGACGACATCTTCCAGTGCCGGTGCGATTGCAGTGTGGGTCAACGAGTTTGTCCCCGAAGGACCATTTTCGACAACGGATCCATTCAGCGCTGTGGAGGAAAGTGTTGCATACACGGCGTTCGAAGCCCTTGATGCAATCACGCAAAATGAGCCTCCATCAGAGTATCGTAAATATGTTTTTACCATTTGGGAGAGGAAAAGAGCCGCAAGGGGGACAATGCACGGACCAGGACCCACCACTCCTCAGAAAAGCGAACTTGCTTTGGACTCAAGTTTGACTCTGGTACCCGAAGAAAGTCATTGTGGAATGAATGCACAGGCGAAATCCGTAATTGGTCTGGCGATTCTCTTGACGAATCTATTTCTATGGATAGTATGACTAAATGGAAGTCACAATAAGATGTACCTCCTCTTTCTATAGTCAGCTTTGAAATTGACTTCCTTCAGTGTATGGCGGAGTTCTCAGGTTCGCCCCCGGCTAAACATGTTCAATCCTGCAGGGAAAGTGGAGGTGGGGAAGCAAACACAACCCATCCGTCGGCCGAGTGCTTATGCTGTGCTGTGTCTGCGCATCCAAGTGAACAATTCAGTCCGGGACATGTCGGATCGTCTGGACAACAAAGTGAAGCTGGAGGATGCCCACTCCTCTGCCCTGGCCGAACCTGCGGAAGCACTGGAGACTACCGACGGCGGAGGAGTGGCGAGAGTGCGGAGAAAGAGAGTTCTCAAAGGTCCCATTACCCCACGGGCGGTGAGTGACAAATTGCAGGAAGTGTTGTAGGTAGAAGGCGGCCTCAGTGAAATGTCCTTGCCGCATCCGCCACGTCGAACATCCACGGAATCAGTGCGACGCATGCCACCGAATGAAGATTAAGTGTGACGGTGTCAAGCCTCGCTGTGGAGCGTGTTCGTGAGTGGGGATGTGGCTTCTTATTGCGACGTTCAATGATGGGACCATCCACCTCCAGGCGTCGAAAGAGAATTTGCGACTGGGATTGGAAACCTGAAAAGGGAAGGACCGACTCTCGAGCAATGGATCCCACACAGGCAAATGTGAGCAAATTGTTACCTACCCCTCAAACATCACTGACAAACAGAGGTACTAGGCCGCACTACAGGGAACACCCGCCAAGCTGGATGTGCCGGAATCACAAACACCTTGGAACTCTCGCGATGTCGTTCCGCCGCTACCCTTACACCCCAGCAACTCCTCAAAGGGACGGACACGGCATCTTCCATCTCCAACTTCCTCAGACGACCTCGAACCATCCACCGAGCCGCATTCACAAGCTGCGAATCTCACTGCTGCTCGGGAACCAGTCACCGACCCTTACAGTGCTCTTCTTACCCTTGGATACAACGGGGCTGGAGCAAATTGGTCCGATTCGGGAGACTCGCCCCCGAAACAACGCCACGGCGAACGGTCCGAGTCTGGCAATCTCAGCGTATGGAACGGAGCCCAAGGATTTCCCTCGCCGGAGTTCGGTTCTGACTGGTACAACTCGTCCGACACTTCGGCCCACGATCTCGACCAGTTGCACAAAGCCAACATCCAATCTGCTACCCTCCATATGAACTGGTCGTCAATCGATACGTCCAATATATCGGCTCTTGCGTCCATCCCCGGGCAGCCAATGTTCCCACAGATTGATCATTCCAGTTTATACACGAACGGAGCGCAACAGTGGTCGCCCGGAGGATCATTCATTCCCCGTGATACAATTGATATCAAGCCTACACTTTCAATCTCCTCCGGCAGCACTGGAATTCCCCCATCTGCGCTCGTATCAACACTGCCTCAAACCTCTATAAGCACAACTGTATCGACGACCTATAACACAGGAGCCCAAGTATCTCAGGCTCCCCCCAGACGAGTCCCTCTCTTTGGAGGATTGTCTCTACTACCAGATCAAAGTGCAATGAACGAATGTGTGCAACTGTATACCCACGTATTGCAGCACAGTGAGTAATCGGTCACCATTCACTGTGCAAGGAGCAGATTTTATTAACCTCTACCCCAATTTACAGCATTTCCGATCCTTCACATCCCCAATTTCCTTCTCACCATAACCCAACATCGTGTACACCCCGCGTTATATCTCGCCGTGGCGACCATGGGAAGCCTTCACCACCCACGTCGATCTCAAATTCGCAACGCGATTGCCCTGCAACTTCACGCCACGATCAAAGCGTGCATGGGTACCCTGGACCTTGGACTCGTTCAAGCCCTTGCGCTTTTTTCGACGTTCTTGATGACGGAAGCAGGACGACTCGCGATTGGATTAAAGTGGCACAGGGGAACTATCAAAGCCGCCAAGGCTTTGGGCGTTAATGTGAGTAAATTTTGAGGCTTTCTATGAGTGATGTCTCACCTTGCGCGGTTGCAGATCGAGTGCTCGTCAGAGAACTGGATAGAGCAAGAGGAGCGTCGTCGACTTTGGGCGTACTTGTACCAAGTGGATACGTACGTTTGTTTTCATATTTGAGGGAACAATTTCCGACTTAACACTGCAATTTCGTCACAGACTTCTGGCTGGAGGGTACAAACAGAAACCGATTATAAAGGACGCGGAATACCTCGTGGGGGTACCATGCAGCGAGTCTGAATTTTGGTCTTGGAGTCGTCCCACCAAACCAGTCCGGGAGCCGCAGAGTGTGTTCCGAGAGAAGCAGGTATGTTGGAACTGTTCCTCTTTCCCCCGGCAGATTCTTGATATTCCGAGCTGTTACCTCCTCGGCAGTTTTTGGAGTTCCCGGAAGAATCACGCATTTGCGATGACGGTGAGCGCAATGTCCGATCAAAAATATCCTGACACGACCGCTGACCCGTTTGACTGTACTTGACCAGATTTTCACCTGATGCAAGTATCACTCGCCTTTGTCTACAGACGTCGAATGGAGAACCTCGCCTTGGGACAAGAGGGTGATGACTTCCGTTATCGAATTGAGACGCTCTTGAATAAATGGTTCGAGGTGAGTATGATCTCCGATTGTCTGTGATACTGCAACGGCTTCTCAGTATTTGGATTTCAGATATTACCTCCGGGATTGAAAGCAGTGGCCACCCAAGTCGAGACTGAAGGAATAACCCCATCTTCATTCTTTTTCCGCACTGGCTACGAAAGAGACCAGTATGGACGGCCAGGGGTTGCTCATCAAGTCGGACATCTTTTGATGAGTGAGTTTGGTTTCGTTTCCGTGTGAGTGATGGATCGCTTGTATTGAGAATATGTTGTTACGCCTTCGTACCAGTGGCCGTCGTTTTGTTCCTGACTTTGGTGAGTGTCAAGTTAAACAATGCTTGTGATTTTAGGCTAAATATAATCGACTATTCCAGTTTGGCCCTAAAACACCGAACAACTACCTCGCCGATGTGGAGTGGTCCGAGTCCCAGAACTTCTCCCGCTGCATCGAGAAAGCTTGTCAGGGAACTCGTGTTTTGGAATGCATAATGCGGAGCTTTATGGGCCTTACTCCCGTCGCAGGAGGAGCGATCTCGTACCATGTGTTTCAGATTGGAATGGTTCATCTGGTTCATTTGAAAAATATCGTTGGAAGACTGCAAACCACCACGGAGACTGAAATCGAGCAACTGCAGGAGACTGGCAGGTACGCTATTGTGAATTTGTGTTATTGCAGCAGGATCGGGTTTTGACCGCCGCCAAACCATTTTTAGGGACGCCCTTCGGCAAGTCGAAGTACACGGAGAAGCGTTGAAAACACTTGCATCACTTGCTTCTGCTCCAGGAGCTCTCTTGCATCTGTGGGAACAACTTGTGCGGGACCAAATACCCCCAACGATATTATGGGGAATGGCGGAGACCACGGCGAGTCTGGCAGAAATGCATACAACATTTCCTCGAGTTGGGGATGAGGTGTTTGGTGGAGACAAAGAACCTGTCGAAACCTCTACGTACTAATGAAAGGATACGGTTGATTTTGATGCAGTGAGGATCGTAACGATGAGAGTTTCCCCAGCTCACGAAAAGCATCACTTCGATTTGCATTTCGCACGATTCCTGCTACATGTAGCATATTTCACTGTTTTGTTTCATTGGATGATAATTGATGTAACTGATGCTTAATGGAGATTGCCAATAATCTGACAGTCGTTTTACATGCTGTTCCCAGACAATAATCATTAGCAATGCACTGACCAAATCGCGTATGTTTCAAGGTAAGGATCCATTTGAACTCCGTGGTCCTGGTCCAGTGAGGTCAATAGCACGACTTTCAGAAACCGATGAAACTCTCAGGAAAGATTTTAGCTTTGATTTGAACAGTTTACCGAAGGATTTGACTCCAGGGGAAAGCTATATTGATGACGTGGGTGATTAACAATACCGAAAACAGGTTTTTTCGAACCCGCCACTTACCCCGTCTGTGATCTCAATTGAACGTTGATCCCTCGAAGGACAGCTCTCAGTAGTTTTTGGCCCACCAGAGAGACCGCTTAAGATAGATTGTTGATGTGTATCAAAAAGGGAGGGTCTCGGACAATGGCCCTTCACGTATGCATCCCGAATGCTTTGAACTACACCATAAGAGGCATCATCAGCACTGTTTAATATGCACGCTATACTAACTTACTGTATTCGCGTATTTTCGCAGCAGTCTCCTCGTGCGGAGTGAAATTGGAGAACTGTTCACTCTGCCACGGATATGAACACCACCTATAATACAATAAGAATTGAGAACAAAGTTAGCCAGACCGTATAATTGTGTCTCTTAGAAAGCTAACCTTGTTTCGTTCCCGGTGCGGTCCCGCTGCACGATGATAAGAGTATCTGTATTCAATGACTTGTAAATATTCAATGGCGAGTCATCCAAAATCCAATCAACTCACCATATTGGCTCAAGACCTCCAAGTTTTCATCTTCAAACGTTTCGTCTGGTCCAGTGAATGCGATCGCAACCAACGTTTTCGGGACTGCGTCCTGCGCCAAAGCATTTGCATAGATCACCACGAAAGTATTATTGAAGTAACACTCACATCGTCTTTGCTGATAACTTTATCGTAGTCCTTGCTCGCATAACGATGTGCAGAGCCTTCCAAACTCCGACGAAAATAGCAAGGAGACCCGGTACTTTCATTCATTCGAAATACGTCGCTCTTTGCAGGTATCTTTTGCGTATACGAGCGAGTAACACAATCAAAGAATGTCTGGCGGTCGGTTGGATCTTTAAAATCAAGTCGAATGCTTTGTTTTCTCTTGTAGTTTGTGGTTGAGCGAAAAAGTATAAAAACTGGGGGTGGTATCGCTTTCATTCCTGGTTTGCAATCACTTAACGGGAAGATATCGTACCTGTGTTCTTTTCTTCTGCCTCGCACAGAAGGACTTGCTCGTAAGGAACATGTGCAATCACATTCCACTTCATTTCGTCGTCAAAGGAGCGAACTCGATCTTCGCAAAGGACAAGAGTATCCTTGAAGTAATGGCAGCTGCCTTGAACGGAGCTCGACGCTGGAATCTGACCAGTTATCTTGACGTCTGTCTCGACCTTCTGGGGCAATCCTCCCGATACTAGAACTGGCTGGACAAGTTATCGTTAAAGTTATTGTCCAGTGGTTTTGCTTAATAGGCTTTGTGATTGTGGCCTCACCGATAACCCATTATATGTACGGCACATTGCAAGAGCGTCCAGCTCTGTTTCTTTTGTCATGAACTTCTGTGTCAGGTCATCCCAGATGTGTAGAATGTCGCCACCTATGCGAGTCAGCATCAAACAAATGTCGGTGAATCGGCGAGCTGGACACCGGGCGAAAGTAGTTGACTGAGGAACTTAAATACCAACCACCACGATTTGACATTGGCTCACCATGTTTTGCAAGAAGCGAAGGAAGCCTCAAGGCACTTACTCCAAGCCTTTGCCGGTGTCGATCGTAAACTTCATTCTACTTTCAAGCCGTCATGAGGAGAAAGAAAGATGTACCGTTACTATGCGACCCACCAACAGCTGAGTAACTTTCGATGAGCTGCTTTGCGCCTGTTCTTCGCGCATTATCAAATCGACGGCAAGACGTACAAAAGCACAGTAATTGATCTGATTTTCGAACTCCGACGCCTGTACATTTGAAAATGACCACTTTATGAGTTGGCGCGGAGGGACAGAACGTACTGTTTCCCTGAGCACTGAATCAAAAGCTTCCCGAAAGTCGTCAGAATCATGTGAATCGCTTTGACATCGGTCGAGCAGCTCGCGTAGCCGATCCCGAAACATCATGTGGATTTGCATCATCGCTGTTCGTTGTCTGCCTGTGGTGATCTGATCTATAAGAGCAGAAGGTACGTCGAAGCTTGGTGCAAGCTTTTTGGTGGTTTCGCAAAGCTAAAGCGGAAGATGAGAGCTCGTGAAGTGGGCCAGAAGAATTATTTGAGATGCTTACAATTTCGAGAAGGCTCAGGTCAGCTACAAAGTGTTCCTGAGTTGCGCAAAGCTCTTCTAGTGTTTGATTGTACAAGTCTGTGTCCTTTGCTGGGTCAACTTGGATACTAGAAGCGACCTCTAAGTTCGCATCGGTCGCAGTTCCCTTCAGCGCTTTCAAGAATGCTGGAACGACCACGATTACAAAGAACATAGGTCCTTTGATTTGGCTGCATCAAAAAACTCACCTTCATCGTGCGTAGATGTGAATATAATGTCGACGAAGAATGTCACATAAGCCTGTATGTGGAAATGATGATCACCAGAAACTTGGGTGCTCGGTCCGTTCACGGACGCACGTACCGTCTTCGGAACTATAGCTGCACCATCCCTAATCTTACTGACTCTTTGGTCATCCTTCGGGGAACTCAATGATCCGCTCGTTTGTAAGACCCTGTCGACCTCTCCAACTGTGCTCTCCAATACCACGTCGAACTCGTCGGTGTCGGCATACACCAAAGGGTCCCGAGAACCGAAATGCTGAATTACACAGAAGTAAAGGTCAACGGAGTGAGCAGGCGCGACACAGTGCCATTGTTCTTACATCAGTTCTGATATACGATTTTATGCCTTCCTCTGTCTTGACAAGCAGGCACGCTACACTCTCAGTTCCAACTGTCCATTGATAGCCTTGAGGACGACCCGTTCAAAGATCTGAAGGCCTCTCAAACTCCATCAATGGTGGCTCACATCGGGAAGGCTCCAACAGTTCCGCAGAGCGAGATTCCCATGACCTACGGCTCGCGTCACGACCGGTAAATCGATTAATTTCATTGAGATTTGCCTATTGGATTGTGGTTGAAGTCCATGGCACGCTTGATGAGGCGTAATTACCAAACTCGATCCCAGGTGATCACGCACTCTCAATTGGGAATCCAGATCTGCATTTCGCGCCGACAGACGCGATAGATACTTCGATAGACCTTCATCCACGATCGAGCTTGTACTGGATCGCAGCATCATTATGTGAGGAAAATTTTATTTGGCCACAGTTGCTGCAATCACAGGCATCCGCTAAATCAATGGAATGAGAACGGGAATACCAATTACATCCAAGTAATTAAAGATGTTCCGCAAGATTAGCTCTGACCCAGTTGCCTGTCAACACCCCACAAACTGCCCACAAATGTCATGATCATCTTTGGTTTCACTTCCACTGTGGAAGTGAGAGTGTATGAGGGTAGAATACTTTTGCTTTAGTCAGCAGAAGCTTACCAATATCCTCGTAAGAGCAAAAAATGGCAGCGCCGAGCTTTCGCGCGAGTGAGATCGCGTACTAAACAAATCGAAGCCTGATGTGATATACGAAACTTGAGGCGATAACATGTGAACTCACTTTGGCATTCAACTCTGCATCCTCCCCTAGAACGGATCGTATTCGCATCAGAAAAAATGATCAGCCTACCAAACCGGGTGTGCGATTCTCAACGGCGCGATCCCACCTTTGTATCCGGAACTGACAAGCCCGTAATCAACGATACCCTTCTTGATTCCGTTCAGAAGGTCGAGTAGGAAGAGCCCCGTCTTTAAGGAGGGGTCCTTGAAATTGGTAATGCTTGTCGACTTCGCCCCACGTTTCACGGTGGCGTTGGCCCATTTTATAATGTCATTATCTAAGAACGCAAAGAGTAGGACTTGTAAGAAGCTTGGTGTGCCCAGCTGAAACCAGTACACTGACCGGTGACCTCCTTCCCATCTTTCGACAGCGATTTGATGACCTGAATCACGTTATCACGCATCAATTGCCATGTAAGCGCCAGCGTGAGCATTTGGTTTCCGTCCACGATATCCGAGCCTTGAATTCCAACGAGTGAGTACTGTTGAAGTTAATACTTGACATGAGTCTTCATGGTTCTGATGTTGCAGGAGCACATGCACCCAGCGTACCTTGAACTGCTTCCCGAGCTCAACCGCATAGTTTGCGTTTTCCACCTTCTTGAACTTGGAAGTGGTGTTCTGGTTCACCCTCTTCCACGAAACAGCACCCGGGTGCACTTTGTCGGCCACTGGAGAGCAACAAAGAAATACCAGTTTGCGATTAAGCCAGTCATAAATCTTGCAGGGGATTGCTCACCCTGGAGGAGAACCTTTCCATCTTGCAAGTCCTCGTACAGGTTCCGGACGAATGGATCAACATCCAGACTGTGTATAAGCGCAGACTATGTCAACGAGTAGAGGCGGTCAAATCCACGTCGCATTCTCACGAATTCATCCACAGTGCGAACGCTCTGGCTTCACGGTCTCCTTCGGAGTCGAACAAGGCGTCATCGAGGGCTCCTTTCTCGGCTTCTGTCAACTTTTCAAGCCCAGGGTACTTGTTAAACAGATTTGCAGTGAAGGCGAAATTCAACCTTGGGTTCCCCGCCACGACTTCAGTACCACGCGAGTATCAGTATCCTAATCACAACTGAAAACTTGGATGTCATCACGCACTAGCTTTCGGAGTCAAGTACTGTCGACACCCGATCTTGGCTGCTTCCGAAAGCGTTGCCTCGGCACGCTGGGTGAGGTCGTTCACTCGAAGAGGGTCCCTCGTGCATTGTCCTGGCGCAACCTGTGACAAGATGATGGTGTAGGCCTCCGAGTCTTTGATGTCGTTGGTGAAGTTGTTGACACGTTTGGAAGAGCCGGCGCGGTGGAGGTGGTAGTTACACCAGCGAAGAAGGATTTGTTCCTTGGGTGCAATTCAGTGAGGCTTCGTGTATTACCCGGATAAAGTCAGCCGCATACCGCCGGAAGTTTCAAAAATTGCTCCAGAGTCTCGCCCGGTTCCAGAAGGCGGAACAATTCGGGGTGAATCTTGATGTCAACTGGCGAAGAGCTATGGTCAGTAGTATTCGAGAAGTTGCTGTTGACTATACGCACTCTTGGCTGAGAGACCCTGTTTTACGATTTGCTGGAGAAGAGTGGGATACATGAGGCAAACGAGCAAACTCTTGTTGGCAAACACCGTCTCACCCAAATCAGCGCCAAAACAAGGTGTGGGGTTCCCTCAATTATGTCCTGAGCACCAACTATGAGAGTTTAAGCAGACGGTCCAGAAAATGGTGTGGATCAACAAGAAGTACACAAGCTCACTGTTTGTTACTTTGCAGCCAATCGCCTTGGCACTGTTGACGACTAAGTTTCCATTTTCGGTCATTTGGTACTAAGCGCAGCGGGATTAGACAGGGCAAACTAAGTTGTGCGGTCTCTCATAAAACTCACCAGGTTGAGTTTTCCAGCATTGATTACTCGTTCGTCAATTGTCCCGGGAACAGCGTCGTTGATAAGTTTGCAGAGAATAATCCCATCCTTTGTCTTCTCGAACAGATCCATGGTGTGCGTGTCAATGGGGAGGTGTTTCGCGGCGTGCTTGTCACCATAAAGCACTTGGTTAGCGTGTTCAGCGAAAGACTCCTTTTCGTCTTCGTTAAAGGAGTGTTGGGACCATTCTGTGCTACCTCCGAGAGTGACAACCTTCTTTTCGGTCGAGGTGACACCTTAAAGTCAACAAATGGGTGGATTGCTGGATTGGTGGGGTGCGATTCTACCGTACCACTTCGAAGGCACATACCAAGGCGAGAAACCTTGTGCGACCGAACGTTGTTGAGGATCTGAGCGCAACGTCGATGAGAACGAGGAAAGGAGTGAGTGAAACAACTGATGGCAAATAGTTGGAGAGACTCACCCCTAAGAAACCACGGAAGTCGACTCCTCTGCCTCCAGCTCCCTGAATCTCGTCCGTCGCACTCTCTCCTATTCTCGAAAGTGCTTGCTTCAGCTCAGTCTCCGTGAGCCTGCCATCTCTGTTTAGATCCAGAGTCTAGCGGGGGTGAAAAAGATCCGGTGAGACTCCTGTCGAAAAGACATCGAGATGGCCGCCAATCACCCTAAACTGGTCCTGAAGTAAGTCAATCTCAGATTCTCTGATGTTCTTGAACTCGCGCGCAAGACCGCGGATGTCCCCAGCAGCCATCGTATCAAAAGTGATGCTGAGTTCGGTTTCTGCTATGGTCCGTCAGCCGTATTTGTCCACTGCACTCTTTCGTTTTTCTTAGTCGCCACAGGACTGAAAATATTCCTAATATCTACTTCATTCGTTGCTGCTGGTTGAGCATAGAAAAGGACACTCTGTAATAGTGGATACTTCCCTCGCATTGATTCACTGAAAATTATTAACTTCTTTGAAGTTATTATACATCTCAGACTTCGTTTCGTCCAATATTACATCGAAAGGATATCACGTGATAGTTCTTTTTTGTCGCACCTCTTTCCCTGTGTTTCGCAACTAAACACATCCACAACACTATTCAAACCCGATCGCGCAGCCATGGTCGACCAATACCAAAAGCAACTCGAGACCTTCCTCACCACGATTGACCGGGAACTCGAGGCGTTTCCCCCAGCAAAGTGAGTTGGAAGCCAAGAGTTCTCCCGGGACCAACACACCACGTCCGCGAGACGAATCCGGGCATCATGTTAATTCCATCGTCTAACAACACCGTAGAGAGCTCGAAAAGGCCACCGGAGTGAAGAAGAGCTACTTTGCTATCGGCGGGGCCGCGTTCGTGACAATTCTCATCTTTTTCAACATCGCGGGACAGCTCCTGTCCAACCTGGTGGGTTTTTTTACCTTGAATTTTTCCGGATTCACGTCTGGCTCACGAATCACGGCGTGTTCACCTTCTGTCCGCGGGATTCGTCCTCGTGACCGGCCTGTCCCAAACAAACCTCAGGTCGGATTTCTGTATCCAGCATGGGCATCTTTCGTCGCCATGGAAACATTGTCGACTTCTGACGACAAACAATGGTATGTCTTTAGTAATTTCATACTTTTTCATCGTCTCTAACGCTAAAACTTGAATTCCGTCTCAGGCTCACTTACTGGATCGTATTCGCCATCTTCAACCGTTAGTGTTGTTTAAAGTCCAAGTAGTACCACACTTCTCTCACCGGACATTCTTTATGTATCAGTCGCTGAACACTTCACCGACTTCCTCCTCTATTGGATCCCCTTTTACTTCTTCTTCAAGACCATCTTCGCCGTTTGGCTTTACCTTCCCCAGACCAGAGTACATATCCACCTACCATTCTTGAAACGAAGCCTCAACTGACTTTGCTTTGCTCCGCTGTCTTTCAAAAGGGTGCCGAGGTTCTTTACACCAAGTTCGTTAAGCCCACCTTGTCCCCTTTCATCGCCAAGGGACAATCGCTCGCAGCTCAGGCTAAGGTGCGTTTCGCTGTTGCTTTCACTCCACCTAGAAGTCGTATTCACCATGTTGTTTCCCTGTCAATCGCAGGCCGCTGCGTCTAGCGTCTCTTCCGATGTCGCCAACGGGCTGAAGAAGGACTAAACCGGATATCTTTTGTGAACGAGAAGTTTATGGGCGCGAAGGTGGTTTGTGGAAGGATTTTCGTAATAGAATGGACTCGACGGTGTTTGCGTGGTGAACTCCCGGAGGATTGCCCAAATACTACTCTTGCTCGGTGGTAGTTTATGTCTAGCTAGGGCATCCGAGAGTCGGGAAGCTCCCCTTTAGTTTTTCATCCAGCTGTATGACAATGAAAGTTTGACTTGACTTGTAATTTCCTCGCATTGACCCATCTGTTAAAAAGTACAACGGACGGTCTCCTGATCAACGACTCAAACTATATATACACATATATATAAGGTTAATTCGCTCGTCAACCAGCGTCTTTTTGACCAGATCTGGGTCGAAGTCATTTCCAGCTTATATAAATAAAAACGTCCATTAAGTCGCTGCTTGTGATATTGGATCCTACCGGCCTCCAAAACTCATGACATCGGCCGATGTACAATTTCAGGACGTCGAGTTGCACAGGCTTCCTTCTGAATCAGCGGATGCAGCCCGTCCAGCTGAATTTCAGGACGTCGAGTTGCACAGGCTTCCTTCTGAATCAGCGGATGCAGCCCGTCCAGCTGAATCAACGAGCAGTGATGATATCGGTGTTGAGTCCGTCACAGGTGCAATAACGTCCCCATCAGACATTGAAAATTGGCGTTTAGGCTGACGCGACATTCTTTTACTTATCACAAGCTGAACGACCCCAATGATCATGATCAGGCCCATCACTGCGCCAACAGTTCCTCCAATTATTGTTCCAGTGACGTTTGGTGATGAGACCAACGACGATGAGGAAGCCGAGGAGGATTTTTCGAGTTCGCGCGGTGTGGATGAGTGAAATTCAGTATCGGTGGCGGAAAGTGGATCCAGCTCGACTGGGGTGGATTGCATATTGCAGGCGTTCCTTTAGGCACGGAACACGTTGCCGGGAGCTTTCGGTCACATTTGTACAGTCCCGAATAATTACCAAGTCTGCACGAAAGGTACTTCCAGGACCGAATGTTGATCAGGCAGTCCACGTTTCCGGAAAAACGGTTTTGCGAAAGGTCCAGTGTATAAAGACCCACGGCGTTCCAAAGGTTTGGTATCGGTCCTGTGAGTCTGTTGTATGAAAGGCCAGTGATCCGAAGCTGCGTGAGGCTGTCGAGTGGTGGTACTGATCCACTGAGGTCCAGCGTGGATAGTGCGACTGTATATCGCCGGAAAGTCGATTTCCGTTGAGACGAAGGTCGTAAAGCTTTTTGAGCCCCATCAACGGTGAAATAGATTGGCGACGAGGTGTTCGCGTTGGGTGAGGTACTGGCCACGACGACGGCGACGAATTGGGTTGAATTGACCGGGAAGGCGTTGTTGTTGCCGACAAAAGTCGAGATGGGATACACGCCGGGGGAAGGCAGCCGAGAGAATGTGTCTTTGTCGGCGATGTAAGCTCCAAGGACGAGTTCGGTGTTGTACCCATCGACGTCAGGGTTTAGGGAAGGAATGCCGGCTCCTTGGTTGGGATTACCCGAGATGTCGACCGTGAGGTTGAACTTGATCGCGAGTTGAGCAACGGTTTCGACCACCGCTCTGTAATCCGCTGAGGTTATTTCTGGACATTAAAAGGCTCGTGAGGTTGACAAGTGCCGATCTTGACGTGGGAATAGGTCCCGACAGCTCATTAACCTCAAGGCTCAAACGTGTGAGCTTTGTTAACCCCTCAAGTGTCGGTATGGATCCATTGAGAAGGTGACCGGACAGATACAATCACTCCAGCTCTGTGAGGGCCGATAAATCTGGAATCTGCCCTCGAAACTGGAAGTAGACTGTGTCGTCCGGGGATCTCAAAACGACAGCCGTGACGCGATCAGCCTTGCAGGTAAACAGCGAGCTGTTGCAACAGGCGCCTGCTTTCCAGGTGTACGCTCTGCCCGTCTGGTTGAATAATTGCTCAAACGGGGCACAATCCTGTGTTTGACTCTGGCAACATGCCGCACGAGGTGCGAGAAGGACAAACACGGACAGAGTGACGGAGAAAGGGACGACGACTGCATAACCTCTGATACGAGGGGAGTGCACGTTGGAGCAAGCGTGATCCGTTGCGGTGGATGGCATCGTCTCAACCCCTGATCCGTTGAAGTCCACAGTGTGGCAATGCTGTCCACGGTCCTCGAAGTAAAGCAACTTATATATGTAGTGCTACAGGGAAACTGTTTAGAAATTGTTTTGTTCTATGCCGGCTGCCGTCTCGTCCAAATGCAGTGGGAGCTATCGCGTTCGTTGATCCCTTCCCCTCTCTTTCAGGACAAAATTTCGAGCTTTTAAAATGTACTTTTAGACTTCTGGACTGGATAGTGCTGTTAGAGGGTGTCTGTAGATATTGGAGTAGAAAGTTTTGATAGCTCTCAGGTCTGAATTATTGTATGGCGACGTTTTGCTGGTGTCGGTTCGTGTTGTTGGTAGTTTGAGGGAAATGCAGTAGGCAGCTGCGTGTAATTCAAGGTTGGACGTTATAAAGTATCCCAGAATCAACTGTCAGACTCGGGACGCAAGAACACGGAAGGGGCGGACCCCTGCATGACAGTCAGTGAGAAGGGACATGGGTGGGGCGGACAGCGAAAGAATTCGGTAACGACAGTCGGTGCTTCTTCGAGTACGTATAGTATTTCAGATATATGTTAGGTACACGCACGCGATCGACGACAGCCTCGTTCCCTTCAATGATCGGTTACCCTCTGAACCGGGAGTTATTCTAAGACATGGGTGCCTCAGCAATACCCAGCGCCGCCGGGCTGATGGACGCAGTTGGGTTGCTTGATTGGGGGCCACCTTTGCGAGCTTCAATGTGTGACGCAATGGCGGGATTCTTGTCCACTGGGGCGCCTTTTGAAGCAAAGGTGGGTGTTGCTGGGTGAATGAAAACAGCACAAGTGTCGCCACGAATGCCTTGAAGGCTCACCAATGGCTCCCAAAAGGACCGAGAGCAGGACGGTCAGGGCGAGCGGGAGGTTGAGAGCTTGGACTTATGCGGGGACAGATGGGATACTGAGTGCGACGTTTCCGACCTCTGGTTGACTTTGTGGTCACCACGCATCTGCTTTGATTTCCGGGATGCCAACACGCTAACCAGTGGCGATCAATGGTTTTTATCTCCCCCGCTTTGATGCAAAAAACGGCTGAGTACCTGAGCACAGTGACCCCACCACCCTGCACCACCCTGCACCACCCCAGGTCCCCCAGGTCTCCCAAGCGGCTCGAACAGCCATTGCTACACCAGTGCCCAAGAAAATATCATCAGGCCTTTGGCGCCTCCTTTCGGAATGTCTATGACCCCGTTAATTAACGAGGTAACATGGCGCTGCCGCTTGCATATGTCAGGTTAATGTGCCTGCTCAAACTCCATGAAGGAGTGAAATGTCACTCTCTGTTTATCGCTCATAGACTGCCGTGTGAATATCATGTGGGAATCGGTTTTTGACTTCGGAGACAGGTGCCCTGAATCTCACTATATTACAAGCATATAACTTTCCGCGAAGGAAATGCTACCGTGGCCCTATTGGAGAGACCACTGAGAAGGAAGAGGAATACTTCTATGTTACGTTTCACTTATGTGATTAATATTCTTCTCGCCAAAGCCGACGCAAATCTGACCAACCACGAAGCAAAAACGTGCGGTATGGTGCGGTTTGAATTCAAATTGCTACCTCCACAAATACAGGTCGAGTGCTTTTGCTGTGCTCAGCTATTGTTCGTAAACAACGCAACTAACGCCCAACATCCACAACCATATCCCCGCGAGTTCTGACACATCCCGCACGCCAACCCGGTACCGTTAATCCGACCCTGGTTGATATATAACGCCCGCTCCCTCCACCCCCTCACTTTCCACCTGCCGCAGCCTTTTCGGCGGCCTTTTCTGCCACTTTTTTGCGCTCGAGCATTTCGCGGACGAGTGTGAGACGAGCGGCCTGCATGCAAAGTCAGGTGACGAAAGCGGGACACGAAACGAACCAAGAAGCATAGAAAGAGACGAGTAAATATGGTTAGAAGAGTTCAAGAGACAGGCATAACTTGTCAGTGAATCTTCGCTCGTCCAAGCCCTTCTCCTTAAGAGACCCGTCCAGCTCTCCCATCGGATAAGATCCAAAGCATAACACAATTGCTGGAAGACATGCCCCTTTATCGCACATTCCAAGGTCCTTTCACCGTCCTCAGTGACATCCCACTGGCCTGTTTGGTCGGCGTTGTAACAATCCCAAGAAAGTTCAAGGATCAGAACGACACGTCAACGCCCGCGTCGACGAGGAGATTGATGGAGGACTCCACTTTCTTGGGGACGCATTCTTTCCTTAAGCACGGCAGTTCATACCCGGTGTATGGTTCACGCTCCGCTCCGTCGACAATCGGGCTTGCCGTGGTGCCATCTTTGAATGATTTCAGACTACACGTGCCGGCACCGCGCGAGGCAGTGCCATCCGTCCTCACACAGCACAGCGCTTCCCCTTCCAATCGAATTTACGGGTTCGCTGTCACCAGCGCCTCGTGTTCGACCTGGGGATATGCCCACCAACTCGACAGCACGGTTCAACCCCATTCCCAAAGTCCTAAACCCGCCAATCACCCATTTCCTGCACACAACGACCCCATCAGCAGCCCCGCGAACCCATACAAACCTCCTTCCTGTGAAACAAGCACTCCTGGTAATCTTCGAACTGCAGTTTGCAGTCGTCCGGGTGGTCAGCCGACCCGTAGCACTTTGTGAACTCTTGCCAGTGCGGGAAGCAGCGACCACGTCCGCCACGGAGACCGAAGCCGGATGACATGATGTTTCGGGAGGGAATTTTTTACAAAAATGGTGGCATTTGTGGACCGCAGGGGCCACGCATCATTTCTTCTTCCCCTTCCCTTCTGCAAACCTCGTTTATTAATTGATAAATTGTGAGAATACACGTCACACCAAACAGAGTTCACTAAATCCCGCACCTCGAAGTGTCAAGTCCCAGTTCCCAGCCAAAACCAGCTTGTTATTTATGGGGGTCATCCGCGGGCAAGACAGTTTGAGCGCCAGTCAATTAGCTTACAGACATTGGGCTTCATCTGTGACAGTACACCGACCTGAGTTTAATGTGACGCGGCTGACTTTCCACCTGGTATCCTCAAACGAGGTGCATTTCAGAGTGTGGCGTGAATGTACTCGGGATGGTACAGTTCTTAGGTTCTCAGTACACAACAGTGGGTCTTTCTCAACATGGATGAAATTGAAGATTTCATGGGGCCTTGGGTGGAGATTGTCTTTTACGAAAATAGTGGCAGAAACTTGAGGGCAGGAATCAAGGAGCCGCTTTAGTGCCACTACAGAGTCAACAGACGAATCTATATTGGCTTCGTACTTGTCCATGACGTCCTCGCAGCCCTCCGCGATCTTCAGCTCCAGCAAATAATTGAACTCGAGAGTGTACAACCAAAGAAAGGCTCCACCACGGATTGCTGCAGCCAGGCGGTCAATCCCAGGAAATCCGAATCTGTCCAGATCACCCAGGTTGAGTTTTTCCAAGTGATTGTGCGAAGTTCAAGGAGCATATGGCGCAGAAAATGTCAAAAGGGTCCACCCATTCCTCCAACCCTTCTAAATATGCACGTTGGGGAAACAAAATAGCAGGGACACGGGAATGAAGATTAGAGCAAGATCGGTGGCACGAAGTCGGTGGATTGTACTTTAAATGCGCCAAATTGATGCGATGATTCAAACAAACAGATTGAAACGTGGAGTAAGGTCCTAACCTTGTCCTGAAAGTAATCTTCCAGAGCATTTGAATGTGTGTCCAAAAAGTAGTAGTCCGCATCGAACTTCACTTTGGCAACGTTGATCAGGCGGTTTGAGAACTCCACAACCCACGAGATTGGGAGCTTTCCGTCAATCTCGATAGCAAGGCTTTCCAGCTTCAAAGTGCCGAATGGAAGCAAACACCTTAATGCCTCGGCAACGGTTTCCGCCGCTTTCTTTGCTGATATTTCTGCGAGTCCACTTCGTTTGAGATTAAGCTTCGGCCGAAGACAATAAGGAGACCAGGATTCGCTGCGACTATCGGGCAGAGGTTGCAAAATTTCCCTCCGTAAGTGCCGTAAGTGGGAGATCGCGTTGGATGGAGGAACGTCCTCAAGTTGTTCTTTGTTCCCGGAGCAAAACCAGGTCTGGGATCGACAAGCCATAATCGCTAGACTCGATCGATACACAAATACTAACAGTGGACGCTTTCAACGGAAAAAGTCAGTGAGGGCACCTTTGGGGCTTGAATCATTCATTGATTCACCTTGTCGGATCTCCCACTGGATCTCGCGGAATCGACGACACATTCGCGGCACATAGGTGTAGAAGCCTCTGTTTTTGGCAAGGAGAACGAGGATGCGGAGGAGGACTTCGGGCGGGATCGCGTCCATCGAGTTAAAAATGGGGTTGGTTCAAAACTGCGGACACAGAGATCGCTTCACGGAAGTTCCTCTTCCCCTTCCCGTTTATCTATTGCTAAAACAGCCACCTGTGATTAAAGAAGGCTGAGGATTCTCATCTGCAATTACGTATCTGTTGATTAACAAATTATAATTATACCATGACACGTCAAACAGAGTTCACTTTTTCCCTCATCTCGAAGTGCCACATTCCATCTCACCGAACCTAGTAGTCGACACGTCACCATGGTGGGACGTTGCCTGCGGAAAAGGCAAATTGAGCAGTCACCGGCCAGCTTACAGATTTTGAAGATCAACTGCGACAGTACACTGACCTGCACTGCGGAGTGCGGGTCCATTATGTCACACCTCGGGATATTTTGCAACCGACATCAGGCGGGACTTCTTCCAAGGCTAAAGTGCCCTTTCGCGTACCTGTGACGGGAGTCGGATAACACAGAAGAGCCGCAGGAACTTCGGAATTCAGTTCCAATACAAACGACCCGAAAGCGTGGACCCTTGAGCTGCGTATCCAGCACGTTGATCCCTGCAAGATGGCGTTTAGCTCGTGGATCTTAGCCGCGGTCGTCGTGTACCTTTGCGTCGAGGTTGGTGGCAAGTCGGCATCGGAACTTCGGCTCAGCTTGACCCCAACACATGTGACTCGACATGTGTACATTCACAGCTGTACAAGATGGCTTTTCTGACTTTCGAGGGCGACAAGGGCGTACACACGATGATTTCCCTCCCATTTGTCAATAAGTGAGTCTGGCGATTCCCGTCCCAATAATCCCCGGCGCTCACGTCGTCGGCAATCGACAAGCCCTCCCATCTCGTAAATTAAAGAAGTAGGTTTCTGGTCCGTTTATTGCTCCTTTGAAAGCCGTGGTAATCCGATCCCCGAAGCGTCATGTGTATTCTGAAAATTGTCCAGATTGTGGTGCCATACAGGCCTCCAACAAAGTGGAAACTTCAGAATATCTCCACTTTGTCGATTCGCGCGGGCTGACCAAGTCTGTTTTCTATATTAGACAGGACTGCGACCTCGTAGCTCACTCCAAACGTGTCGCCAGGGCATCCTGGGAGCGCGCCGAGCGCGGCATTCTTGATTTCGCGAGAGAGGCGGGGGAGTGTGGAGTAGAACGTTTTGCGAGGGAGGAAACGAAAGATCCGTTGCAGGATTTGGATTTGGATTGATTCCATTCCAGATTGCGGGAGGGTGCCTTTGTGCTGCACCGAAAAGTTGCAGGGACTTCAAATCGCGCTACGTCGCCAATACTTTGATCCGCCAAATAATGAGCGGGAAGGCAGGATCAAAGGAAAAATTTTATGAATGTGTTCATGATTGGAACATTGTGGTCTTCCATTTCTTTCAAATATTCGCAACAGTACCACATAAGAATCACCAGAGAGCTCCAACCAGCTCTCCTAATTACTTGGCGCATTGCCCAATGTTCAAACCCACTTTCTCTGCCAACTGCACCACAGCCTGCCTTAGCACGAGGCACGCCTTTGTCACTAGTCCTGATCCTCGGTTTCCACTCGACCCCACAACAACACTCGGACCAGTTCCCCACTCTCCATTAACATCATTGATTCCATAAAGTCACATCTCCAAGTAAAATGGTTGCCTGTCCCGCCTACTGCTCGTTTGATCTCACTGTGTTGAACAACAACTTGCTTATTTCAAGTGCCAGTGTCTCTGCCATTTAAATGTACCGCTGCTCTGATGCGAATCCCCTCTTTTCTACATGCAGGAGGAACGCGAGGTGGACAGTCGCAAGATTGGGGAGCTTCTCCTGGACCCATCCTGTAGCCGCCAAGATGTCGTCGGGCAGTCTCTGACCTTGGTTACTGCTCAAGGATTCGATTCTATGTGGAGTGTAGTGAGATCCGCAGAACGCTGCTGGGATATGCCTGGTCGCTCCGTAAAGGGAACCTTGGTCGTGGTGAAACCCAGTATGGATGATAAGAACAGAGGCTGAGTACGCCAAACTCTGATATCTTTGGGAAGGCGCGGAGCATATAAAGGAGGGAGTGTTGCCACTCCGCCGAAGAGGTTTGCCGTGTGCTTTTTGCCTAAGTTGGTGTCATTATAACTAATCGTATTCTTGACCTCTGGTCCGCTTAGACGTGCCGCTATATGTCGGTATCCCAAGTCGGATGTAAAAGGCAGAGATCACCAAGTTTTGTTGCGAAGGGGAATGACATCATGAGGTAAACAAACGCACTCGACCCATCCTGAATTGACAGTGTTATTCCTGCAATGAGCTCCGAAATGTCCGTAACGCCATTCCAAACCGCAAATTCAAATTGATCTTCCCGTCGCGACTGGAACCATGCAGATAAATGGGGAGGCGCCACCGTCCTCAAGCTTTTGCTACATTCGCTCGCGGCAAACATCCTCATTGACACCACAATGGTCAGGTAATAGAGCTCAAGATTAATCTTGACAATGGAGGGCTCGTATTGTCGCCCGCCCATGAATAGACCTTCATACAGCAAGTGTTCTCCGAACAAGCTCGCAAACGTTTGTCCCGGCCTCACCAGCCACTAAAAGCTGTATTGAGCCAAGAGCAAGTTCCGCTTCGCAAGCTGCCCAAAGCATCCTCCCGTTGTCGGGCGGCGGCAGTGAACAAACTGTCAATGGCTCAAAACGAGGAAGCGAATCCGCTTGTCCACCGCGCTCAGCCGCGTCGGGCCAGTCCCACGAACCGGCAGTGTATGGGCGTATCCCACCAAAATCGTGCAGAGGACGCCAACAACGCCATCGGAGTTTCCAAGAAGTGCAGTTCGGGCAGCTCCTCCGATGCGCCTCGATAGGAGGGGAAGGACACGATACATCACTCTGGGAAGGAGGAGCCGGAATATGCGATGGAGGATTTCCAACGGGAAATCGACGCGCGACGGTTTCTGGACTGTTGAGGGGCATCAACTGAGGTGTGAGTACCCCCGGCAGGCGAGTTGACAATCATTCGACGAGGGCGAAGGGTCATCTGACTAGACGAGGGCTTGCTGTTATGTGCGGGCATCTCCGCGGTTCGTCCTCCTCAAGTGAGCCCGGTGGGGACTGAATTCGGTGTTGAGAAGCGGTTTGGGTTGCGAAGACAGGCAACAGACACGAAAATGCACCTTTTCCCGTACAATTCAAGGAGTCATGATCTATATGTATACGTTCATAATTGGAGTATCTCCACCCATTCATTGCTTACTTCTCCAATCGAGTGCACGAAACGCCACTCGCTACAACTCCTCACGTCGCCGAACGTTTAGTCCCACTTTCTCTCCCAACTGCACCACAGCCTGCCGAAGTCCCAACCGCAGCATTGTCCCGGCACTCCCTGCCCCGTCCAAGCTCGGATCCACAAGTCTCCTGTTCGAGTATCCCTGATAAGTTCCCGAAACATTGGTAATCTGATATATTACGTCTCCCACCACGATATCTGTCCTAGGTTGGTCGCGCCCCTTAACGCGCAGCGACTTGAACAACAGCTCACACATGCGGAGTTCGCTCTTCTCCGTCATTTTAATGTACTGTTGCTCGGAAGTGAAGGCCCAGTTCTCGAGAACCACGAGAAACGTGAGGTGGATGGTGGCGAGGTTGGGAAGGTTCTCGATCCACGCCAAGGCGGCCAGGATATCCACAGGCAGCTTGGAGCCTTCGTTTACATTGGACGCCTCGATTCGAATGTGCAGGGTGGTGAGATCGGGCAGTTCGCCGCTGGGGTACGCTTGTTCACCCCAGAGAGGGAATTTTGGTCGGTTGGAATCGTAGTAGCGTTTTGAGGCGCCAAGGCTGATGACGCCAAACTCTGATACCTTTGGAAATGCGCGAAGCATGTGCAGAAGAGCATGTGGCCACACTGTTGGCGAGCGGTGATCCTGAATAGTTTGTGCTTGGTCTGGTGTCACGAGAACTGACTGAACTCGTGACCTTTGCTCCAGTGAGATATGCTGACATACCTCGGCGTCCCATGTCGGATGTGGAAAGCAGATACCACGGAGCTTTGTTGTGAAGGGGAATGTCTTGAACAGGTTCACAAATGCTCTCGACCCTGCCTCGATAGGCATCCTCCCTGTGATTTCTCCAACTCCAACCTCCGTGACACCGTTGCAAATTCTGAGATCAACCGAGTTGTCGCCTTCTGGTGGCAACCATGTGGATAGATGCCCGAGTTCAATCGTTCTCAGATCATCGCCACAATAGCTCGCTGCAAACGTTCTCATTGCGTGCCATTGTTGCTCGCCAATTGATACAGCTCTGATAAAGTAGTCAAACTCCATTCGGACGACCGAGATATCACATCGGCGGCCTCCCAAAACGAGCTCTTCATCCCATCCGCCTGCAATGTTTCGCCTGATTACATCGCCAACGTTGTATCCCGCGACTAGGAGCTGATTGATTCCTAAAGCAGTCTCCACCTCACATGCGGCCCAGAATACCCTGCCATTGCGAGGCTGCTGTGAATGGTGAGTCTTCTCGAAACGAGGAAGGAAACGAAACAGCTTCTCTACCGCGTTCCACCAGTTCGGAGCAGTCGAATTTCGCGGTAGATCACTGAGGGGTCGTACGACAACGGAGCAGATGATCCCGACTTCGCCATCGGAGCAACCAGGAAGTGCAGTTCGAGCTGCAGCACGAATGCTCTTCGAAAGGCGGGGAAGAACGCGGTAGAACACCGTAGGAGGGAGAAGCCGCAATATTCGATGGAGGACTTCCAGTGGTAAATCGTCGAGTGAGTTTTCCCCCCTCCGTTGAAGGGAATCCGCATGAGAGCTCTGAGTAAGAGCGGCAGGTGATTTGATGGTCGTTCTCCGAGGCCGAAGAATCCTGCGACCAGGCGAAGATTCGCTGTCAGGCGTGGGCTTCTCTGCGTTGCGCATCCTCCACTGAGAACAACGGAATCAGTTCGATTGGGGGTGGACGGCAGAACGTTGCCAAATCTGCCGGGGGTGCTTGCTGGAAACTACTCATACACGAATCCACGTAAGAGTTACTGGAAATAATAAAGACGTCGAAATTTCATTCTTGTGCGTACCACACGCTCTCTAAATAGGGAGCTTCTGAGCCTCTTCGTGGTTCAACATGATCCACAAACACAAGGTATTCCTTTTCATTGAAGTCCTCTGATACGCTTTCGAGACAGTGGCTTTGCTTCTCCGAAGTACAACCGTTCGATATACCGCAGTATATTTTAACCGGCTTCCTTTGAAGAACGTGTTCCCCACATCCCGTGGTTCGGCGCACAGCTCGAAAAAAATGTTGCTCGTCTCATGGATAGTGACGCTGGCGATCGTGTACCTTTGCGTCGAGGTTGGTGGAGCGCCTGTCGCCTCGCGGAGCTCAATCTTGTCGATCGTTCACGTGAAACCGTGTCATGCCTTTCCCGCATAGCTGAACAAGATGGCATTCATGACATTCAAGGGCGACAAGGGCGTTTACACGATGATTTCTATCCCGTTTGTCAACAAGTAAGTCTCGTCGTGATTCATATATAACGTTGATCCACACTAACAGCTGTCCACAAGCCCTCCAGTCTCGCAACTCAAAGTGGTGGGCTTTTTTGTATGCTTCTTTAAAGTCCTGTCGTAGCTCAAACGGTACCATGCACTGCAGCGAGACATGGTCAACCTCGAGCAACACCGAAAGTAAGTCCTTCGTTTCACCCCTAATTTGTTTCTTGCATTGAAACAACTTGTCCGTTATCCTACTTGTAAAGATACGGCTCTTTTATCCGCATTTTCAACCCGTTCGTCCGCCAAATCTTCATTACCAAGCCAGACCTCCAACAAGCAATCTTTGTTGGCAAGGACTGGGAGCGGTTTCACGCGCTACCACCCGAATTCCGAACTGTTTATTCCGCTTTCGGGGGGGGCATGATATTTCAGGCGAATGGCAAGGAATGGCGGTGGGTGTTCGCGTACCACCGAGGAAAACTTTGTACCCTCGCGACGTGACAGCACGGACCATCCCACCCAATCTGCATCTCCAGAGAGGCTCGGGGGCTGTTCTCGAGGACTTTTACCACCGTCACCGTTCGCCAATACATGCTTGTCATCCACGGTACTCCTCCGATAATTAGCCAAAGAGCAGGCGTCAAACCCGGCAGGATTCGACGTTCAGACCATATACAACCTGTACACCTTTGACGTCATCAGCTGGTACCGTCATTATAATGCAGATTGAAGTCTCAACGAAACGATCGCGAGCCTCTTATCACCCCTTCGGATCATTTCCGCTTCCCGTCCCCCTCAAGATCTCGTCTTCGGCGCCTCCCTCGACATCCTCAAAGCGCGCGACCGGCACTACATCAACGCGTGGGACAAGGGCCCCATGATAGCCACCATTCATGTGGTCCTCGGAATGCTCCTTGGTGGTGCGCCGTGGAGTGCGCAGCTGAGGGATAAGCTCTTCCCAGGTGAGATGGGAACTCATCTCTTACTGAGGGGCTATCCCAAGTGCGGCAATGATCTGTAGCACCGCCTGGACTCTGCACGCGCAGGACTCCAAGTCAAGTTCAAGGAGCAGTACGACTTCATCGACGATCTCATCAGCACCAACATTAAAAGAGCGCATTCGGAAAAGCGCAGCGATCTTAGGTCTATCTTGGACGACACGCGACGGAGTGAGAAGCTGCCTGCCTGGATGGACGCGGTTCAGGTGAAGAAACAACTTGTGGGTTTGTTGTCGAGGGATGGTGCCATGCACTCGAAAGGATCACCACGCTAACGCCTTGTGCCTTAGATCGCCCTTTTATTCGCCGGGGTACGTTTAAGTACTCACCATCTCTCGACGCATTCCCGTCTCAATCCACTTACAGCACGACACAACCGGCGGTACCCTCACCTTGTCAACCTACGAACTTTCTCGCTCTGCGGCGTGGCAAAAGGCAATCCGTCAAGAAGTACAGGAGCTGTGCCAGACACTGGTCTCTCTCCTGACGCTCTGCTCCCGTTGGAGCCTTTGGAAGACTGCAAGAGCCTCGACGCCATGATTAAGGAGACGTTGCGGTGAGTCCATCTTGCCAGGCGGGAGGTAGGCGGACCTATTACTAACGCAGAAACACCTATTTCAAAGGATGTATCCGGCAGCTCCTATCGGTGCAGGGCGAGTTGTGCACGAGGACTTTGTCGTACCGTACGTGGACACCTTAACAGGGAGCATAAATCTGTCGATTTCAGGAAGGGCGACATGGTGAGCCCCTCCTCTTGCTGCATGCGGTAGCCATATTGTTCCCCGCACTAATCGTTGCTTCAGATTGTAACGAACATTTTCTACGCTGGCCGCTCCTCTGAGAACTTTTTGCGACCTGAGACGTGGGGTCCTCAGCGGTGGTGAGTGGGCGCTTTCTTTTGGTACAGAGGTACGATGCCCGAGGAGCGATTGGGTATGTTTCTGGCGATCGCAGGATCGACGACGCGACCGGAAATGGTGGAGCAATTCATCCATTCTCCAACTCACCATTTGGGAATGGTGCACGGAAATGTCTTGGAGAGAGGTTGGCCCTCGGTGAGTCTTCATCTTGTGGCTCAGCTTTTACAGATCATCGCGAAGGACAAATGCTAACATGTTGTTGCAGCGCAACTCCGTATGTGCTTGCCTCAATTCTGCAAAAGTGGGAGATTGGATTCTGTGACAACTACAAGGTGAGAATTCGTTACTTGCGACTGACTTGATCCGATCCATAAGGGCGTTCTTTTCGCAGTTTGTCATCGAGTCTCAAGGCACTATCAAGGCCAGCAATGGAGTCAACATAAGACTTTTTGACAATTTCGACTAACTAGCAATGTTTTCTGTACGGCAAGATTTTCCACGACTTTTCCACGTGTGGAAAAAAAACCCATGGGAAATCTTGGAACTCCATGGAATGGGAAACCGACAATCTTTGTTGTGTTTCCAGAACTTGTCGACTGACCAGAGGCTGGACTTGGTGCGCGAACAATTGTTCGGCGACGGCGAAGACATCTCGCGGTACCCGAACGCTCTTCAGAGGACAGAGGCTATGAGTGTGTGGTCGTCTCTCCGTTCACTTCACACTTCACAGCAAAACCTTGAATTTGGTGTGACGTTTGAGGCACTTATTCTTTACAACGCCGCCCATATCTGCTATAAGTTGTCGACACTATTACAAACGCTCCGGATGTTTAAGTCCAGCTTTTCACCCAACTCCACAACGTTGCGCCTCAGCACAAAGTGTGCCTGCAACTCCCTTTCCATACCGCAACTCGGTACCACTATGGTCTGCTGCCAATAATAACCACATGATACTTCGAGAATTTGATACACAACGCTCTCCAGTACGATGTCTGTCACAGTTCCACGATTCAGCTTGTTCGAGCGTACTCGAACAGTAGCGTGCATGTATCAAGGGCAACCTTCTCTGCCATTTGAATATAGTGCTGCTCCGATGTGTATCTCCTGTCGTCAACAGCCAGGAGAAACGTGAGGTGTATGGTCGAGAGATTCGGAAGGCGTTTGATCCATGCCACAGCCACCAAGGCATCCTTGGTTGCTGCTTAGGGATTCTATTTGAACGTGCAATGTCGTGAGATCTGGGAGATTGCGGGTGGGGTGCCCACGCTCGCCAGAGTGGAAACCTGGGCCGGTTCACAAAGTACGGGTGAGTTGCACCGAGGCTTATGACACCAAACTATGAAATCTTTGGAAAGGTTCGCAACATGTACAAGACTGAGCGGGGCCACCTTTCGGGAGAGATGCACGACACAAATTGTGCAGCTTGTTGTGATGAAACAATTACCGACCGTACCCTGGACCTCTGTTCAAATGACACACATTTGGCGTATGTCAGAATCCCAAATTGAACTCAAAAGGCAGATCCCACGAAGCGTCGATGCACGGGGGAAAGTCTTCAGCAGATTCACTAACGTTTTCGGCTAATGTCATGCTTCCTTTGAACATCCCCACCCCAATGTCCGAAACACAATTTCAAGGGCCAAAATCATAGTTGAATTTCATTTTGATAGTGGAGATCAAACATTGACGTCCAGCTAGCATCAGTCTGTCGGTGCACTCACTCCACGGCCACCCAAGTATTCTCCTCATAAGTTCCCCAACCTCGTAACCTTTGTTGGTTGCGAGTCATTCTATCAAAATCCAAACAGCAACCTCTGCTTCATATCCCGCTCTAAATTCTCTGCCATTGTTTGCCTGCAACGAATGACGTGCTGTCATAAAGGAAGGAAGGAAACGAAGCCGGCTCACAAGGGGTGGTGTCAACGACGTGTCTGTTTCGCTTCGTGGAAGGTAATCCGACGTCCCCACGATAATTGAGCAAACAACTCCAATTTCGCCCTCGAAGCAGCCTTTGGCTGCTTCGTTGATGTGTTTTGATAGAAAGGGAAGGACGAGATAGACCACTCTGGGAGGAAGAATCCGGAATATGCAATGGAGAATTTCCACGGGGAAATCGTCGAGGGAGGGCTTGTCGGAAGGCTGCAGCTCAACTGAGGCAGGGCCACGCTCCGAAGATACGATGGTTCCGTCACGGCAAAGAGAGTGCAGGGGTATCGAAGGCTCGCCAGCATGCATCGAAATCTCAAGTTCGCTCTAATGAGCCAGCAAGGAGCCAAGTCTGGTTTGCTGTTCGAAACTGAGGCCACAAACCGAGGGTTGGCTCCTCCTTTTTTTCCAACGCAGAAAGTTCCGAATGGCCACTCCTCTAAAAATCGATCTGCCAAGCGAGATTCTTTCCTCCATCTTTCTGCTTCTTTCTCCATCTCAGGTGTTCTGCTCGGCGAATCGGGTCTGCAAAGCGTGGCACGAAGCAGCACGGTTTCTTCTCGACAGTTCGGGGAAAGTAGCCCTTGATGTCACGATCATTGCCGCCGTGAAGGAGTTTCCGCCGTCGTCTGTGCAGATTCCCCCCTTCGGAGGACGCACACTACGCGTCCACCGACGCTTTCGTCGCACAATGTATCCAACTCCAGATGGCGGGACGGTCACCAAGGGCATTAGCGTGGGATCGGTGGACGTGTGGGCACCACTGTCGTTCTTGGAGCTCGCTGCGAAGGAGATGGAGCGGCTTGGGACAGAAATTGCCGATCGTTGTGGACGCGGGTTGGAACGTCTGGGTGTGAAACCAATCGTAGTCTCGGGAAGCGATTTCAGTCACAGCTGGAAGGCTTCTGAGCGTGCCTCGCTCGAGGCGCTCTCGGCGTTCTTCCGGCGCGCCGCGCCCGTTTCCATGTCCGTGAGACTCGCGTTTGGAGAAGATTGGGCCAACAATCAGCTGGAGCCACTTCCATCCGTTACCCATGTGAAGTGCTGGGCTTTGTCCCCTGGAATATCGTGCAGAGGCCTCTTTGACGCATTTCCAAACGTTCGGTCCTTTGCCATAGGTAGAGTCATGTGGATTGGCGATTCGATCGAAGTGTTGTTCAATATTCCTCATCTCTCCCACCCACCTGATACCATCAAGACCCTATACCCTGGGACTTGGGAGATGTGCTTAAATCTTTACCAGCTGCCTCAAAGTCCATGTTAACGTCACTTCATATCATCAACCACCCGAGGTTCTATTATCGGTCGTCTGTACCATACCACTGGATATACCGTGCCAACGAGGCCATCCTATTCAATGCTGTCACAAAATTGCCGAATCTGAAACGACTTGGTATCTTGACTCTAGACCCTGGGATCTGGGACAGTCACCAAAACAAACAATTAGTGCCCGATCAAACATGTCTTCACTCGATCTCGGAGCTGAAAGTTCGCGTATTGCCGTATGAGTGGGCCCAAAACGCGGACGAGTCGATTAAGCGTATGGCGACTCTGTTTTCCCAGTACTGCCCGTCGTTGCAAAATCTGGACGTGATGCTGATTTTTGATCCCCGCGAGGGTGCCAAATACATGAGCGAGGATCAAACGCGGGACTTTAAGAGAAAGTGGGAGATATTTTTTCAGCTGGTACACGTGCGGCGATTCCGCTTGGTACCGGTGGGTGTGTGGCCTGACGTGCCTTTATACGGTGGCAGCGAAATGCCGCAAAAGAGTTTGCTCGTATTTAATGAGGTGAAGGAGTGTGTGGTTAGACTTGGGAAGAAGTTGGTGGAAGGAGAGTCCGAGTGAGAATATTGTCGTAGAATTTATCAGCGGACTGCAGTTAATTTAAGGCGCCAACAAGAACGTGAAAGAATGTGCTGAGTGTCTTTGGTCAGCTGTTCCACAACCAGGTTCTGTGTTCGTGACGAACATATTTTTTGAAGACTGGAAACGCAATCGACTCGGAGCACTTCCATCTGTGGAACACGTCAAGTACTGGGAGCCCCACCCCGGGACGTCTTTTCGAAATCTTCAGTCTCCAGCAATAGGTAAATACATAATAACGCCGTTTTACACTGTGATATAATGTTCTTTAGCGACCATTTATTATTAAGATCCCATGCCACCCGATTTCACAAACAAAGTCGAATCCCTACCTTTACTATCACGGTCCGGTTTAAAGGCGCTTCGTGTTTTCAACCACCCAAAAGGTTACAATTGGTCCCACAATCACAACGAGGCCATCTTGTTAAATGCTGTTATAAAGCTACCAAACGTGAAGCATCTGGGTGTTCTGACGCTTCAACCCGGAATCTGGGGCAATCATACAGATGGAGAGGTAACTGAATGGTGTCTCCACCAAATCACAGAGCTCGAGATCCGGGTAGTGCCGCATGACTTTGCGCAACTCAAAGATGGTTCAATTGAGGTAATGGCTTCCCTTTTTTCCCATCACTGCCCGAACTTGGAAACTCTCAACGTGTTACTTGTTATTTATCCTCACGAGGGAGAGGAACGACAGCTTCAAGACCAATTAGCGAACTTTATTGGGTTGTGGAAGACTTTTATTCGGATGGTGCACGTGCATCGATTCCGCGTTGAGGTGGCACGAGCCGTGGTCTCAACCAACGTGGTACCCGTTTTTGCGAAAAGATCTGTCCCCACATGGGGTAATTTGGTGTGGAACGAGGTCAAAGACTGTGTGAGGAGACTTGGAAACTTCCCTTGGTGAGGGGAAACCGGAGTTGCAGATTCAGCACTGTTTCGCACCACAACTACCTTTTACCAAGCAGCTCCCTTACCGTCCGACTTTCGTAACGTGCTGGAAACATCATCTTTGGCTTCACGGTCGGCCTTAAGGTCTCTCCACGCATTCAACCAACGGCCATTACGCTTGAACGAAGCTAACATACTCAACGTCGTCATACACCTCCCAAACCTGAGTCGACTCGGGAGTGCTTACACACAGCCCTGGAATCTGGAACAACCGCCGGAACTGGCGAGCGCCCGAACAGTGCCTGGACGGGATCACAGAGCTCAAGGTCCGCGTCGTGCCGTACAGTTCACAAATAACCCGCATGGCGGGATTGAGAGTATGGCGACTCTGTTTTCCCGGTTCTGCCCATCGTTAGAAAGGCTGGACGTGTCGCTGTTTTTGATCCAAGTGAAGGCGGCCGATCGATGAATGAGGACCAAACGCTGAATTTTCTAAGACTGGGATCTTTTTGCTTCAGGGTGTTTGTGTATCGATTCAGGTTCGAGATTGTGGGATCCGGGTCGTCTTCAGGAGATGTTTTTCCGGACGATGATATCGATTTCTCCCAACAGGGGGTTTTGTCCGAGGTCAAGGAGTGTGTGAGGAGACATGGAAACGTCGTGGTCAAGGAGGACGGCCCGAGTGGGAACAGTGACTTAAATTTTCGAACCGGCAGCCGGTGGACCATCTTCATCTTCGGATTCTATGGTGAGAGATGTGAGGCTCGTGGTGCTAGGTGGTGACTTTGGATGTGAGCATGAGCAACAATATAAGACGCGTGATTTGGTTTTTCTGAGACGAGCAATTCAGTATGCAAGTGCGTGCGCAGACTTGGGCGGAAATCTCGTCTTGGAACCTCGCACCTATCGGCGGGCGGGCGTGTTTGCGGGTCGAACAGCCCGCTGGTCATATCGGATGCTGTATGTAAATGTCCCCGGCTTCGGTTTGAACAGACTCACTTCGTGGCCTGAATTGTAATCCCCTTCACATGCTCAAGAAAAAGGGGGAGCAACACAAAACACAAGTGAGCAATGGGGTATTAATCGGATCAAGTGCGTCAGAGATCGACTGGTCGTGGGGACGGTGGGTTTTGGTGAGACGATAAATTGGAAGTGAGCTCCGTCCCTCCCCACTGTCAACCTTGGCAGGGAACATTGAAATGCCCAATTCATCATCCGTCCACCTCCCAACTGAGATCCTCTCCACCATCTTCTTTCTCCTGCCACCTTCCCACGTATTCACATCCGCGAACCGAGTTTGCAAAGCGTGGAATGAATCCGCCCGGTTCCTGCTCGACGAATCGGGCAAAATAGCGCTCGACGTCACCCTTTTCTCCATCAAGGAATCTCCGTGGTCCTCGGTCCAGATCCCGCGCTTCAAGGGACACGCCCACACGGTTCACCGTCGATTTCAGCGCCGGGTCTATCGAACCGCGCGCGGAACGGTCGTCAAGGGCGTTACGGCGGGATCAGTGGACGTGTGGGCGTCGCTGCCCTTTTTGGAGCTTGTTGCGAACGAACCAGGGCGGCTAGGAGCGGAGATTGCGACTCGGTGTGGACGCGGGTTGGAGCACTTGGGGGTGAAAGCGGTCATTATGACAGCAAACGACTTCTCGTACGACTGGAAATCATCTCACCGGACGTCTTTGGCGGCGCTGTCGACGTTCTTCCGTCACGCGCAGCCGGTGAACATGTTTGTGCGGTACGCGTTTGCCCAAGACTGGGCCAACATTCGTCTGGCCGCAATTCCGTCGGTGAGGCATGTCAAGTGCTGGGAGTTCTACCCTGGAACGTCGTGTAGAGCTCTGTTTGATGCGTTCCCGAATCTGGCGTCGCTTTCCATAGGTGGGTGAATGTGGATTCTAACGGCGTATAAATCAGTGCTATTCCTCACATCACGAACCTGATACCACACAGACCCAATACCGCCCAACTTTGCCAAGACGCTGGAAACCTCGTCGGTGGCGTCCCGGTCCGGGTTAACCTCTCTCCGTGCATTCAACCACCCCAAAGCCTACCCCGGGACGCTTCGCGCCAACGAGGCCATCTTGTTCAACGCCGTCACGCAGCTCCCCAACGTAACGCGACTTGGAGTACTGACGCTGGACCCCGGAATCTGGAACAACCACGTGACGGCTCAAGCACCCGAACAATGTCTGCACGGAATCAGGGAGCTCCAAGTCCGCGTCGTGCCGCATGAGTTTGCGCAGTTCGAGCAGGGCGAGATTGAGACCATGGGGACGTTGTTCAGCCGGTTCTGCCCGGCGTTGGAAATGCTGGACGTTGTGTTCATCATGGACGCTCGTGAAGGAGGCTCAGCGCGATTGATGGACGGGGTACAAACCGTCATCTTTCTGCGGCTGTGGGACGTGTTCTGTCGAGTAGTCCATGTGTCTCGGTTCCGTGTCGAGGTACCGGGAGTGAGTCTCGAGGTGCGCCCCGCGCTTGACGTGCGTGTGGACGTGGAGTACCACGTCTCTCGTGTGGGTGTGTTTCTGTTGGCTGAGGTGAAGGATTATGTAAGCAGGCTTGGAAAGCGTATCGTCGAAAATATCCTATCCGAGTGGGAATTGTGAGGACTCTTGCAAGGATGTCAACGTATTAGTTGTCTCCGCGTCTGACGGGAGTGGGTACGGACGATCAAAGTTTTCTATCTAACGGAGCTGCCTCCGATCCAGCGATTGTATCGACATGAAATAAATTCACTATATACGTTTACACGCCAATCCTCGCATACCCTCCCTGCTCACTCCATCACCACACCCCCCCTCTTCATCTCCAAAAACGTCTTGTACGCCGGCGCCGTCGGGGGCTGGATGGGGGGGGTCCACACGTAGGCCGATCCTTCGGCCGTGGGCTGGGTCCGCCCGCGCGTCGCGTGAGTTGCGTCACGTCACGGAAAATGTTACAATGTGAGATAGAAGAGAGACTCACATCGAGAGGGTAGGTTTTGTCGCTATCGAACGCGCTCAGATCCCCCGCGGCCACGAACGGTGCCACGGCGGCTGCGAAGGTTGTTGGCGGTGGTAAGGGGGGTGTGGGGAGGCCCTGGACAGGTCGGACGGAGAAATCGGAGTTGGGGGAGGAAATGATGGAGTGGGGGAGGTCGAGGAGGGGGTTCGCCATGGTGGGGACGAAGCCGGATGGTGGGGCGAAGTATTGGCAGACGATGAAGGCCTCTAGAGCAGAGCGGCCAGCGGGAGGGGGAGGGTTCGTGTATGGCAGGATGGGCAAAGTTGTGGGCAAAGTTGCAACGCAAGTCTCACCGATACTTGAGTTCCTCGAGCTTCGTGGCTTGCTGCATGTGACGCTGCGGAAGTACATTCGCAGCTGGGCGTATAGGAGCGTGATGTCGCGGCCGCGGAAGATTTTGGCAACGAATGTACCCCCGGGTTTGAGGACGTGCGTTGTGATGTTGAGTGCCTGAGGAGTGTCTGGTCGGCGATGGCAGGGGAAACGGTGGGGAAAAGGGAGGGAATACGTACGGCGAGAAGGAGCTGTGCTTGGATGTATTCGTCCATGTCGTGCAGGCCCGTGACTGTCCGCGAAAACAGACGGTGATGTGGGAAACCGCGTTCCGAAGTGGGGGGTGACAGAAATCTCACCATCAGGCGCGCCGTCGCATACCACCAAGTCTGCCTTCACCCCATCAAAGTGGTTCACGATGCCCTCTGCAGTTTCGCGCAGGGTGATGTCGCCTTGGAGGCAAATAACCCCAGGAATCGGAGCCTTCGGGACCACAGGATGTCAAGAAATCACAGAGATGCGATTGATGTGACAAAAGGCGAGGAATCGGCGTACCATTGGCTGCAAGTCCACGGCTACAATCTTCACGTCCGAATCCTGTTCATCCGTCGCCTCTGTCTGCCCACTCCTGGCCCATAGCGCCCTGCTCAGCACCTGGCTCCAGCTTCCTGGTGCAGCGCACAGATCGACGACTCTCCTGACTCTGCGAGGTCTCCCGCTTTCGTCTGTTGGATGGAACAGCGCGAACTCCTCGTCGAGTTGGATCAGCTTGAACGCAGACCGCGCACGCCAGCCCTGCTCTTTCGCCAGGCGGTAGTAGCGGTCGCGTTTGTCCTTCGATTGGCGGCCCATCAAAGAAATAAAGTGGATCGCGTGTGTCCGCAGCTCGTGTAATTACCCGCAAGTCCCCTTCCTTGTACTATAAGTCCCCTTCCTTCTTCATTTTGTGTAGCATTTACAACATTTGTTTCTTCAGTTCCGCATTGTTCATCCACTCGGGCAGTTTCTCACTTCTTAGGGCGTCGTCCAAAATAGATCTCGTCGTATCGTCTTTACCCGACTGCGCGCGGTCTATGTGAGACCCGATAAGATCGTTGACGACCTTGTACTGCGCGTCGAATTGAGTTTTGAGTCCTTGTTTGTGTGATCGTGTGAGTGTTGGATTTCGCACCTAATCTGAAGACTTCGAACGTACCTGGGAAGAACATGTCGCGTATCTGAGCACTCCACGTCGTACCGCCGCCGAGGAGGAGGTCGATAAAAGTACGCACGGTCGCGATCCCGAGACCCTGATCCCACGCGGTGATGTAACGGCGGTCGCGGGGGCGAAGACTGTCCACGGAAGCGCCGAACGCGAGTCTTTGGCGGCCGGCGGGTGCAAGGAAAGACTGTATGAGATGACAGAATTTGAAGAAACAGTGCTCGTGCGTGACACCGACCTGCTGATGACGTCGAATGTGTACAGGTTGTAAATGGTCTGCACGTCGAAGCCGCTCGGATTCGCAGCGTTTTCCTTGGCGAGCTGGTCGAGGAGAATATCGACGTGCTCGTGGATGATGGGCATGTACTGGCGGACAGAGGCCGTGGAAAAGGCTTTTGAAAATAGCTCCCGCCCCTCTGTGACAGCAATACAGGGGAGCGAGCGGTTCGAGTGAGGAAGAGACATTTGGATAGCCGACCTGTATCAGACGAAATGCATTGCGAACGTACCGCCACTCCTTGCCATTTTCTTGCGTCAAAGCGCCCGTGGGAATAGTCAAGAGTAAGAAAAATCGTACCTCGGTTATTCGAGAGAGTGTGAGAGTGTAAGACTGTACAATATGTGTGGAGAATGTTCTGTCAGGACGATTGCAAAAATGTCGCAGTTACGAAGTGAAACGCACTTATTGACGAAGGGGATGGATATCATGGTGTAAACGCCCTTATCGCCCTTGAGAGTCATAAAGGCCATTTTGCACAGCTATATGTCGTGCGGCAGGTGGGATGCAGGTGCATCGAGGTCAAAGACCCAGTTGCAGCTTGACAAGGGCGCCGCCGCACAACAATGGCTCCATGCACCTCGACGCAAAGGTAGACAATGGCTGCGCTACGATCCATGAGACAAGCGACCTTTTTGCAAGGGGCCGTGTGCAGATGTGCCAATCGTTGGCTTCTGCTTTTAAAAGTCTCAGGCGAAATTTTGTCGGCACGACCCTGTCTCCCCGTTGCTCCGCCAAACGCCTTTTTTCGTTTTCAAATACATTTTTGATGAAAGGAGGTCTGTCTTACGCTACAACCTGTACACGAATGCTACCTTCAAGGTGTTAATCGAGTCTGAAGTATTTTGCGCAGAAATCCGCAATAAGCAGAAATCGGGGAGCAAGTGAATCAGTAGGTCTCAGAATCGCTCTTGGTTTACTTGGGAGTTCGTAAGTTGGCTTTGCTCGACGTGATAGCTATGGGATAAAATTTTGGGTCGCCAGCTGTCTCCCCCCCCCTCCCCCACCCCCCATTTCCTCCGCCACCGAACTTTAGTAAATCATTTTTAAGATGAGTTTTGAAACAAAGAAGGCCAGTTGGCAGGATTACAATAGTACGAAACTTGCACACCTTACGTGCCCACTGTCGCTTCTACTTAACTTCTACGGCTACGCTGCTACAGGAAGCAGCTTTACATTCACTCCATTCCCGGCTTTGATTGTCCCTTGCGACGCGACGACGAACTGCCGAGGTAACGTGCAAATTCTCAGGTTGTTGGTTATGCAGAAAGCCTTGACACGTCCACGGAAACTCACCTTGTGGTTATCGCAGAAGCCAAGCTCCCATTTCTCCAAAATCAATGCGAGAACAATTCGAAGTTGGGCTGTCAAAGCGTTATGCGATGATTTTTAACGTCAGCACTGGCAGGTAAAATAAGCGACATGCAACGACCTCACCTAAAGCCAATCTCTCTCCCAAACACTTCCTGGCGCCATTTCCAAAGGGCGAGTTCGCGAATGGGTTGATAGCACCTCCGTTTCCGGTCGCGTCATCGATCCTGTGGAATACGCACTCGGTCCATGTTTGTTTACAGAGGAAGTACACAGTGACATACCACCGCTGCGGATCCCACGTTTCCGCGCGCAAGAAGTTTTCCGAGGATCGCCCGGCGCCCATAACGAAGGGAGAAATCTTTGACGGGCGCAGTCCGAAGTGGGTTAGAATACGGTCAAGCGAGCGCGAACATCAAGCTGATTTCCTCACCAGGTCATTCTTTTTGAACTCGACCGACTTATGCTCCCCAGTCAACGTGTCTATGTACGGCACGACAAAGTCCTCCCCCACGACCCTCCCCGCACCGTTTGGGGCCGCCGGGTACATTCTACCACATCAAAGTGGCAATTGGCAAACGCACGCGATATGTCAATTCACGTTCTGCCCAGACGTACCCCACCTTTCAGACGCCATTACTCACCTCAGCGTCTCCTTAATCACCGCGTTGAGGTTCTTGCATCCCTCGAGGGGCTCGAGGGGGAGCAAAGCGTCGTTTGGAAGGTTTAGAGAGCGTCGCAGCTCCGTGACCTCTTGGCGTATAGCCCGCTGCCAAGAGGGGGAGCGCGAAAGCTCGTAGGTCGCGAATGTGAGCGTGCCTGCTGTCGTGTCGTGCTGACCAACAGCAGCAAAAAGGCTTTACGTGTCAGGCTTCTTTGACGTCGGATCTCAAACAGCACATATCGACTCACCCCGGCAAACACCAACGCGATCTTCTCACCACAGGCTCGTGTCACCATACCTCACCTCACACCAACACCAAATCCCAACTCACCACCTGCTTCACCAACTCTTCCGTTCCCATCCACCCGGGCAACTTCTCGCTACGCAGCGTGTCGTCCAGAATCGACCTCGTGCCGTCATCGGTGCCTGACTGAGCGCGAGCGACGTGTGTGTTGATGAGGTCCTTGATCACGGCATAGTGCTCGTCGAAGCTGTCTTTGAGGCCTGGATAGGGATGAAGGGTGAAAGGAGAGAGCTCTTTGTTGCGCGAGGGAGAAGTAATCTTAAGTCTCAAGTACCTGGGAACAGCTTATCGCGCAAGTTGTGACTCCACGCCTCGCCGTCCAAGAGAAGGAAAAGGCCCGTACGTAGGGCGGCCAGACCGAGGCCCTTGTCCCATGCTCGGATGTAGCGGCGGTCGCGAGTGCGGAGACTATCAACAGACGCGCCGAAGACCAGGCTGGAGAAGCGTAGGAACAGAGCAAGGTGAGAGCGTCGAATGATTATGACAATCACGATGCAAAATGAACCACTCACCGGCTAATAACGTCAAACGTGTACATATTGTAGATTGCCTGAACTTCGAATCCCTTTGGGTTCTCCACGTTCTCCTTTGAGAGTTGGTCGAGGAGAACCTGCACATAGTCGTTAATGATGGGGACATACTGTCGGACAGTGACGGCGGAGAAGGTTCTGGAGAAGAGGTCTCGAGTGTCCCTACAGGGTGGGGTTGACAAGCATAAAGTCAGGGTTGTAGAACACATTGATCACAGTTACAAGTCTTTCTTCCCTCATATGGACTTGAAACCCCCCCAGAGCTCGCGTACCTCCACTCCTTCCCATTCGGCTGGAACAGTAGTCCGCCCGTAATCGGGCGAAACGGCTCTACAACAGGATGAGTCCCTCGGGTGTATCGCTCCCAGTCCTTCCCCACAAATATTTCGCGGAGGAGATCCGGGTTTGTGATGTGGACGACCCGCAGGAAGGGGTTGGGAAGCATGATGTGGCGGATGACGGAGCCGTGCCTGGCGCCGTTCGAGAAGCAAAAGTTTGATTTATGTTTCAAAATAAGGAACGTAAATTTGTGGGAGGACCGTGGCAACGCACTTGCGGTGAGATTCGACGTTGACCATGTCGACCTTTATGAGGAATGTTCAGCCAAAAGATTTGAGCGTTGGTGTAGTTGATGAATCAGAACGGTATGCTGGACGTCTCCATATCTCCGAAGCGCGAATCGTCGAATTATAAGTACCTCAACCAAACGAGAGATCGGAGGGCTTATGGCAAATCGAGTTCTCTGTCAGCTCCACTTTCGAGGTCCGCGAAAACAGTTGACGGATCTTCACCTGTTGACAAAGGGGATCGAAACCATCGTGTACACGCCCTTGTCTCCCTTGAATGTCATGAATGTCATTTTGAAGAGCTTCGGACCGGAAATGTAAAGATACAAAGGTCGATGGGGGACAGGTAGAGAATTAGGAGAAGACGGGCTTCAAAGACTTGGCGACGAGCTGCAGAGTCATCACCGACCTCGGTGCAAAGATATACGATGGCTCCCGTGACGATCCATGAGATGAGGGTCATCGTGAAGTGGTCGAAGGTCGTTGAACAGGTACTGGTTCTGCGGTCAATCGGTTCCGTAACATTACATAGAAATGAAGGGATACTCATCAAATGAAACATTCCAGGAGTCATCGACACCGCGTCCGTCAGCATAAGTATGGCAGAGGATAGCTTTGACATGAATTCAATTCCAGGAACACAGGATTCTTGTCCCCAAACTGCGATTCCTATCTATAAGCTCACTCGTACGTGTCACCAAGGCAAGCAGGAGAGTGATTTTGCAGAGTATGAGGAAATTGAACGATGTAAAATTGAATGTGTACATAGAAGCCTATGGAAAAATCGCAGTGCGGCGAATGGAGCACAGGAAGATAACCCTACTTCAAATAATAGCAAGAAAATCATTCAGGGTCTAATGCCGGTACACAGTTCCGGCGTAGTCCATTTATACTTTAGCGCTCAGCTTAACGTCTTCACCACACGGAATGCAGAGGCTCCACCAAGAGGAGCCTTTCCTAAACATGTGCTCCCTGCAAAATAGCTTTTCACAGTTTTTAGAGCGAAGAGTCTCGGCACACGTATGGCATTAGAATGCTCCGCACGAGGGTTCCCAACAAGAACGACCCTGCACAGGCCTTTGCAGACAAGCCTGAGATCCACATGTTGGTACATCAACCCGAGAGCAACCAAGGCACCAAATGAATACAATCTCCGAAGTTTGTCCGGGAGGAATGTTCAATGCCTCCTCACAGACGTCACAAACACAATCTTGGAGGCAGATCAAGCAAAGGCGCTTTGATAGCTCAATGGCTATTGGATCCTTGAGGTTCCATTTTCGGTATTCAGGAGATCTATCTGCTGCTGAAAGTCCATCCTCGCAACCCTCGCAGATGGTCGGTCGGAATTTGAGATTTGGATACAATCGTCGGAGCTGGTGCAGAAGCCGAGCATAATATCGTGGGCGCTCTCTCGTGGTGGCAGAAGTTAAGTCATTAATCCGCAGAGTTGGCTCCTTATCCGAACGGTTTGTCGAGCGACGTGGTGCTGGCGTACGCATGTAACTCGCCAAGAGCGAACACAGTGGTTCGAAGTCCAGTGCGCAATTCCGAAACGAAAGCCTTCGAATCCTCGGTAGTTGCATCGCTGCTATTGCTGTCCAGCTGGAGACATTTGAGCCGTCAAAGATGAGATGCAAGATACCGTCCGTCAGGCCTGGCTGCGCCATCCTAGACATTACTCCTGGCACCAGCAGTCTATCTCAAATCGCTCGATGGATCGTCCCATTACTGAACTGCTCAGTGACTTATCCCAGGCAGTTATGTATCGGTAGTCTTGCTTCCGCAATCCATCCACAGAGGCACCAAATGCGAGACTTGAGTTGTTCAAAAGTGCATTTTGCTTTCCATCAGCTATCATGTCTCGCCGCTGGGAGTATGGAGTATGGAGACCTCACAGGCTTATAATATCGAAAGTAAACAGGTTATAAATTTCCTGCACATCAAAGCCGTCCGGATGTTCTGAATTCTTCTTAGCAACTTGATCAAGGAGCACTTGGACGTATTCGTGAATGATAGGAACTTATCGGCGGACTGAGACCGACGAGAAGGTTCTCGTAAAAAGCTCTCGAGTTTCTCTTGAGGAATAAACATAGGTGCCGACGTTAGTGTTATTGGAACTACCATTCAAGTAGAGTGCACCCTCACCTCCACTCTTTGCCGTTCGGCTGCAAAATTAGCGCTCCACCCACGATAGAATAAAACGGCTCTCCGATGATAGGGTCTCGAGAATACCGCTTCCAGTCCTTCCCGACGAATATCGCACGGAGGAGATCTGGGTTGGTGATGGAGATCTGCCTGAAGAAAGGGTTTGGCTGCATGATTTGGCGAATCACGGAACCGTGCCTAGCAGGGCAAATATATAAACGGGTGAGCAATGCAGATAACGGGCGCCAATCGCGTGCGCGATTTCGTTTGTACGTGCGGCGTGGACCATATCATGCTATGATGGCAAGCCGTGGGTGAGAATCGCCTCACACAAGGAAGATAAGAGTCCCTGGAATCCGATAAAGAGAGCATTGTCTCAGCCAGACGCGACAGTAGACTGTTACTCTCCAAGACAACAGTCAGAATGTTAGAATGTTAGTATAGCGCGAAGCAGAGCCACCTCACCTGTTCACGAAAGGAATTGCAATCATCGTGTACACTCCATTGTCTCCTTTGAATGTCATGAATGCCATTTTGAACAGCTTGTTTCGTGAACAGTGGGTCAGCCCGAGACGCCAGTTACCAAACAGAGAATTGAAACCTGAGCCGACTTCTTCCCACCAAGCTCGATGCAAAAATATATGGCCGCAGCCGCGACGATCCATGAGACAAAGCCGTGTGCTATTTGTACATCGACTGAAAATCCAAAGGGATCGATGGTCAGGGTGACCGAGGCAGACCGAGGCCAACCACATTCCCAGCGACAACGTTATGTGCTACCGTAGAGTTGAGAGATGCGAGTCACCAGGAGGCAATCCCAAGAGGTAACGGGTGGCTCTCGGATGTAATGGTTTACTAACGATGTAGCAAAGAAGCACAATCATCATGAAATACATCTACTTTGGTGGGAGCTACTTCAAAGAAGGATGATCGACTACTGTTCTCTTTGCAACCTCGTGCTTTCACCACAGGGAATGCAGAGGTACCGCCTGGCAGGGTCCAAAGGATATTTGTGCTCTTCACACAAAACCAGTGCACTCTTTGCAAAATGGCCCTCCCTGTGTCGAGGAGCAGTTGCGGCAGAAGAACGTTGCGCAAGAGCTTTCGACACAGCAGGCACGATCCAGAGGATATCGACAAAGCTCCGACCTCTTGCAGAATAGCACACGACGTTTACAGCAATTGCAGCTTACCCGTCGTGGTTTGGGATCGGGAAGGTCGTGAAACTCTTGGTTGCTCAGAAACATTGCAGCAACTTTCTGTGAGGCAACCCCAACACAACTTCTTCGATAGCTCAATCACAGAGGGTCGCCTAAGCGGCCAGCCATCCACATGTGCGCCGTCTGCGGATGCAATACTTTTGTCACATGCATGACACAGTGTCGGTCGAAACACAAGGTTTGGAAAGCTCTCTTCGAGGAGGCGCATGACTTGCATAACTTCTTCAGTTGGCTCATCCAGAATACTAAGGCTGAATTCGATTATGCGTAGAGTTGAGTCTCTGTTTCAAAGTCGTGTATTGCATTGCTCAGTCATATAAATGAGGTGTTCGTCCTGGAACAATTTCAAAAGATGTTCTGGAACAAAGTTGTCGCAGTTCCGAAAGGAGAGTCGTTCGATCCGGGGCAGGTTCATGGCTACTATCACTGTCCAGTTGGTGATTCGACTCCCATCAAAGTTGATTTCCACAATCCCGGTCGCCACAAAGGCCCTCGCCATTTCAACGTCGTCCTTCATCGACGGCGCAATCCACCGTGCAATTTTGTGACAGGCATCCGGTGTATTCACCGTCTGTGAGGCCAGGAGAGAAGTCGGAGAAGTTCAAGCGCCTCCAGACGTCGCAAAACCTCACGATGGAGCGGAAGGAGCGCGATGTGGAGGAGAGTCGAACGATGGCGCGGACTGTGAGGAGACATGCTATTTCTTTCGCGACTTCGAGAGGGATGTCGGTGAGTTGCATTTTTTGGCGAGGTGCATGGCAGAACTTCGACCTTCAGCTTCAAATCAAAAAGATTGTGGGACAAGGGACGGCATCGAAGAGCAATGGACACGGTCGGACAAAACATGATAAGTGCGCTCGCATATTCCTCTACAATCAACACAATACATTCCGAGTGACGCTGCAGGCAACCATCAGATCCGGCACCTGTCCGACCGCTCCACTCCCCATCCACCGAGTCCCAGACAACCCTTTACTCGTTCTCCGCCGTCCTCAACTTGGCACCACCGTTAAGTACCCTGACGCCGAGCTGCGCGGCCTTCTCGACAATCTTGACACGCTCGCGGGCGCTGACGCCACGGGCGACCTCGGCGGCGTAGGAGCGGTTGTGCATGAGGAGCAGGTCGAGGTCCGAGGTGGAGCGCACGGAGAACTTGTAGAAGCCGGAGGGGAGGAGGTGGCGGGTTTTGGAGTTGGATCCGTACCTGTGGTGGAGCGGAATAGAAGGTCGAGTTAGAAACGGGGTTGTACCACATCCAGCCATATTATCAATTGAGAGCTTCCTCTCCTTAAGCGACTCAAGAAGCAGCCGTTCTGAACACTCCCAGTCGCCTATGCAGACGGTTCACTCCAAAGACAAGCTTAACGTCCAGAACCTCCGAAGTGTAAATCACTACCACCCCCGCGGGTGTAGTACTCCGAGAATAACATCCTTAATCGCACAGACTCTGTCCAGATGTCGGCGTCCATGAAACTCCACCGACAACCTCCATTCCTCCCCACATCCCCGTTCCTCCTGACAGTTATGTACTGACCCAATCTTGGGCAGAGGGATGTTACCTCTGAACCGACGGCGAGCACGGTTGTCAATACCACGGGGGCGGCGCCACGAGGTCTAAGATGCAATCGAAAAGGTGGTCAACGGATTTCAAGAACACATGCGACATACACAAAGGAACTCACGGGAACCCTCATGTACCGGTCCGAGTGGAACCGGTTGAACTTCCCGGTGCGCTTCTTCACGATCTTCGTCTTGTTGACAGGAGTAACGGTCATGGCTTTAGGAGTGAAGTGTTCGGAGCAAGGTCAGAAGGACGAGGTGGACGAAAGCACAGGAGTAGCAGTCCAGACGAGTAACAGGGACGCAGCTTTTGTGGAACGGCCGCGCGAGGCTCTCGCAGTCCAACTGCGGCTGTTCACCACCAACACAGTCCACCACCAAGAGAGGGTCACTCCGTTCAACAGTTCTCCCCATTCGCCGATGCCTCCCTCAGTTAAGTCTTCGTCGTTTCTCATCCTTGTGATGCTGTCGCCCTGTCGCCCTGTCGCAGTGTCCATGCCCCGATGCTTCCCGCCACCCACTTCCATCCATCCATCCATCCCATCCATCCATCCATCCATCCCTTCCCCTCTCATCCCCTATCCGCAGTACACCTCATTGACTTCCTCCCATCGACATCTCCATTCGGCCGGCGGTCCATATCCTCACCTGCTGTCCTTCACCGGTAATCGTCGTCGTTCCTCGGTCACAAAACTCGGCAGTGTGCACAGACCACTTCGCCATCAATTTTGTATTTACCAAACCACAATCATTCGCTCAAACCGAAACAATCGATGTCCTCTTCCTCGCTTCGAGGTTCCAAGTTACGGGGAACGTTCCGAGGTCAATCCTTGGAGAATGCAGCCGCCTAACTTCGTCCTACCTGCATCTCTCCTCTCGAATCACTGCCCGTCGAAGTACTGCATCGCATCTTACGACTTCTTCCCCCAAAAACCTTCTACTCTGGGGCACTCCGGCTGTCCCGCTTCATGAACACAGCAGCTTGGAATGCCATCCCGGATGCCTCAATGGGGAGATCGGTGTATTCTGCACCCTCTAGGGCTGTTGGCAACTTTCTGATATTCAATGAGACGCGACCACCGCTGGACAGTTTCCTCGTTCTCCCTCGCTTTGAGCTTTGAGGTCACCTCGGGATCCAGACCATCGGAAAAAGTGTGGGCCGCATGCAAAGTTGGATTGAAAGTTACTCTCGGTCAGCTCGCGTCGTCCGGTCGGAATGTTAAAAGAATTATCTACGGATCTCTCTCGGGGGAGGGGCAAAGGAATGTCTTTCCCCACGGACGACTTCTGAATTTGTACCCAGTCAAATTCGTATTGGGTTTTCCAGCAAGAGGAGGTCGAATGCTTCCAAGTAATCAGGAAAAAGCAGCAACAGCCCTCACTGCGTTCGCAAACGCAGCAGGAGTAGAGGAGCGCGTGGAGCTGCGGAGCTCCCACTTTTTGCAGAATGTGGACGAGCTGTGGAACCATGTGAAAAAACTCTCCGTCTCCGACCTCACTGGTATGGGAATTGACCGTGGAGTGATGACGCAGGGCGTGGTTGTGGAGATGTCCTTGAAGAAGTTCCCCCGATTGACGCACATATTTGGGTTATGCTTTTACAACGGAAATTCTGCGAATTTCGTGATACAAAAAGTAACCCTGGAGAGAAGATCCCGCATTCAGTCGGTAATTGTACCTCCATACGCGAGCGACAACCGCTTATGGCTCATTCGGCAGGAGGACATATTTTTGACCTTTCGGGTTTTTCCTCATTTGATTTGGTGCTATACCAACCGGTGCCACAAGTGGATTTAACCCGTTTGAGTTTGAACCACAAATGGGGCAACCTGGGCACCCGAACTTTGTTCTTCCCAATGTCACCAAACTTGTGATCGGTGCAGAGGCACGCAATATTGATTCTGGGAAGCCGACGTCGTCATCCACGAAAAATCTGCTACATTGGATTACCAATGCTCTTCCTGGACTCACCAATGTTCTCCTCCTGCTGCAAATAATGTACGATGATGGTGAACTCCATCCAGAAGCTGTTCAGCCAGCTGAGGACGCGGTTGTCGACCTTGCCCGACAGATCTTCATGGCGATTCCGCCGGACTGTCGAGTCAGTCTGACTTACATTGGGTTCTGCAGAAGTCCTGGATCTCTTTCAAAATGGTCCGATGAGCAAAAGCACTCTGTGAGACATTCTTTGTCGGACAAAGTTGTGGAAGTTGCGAGGAACACAAGGCTTGAGTCGGGCGTGGTCTGTCGTTGGAGCTGAGCTGGACGTCGTGATTTGATTGTCGATGTTAGTGGAAGAAAACAACGTTCTTTTTTGCATAGATTTGAAAATGAAATTGAAGAGAAATTTTCCAAGTAATGGCTTCTGTCTTTTCTTCGATTATACCGCCTCAAACAATACAATATGCAACACGCGCTATAACTTTTGAATAAACCGGATTTTGTATTTCCCAATTTTGACGACACTAGATCAAGCCAGTTGTTCAAGCAAAATCGAAGATACCCCCCCTTTCAAGGGGCGAGGGGGGGTTTGTGAGGAGACAAGACTTATGAATTGGGGGGGAGGGGGGGGGGAGCTGCATTCTTTCTGCAGGCTGGATGAAGCGGCGTGGACATTTCGTGACTCATGCTGCTGTGCCACGGACCAAAGTTTTGATCAAGGTGTTCCCTCCCATCTCTTCGCAACACTTCCCATTGGATGTCGGAGGCGCCAATCAGCAGCACGCGCTCGAAGCAGCATTTTACTTCGATGACCCGTGGGGGTCTACCCGCAGTCACGTGCGGGTGGAGCAGTGTGGCGTCTCGCTGGTCCATCCCAAGACATCCGGCATCCAGGGTCTCCTCGCAGGCTTGCTGAACGCTCGGGCGAGGGTGGTGTGGCCATTAAGCCAAGGGTCAGCATGGGAGTGTGTATGATGTAGTTATGGGACATAAGAGCGACAACCTCCTCGTGGTGTGTCCTGGGCAACGGCTCAGAGGGGAACTGCCCTCTCTGGGACGGCGAAGTCGCTTTGCTACTGTGTACTAGTGAACTGTCGAACGATGGAATAAACCGCGATGGAACTCCGGTGTTGGAAGAAGACCCGAATTGAATGCCATCAACCAATAGATGATCGAACACTCTGACGGACTCCCACTCCTCCCAATCCTCGCCAGATTCCCAACCGAACGGAACTGCCATCGGTTTATGCCACTGTGTTGGGGTCTTCCTTCGTATTGTTGCCTAGGCCACAGCATCCAGTTCAAGCCCTCCATCAAAACAGGATGGAACCACCACGTAATCACAGCCGTGGCGATTAGTTGCTTATGGTTTTATATGTGGTGTAAGTCCTGGTTGGTGGGAAAGGATATTGTGGTGGATTGCTCACATTGCTATTGCAAGGACCAATTCAATCTATTGGCGAAGACTTCCACCCAATCTCCACCCACCTACCCACCCCGTTCCCTCTTTACTATAATGGCGAAATCTCTCTGTGGATGCGCGGCCAAAGATGAGGTTGATCGATGACCCAGGCGGCCAAAGGTGAGTCTCCTCGAGGAGCACTCGAACGTTATAAGAAGACCTCCGCAATGAATTTGCACCAAATCAATTCAAGACCGCCATGAGACTCTCCGGCACTCCGTCGTGGTGGACGCTCGCGGTCTTCATCGTCGCAATCGCTCACTTCTCCCAAGTCCGCGGGGTCGTCCTCAACGAACGC
>KQ965807.1:135424-176111 GCA_001574975.1 Gonapodya prolifera JEL478
CAGATGCTTGAAGCGCGGACAAAATTTTCAGATGAGCCATAAACAGAGTAGACAAAAAGACAAGTAGAAGCTAATTGCGAGCTCTGCTTAGACTAATGTGACCCGTCTGTGTGGTCGCGGACTCTCATCTCAGAGAGCAATAAAATATATGGTCGCATTATGAGAGGGTGTTGACTTAGGCGGAGAATTGCTCGGCGCATCAACTCGCATTGTTCCTTCACAAGTACTCTCCACCCGCCCGATCGGAATCGGCAAAATGAACACAATCTTCCAATTTGATCAGCTGTCGAATACTACAGTCACGTTCTCGTGTCATTGCAACGCGACGACATTCACGATCGAAATCCCCACGTCTTCGCTCCCCCTCGCCGCGCACATATGCCACTGCTCCATCTGCCGACGAACTCGAGGCGCATCGTTGTTTGCGGTGAACGCAGAGGCGCCGTCCCCGCCGCGGTTCGTTAACGGGGATTTGGACACCGCGTGTACGCGCTACGTGGCGAGGAAGCATCCGGAGGGAGTGAGGTGGTTCTGCCACACGTGTGGGGCGCACGTTTTGGGGTACAATATGCAGCGGTGGTACGTTTCTGCTGCGTTCGTGAATTCAGTGGAGGATGGTGCCGCGATCGCGAGCAACAGCGATCTTGCGGTACAGAAACGGGGACTTGGCTCCAATCGCCCAGGTCTTGCAGAACAAATCTTCAAGATTGGAGAGCATGTATTTACTCATAGTGCGCGTGATGGAGGAGCGGCCGGGTGGTGGACGAGAAATGATCTGGGAACTGGCACCATTGGACATTGGAACCCACCAGCAAGTATGACGTCCACGCTACCATCTTCAGACCAAGCTCATGTGAGCAAGCAAGAACCTTACGACACCTTGAACTGCCACTGCCACTGTGGCGGTGTATCGCTCACATTGCGCCGACCCGACATTGCAACAGAGGTCGGCCCTGGCACCCCTCTCCGTCGAACTGGTAACGCTGCAAAGGACCCTTCGAAGTGGCTCTCCTATACATGCTTCTGCGACTCATGTCGACTGACCGTAGGCACTCCAATGGTGCACTGGGTGGCCGTCGCATGGAACGCGCTCACTGTTCCCACCACCTCCGGCAGTGGCACGACGAGTCCACTCCCACAGGACCTCGTTGTAGGGAGCTCGATTACCTACCGCTCGTCACGTAACGTCACTCGCACCTTTTGTGGCGTCTGTGGTGCAACCATATTGTACTGCATGGACACAAATCGGGGCAAGGTTGTAGACCTTGCTGCGGGTCTGCTTGATTCGAGTGATGGGGTGAGGGCGGAAGACTGGTGCGAGTGGAAGACTGATTTACGGGACGAATATGTGGGGGACGGGAAGAAGTATCATCGAGCGTGGGTGGAGAGGTACATGGAAGGCATTGCAGGGTGGGGAAAAGCCCTGTAAATGTAAATGGAAAATTTTCGCAAGACTGTTATCTTTATATATGGGAAGTGTAGTTGCAAAATAAGAGAAGCTTCAAAAACTTCCAGTTGAATCCCCAATTCCTCTACATTCCACCCACACTTTCACATGGAGTTTGTGTCACGAAGAAAAGAACATGCTCGCTGAAAGAAGGTCGGTAATGGTGTTCCGTGGCAGAACGCTCGCATGGTATTGTTCCCCAGGGAAGGAAAATTCACGGTGGGATATTTCGGTGTGACATGTGGCAATCACTGTCTCATATGGCGGCCACCGCCTGCTGAACCAAAGTGGCCGTTGGACCCGGCGTCCGCGGAAAACATTGATTCCTGGGGACTGCTCTTGGCACTCATGCACGGCACAATCTAATACTCTGAAATAAGGAAAAACGCCACCTCATACACGGACAGAGTCACCACCTCACACCCCTTCAAGTGGTGGCGAGCACCGAACCCTACTCCCTCCACCGGCTACCCAACGCACCACTCCACGCACCACCATCACAACCCCAACCCCTTCCACACCTCCTCCTCCACATCCACAATCCTCCCCTCCCTCCTGGCCGTCTCGATCGCCAACGCTGTCACGGCCGCGACGTACATGTCCTTTATCGTCGCGGAGTGGGCCGAGCGCGGGGCAGGGGGAGGGGTTGGCGTCGCAGTCGAAATGGATGGCGATGTCGTTTTTGTGTCGGGGACTGGCACGTTGGCCCCGCCGTCGCCGCCTCCCGCCACCGCCCCCGCAGCCAAAACCTCGTTCCACTCCTTCCCGACACGACACACCTCCTCCCACCACTGCACGACCATATGCACGTCGCCACCTCCATGCGTGTCCTCTCCCCCTTCTTGTCCAGGCCCGCCGGCGACGTCGCCCCCACCTGCGATCCGCTTCGCCTCCATGGCGCCCGTTTTGAGGTCGGCGCAGATGGAGCCCTCGAGGCCGCAGATGAAGAGGCGCCGCTGTTTAATGGCGGAAAAGGAGTTGAGGTGAAAAGTGGCGCGGATGCCGGATCTGGGGGGACGGCAGAAGTCTAAGTTGGGGTAGAAGAAGGCGGTTAACGTTCAGGCCCTAGAACGTACCTGTACTCGAGGATCACGACAAGATTGTCCTCGATCTCCCCGCCGGACGTGAACGGACTCTCTACGTATGGGTAGCTGGGCCAGTGCCTGAACGTGCCAGACCCCGCGCCACTGGCCTTTGCATCCTCCGCGATCTTTTCCGCAACCTCTGCATTCTCTGGCTTGAAAATATCCAACCCTCCAAACGCGGCCACTTTGGACGGCACGTCCCCGCCAAGCAGCCAGGACATGACGTCGAGGTCGTGGCAGGATTTCTCCAGGATGTTTGGGCCGGAGAGCGAGAGGAAGCGACGCCAGTTACGGAATATGAAGCTCCCGTGCTCACGCCCGAGGACCTCGTTGAATTCGCAGCTGATGATCTTACCCGTGAGTTTTTGGCCGTGGATCAGGTCGTGTACCCGTTGGTAGAGCGGGGCGTGGCGGAGGACGAAGCCTGTGATGAAGCGCGGGATTGGCGGTGCTGGTTCGTTGGTGGGATGGGCACTAGTTTGGGAGGACAGGACGGCCTCGTAAATGTCCTTACAGTCCTGCAGGGTCGTCGCGAGCGGTTTTTCGCAGAAGATGTTGTACCCGGCCCGCACGGCGGCGAGACAGTCGCGCCGGTGGAGCGAGTTGATGGAGGACACGACGCACCACTTGTTCCAGATTTTCGGTGGTTTGGGTTCGGCTGCGCCGTCGCTCGCGGGGTCCTTCTCTGCCACGACGGCGTCGGGAATTTCCAGCGCCTTGGCCCGGTCGACATCTCCATCCTCGCCCTCCCTCAACACCACCTTATGGAACGTCGCCGATCCTTCCAAGTCCGCCACGAACAGATGCGCGCGCAGCTCGCTCGCGGCCATTTCTACCGCGTTTTCGTTCACGTCCGCCACGACGATGCGCCGAATGGAGCCCCGCGCGAGGCCGAGCAGGACTGGGAGGACCATCATTGCACGACCGCCGCATCCGAAAAGGACCAGGTTGATGGGTGGGCCGGTGTATGTGGGCGGGGGTGGGATTTGTGGTGTTGGCCGGCGCACGACGTGGAATGAGGGTTCGGGTGGTCGGCGTTTGAAGGCGGAGAGAAACGGGAAGGAATCGAGTATTTTGTCCATGTGTGGTGGGGTGAATAGAGAGAGCGGCGGGTGCGATTGATGTTAAGTAAAGTTCGAATTCGGCTGAACTCTTGGCGAATGGCCACAGCAACCTTTCAACCCTCAAAAGCGGGCACCCGGGCGATTCGACCCACGGGGCGGGCGGCATCACTTCAGTGTCTCTTTTCTTCGCGTGTGCTGGTTGTATGCATTAGAAGATACAGGTACCAAGAAATCGTGCAAAGCCGCAAATAATGGAAATGAGCTAAACGGTTGTTTAGGTGAGGTACACCGTCCGAATTCACTCCCACTCGGGGTCGAACAAATCGATACCAACGTCCACGGTGATCCCTGGGTTTCGAAGACTGTAAAAGAGCGTCGCGAGGTTCCGGTGTGCGATCGTTGGCAGGTACTAAAATTTGAAATATCGTGACGTTCAAATAGACCGTAGTGGCAGCTTGCAACTGCATAAGGCGAGATTCCACTCACTTTTGTCGGGAATATAATAACAGCAGGTTCCTTGGTGAAACGAGTGTCGCAGGGAGCAGAAGACAGGCTCATTTTCGACGACCATGAATTTGAAATTGGCTTTCAACACAGTGTCTTGTTCCATCGGCGTCCATTCCGACCATTGCGAATTCCCCCAAGGACGTGACGGGCACGGATTCAGGCCGGCTCTTGGTGAGCTCGAGGAGAGGTCACAGCGTGGGATGTAGGTTGTCGAGACGAAGAAAGGGGTGATGGTGGGCGAAAGGCGGCGAAAATGAGTGCAGGAGAAGGCGAAGAACTTTTGCGATGACATCATTTTGATTTTGTGGGCGAACGTGAATGAGTGTGCTGTGGTCCGCCACGTCACGAATCGAATGCAACGCTTGAAATCAGAGACACGGCAATGCTCATGGGCTTTCTCTTGATATGTATTAGTAGAGCTAACCCTCTCTGCGCTTGTCTCTGCGCATCCGTTGCAGCTCCGGTGCCACAGCATTCCCCGCAAGGCACGGGCGGTCTTCGCATTCCGAACTCCTTTTCGTCACTCGTTTCCCGCCGATTCTCCCCCGATTCCACACCATGTCAACCGCAAGACCTTCCCAGCCCTGCTACGCCGTCATCTTCACTTCAAAGAGACGGAAACAGGTCGACGGCAAGAGCGACGGGTACGATGTCATGGTGAGCTTCTTTCTTTGAACAGCCCCGTTGTCAGATGTTAGATAACGCAACGTTGTCGCGTCGCCCACTTGTCCGACCCCAAGTCCGCCGAAATGGCCAGCCTAGTCACCATCCAGCCGGGGTTCCTCGGATCCGAAACGGCGCGAAGACCGGACGGGGTCGGCATTACCGTGGCGTATTTCAAGGACGAGGTATGTCCTTGCCTTTGCGTGTCTCGAGTGCGCGGAGATGTGCCCCCTTACTCCTGCTCTTCGCTCCGCCCCGTTGATAGGCTTCGATCCTCGCCTGGCGCAACAACTCCTACCACTCTGTCGCCCAACGTCTCGGAAGGGAGAAGTTCTACGACGAGTACGAGCTGACGATTGCAAAGGTGGAGCGGAGTTATGGGTGGAAGTGGGATGGGGTGGAGGCCAAGGCGAAGATTTGATTTATTGCGGGCACCGATAATGAGCGATGATTCGGGGTAATTTACTACGAGCGCGTATAGTACATGAACCAAGCTTTTACAAGCAATATCTTCGTATCAAATGTCACACCACTTCTGCCTCTTCAAATGTTCGTCTCGTCTCCCACCCTCACAACTCCCACCTCTGACCCACCGCAATCACTCCTCCTCCCTCATCACCACATACTCCCTGGAGCTAAACCCAAACTTAACCACATCCCCTTGCCTCAACTCCACGTACCGCGACGAGGGTATCCGCGACCCGTTGACGTGGGTCCCGTTGGCCGAGTCCAGGTCGATAATGTACGGTCTAAAAGTGCCAATTGGTTCGCAGTTCCATTAGCACAGAGCACAACCACCACCACCCCCAGCCCTCAAGCCGGAGACCACCCCCCAGGGACTCACTTGACGGCCTTCCCCTCCCCCTCCTTCCCCTCCACGAGCCTATACTGCACCACGGCGTACTGCTTGAAGCAAGAAGGGTGGTCCACGGGGATGTCGGCCACGAGACGATCCCGGCCCAGGAGGTACGCGGATTGGCGGTGGATGTGGAAGATGTCTGGTGCGGGGTGGGCGGGGAGGGGTGGAGAGAGGGCATAAGAGATGGACGGCGTCAGGCTCGCTTGCAGCAGAGGTGAAGAAGACACTAGAGCCCATGCGCCATCGAATGACTCGAGCTATCGTTCCCATCGTCCCCCTCGGTCAGCACTTCGTGCTTAAGCCTCGATGCACTCTCCGCGTGATAGCTTCGATCAGCACCTAGCGGCGCTTAAGCCTCGGGGTTCTCACCCGTCTCCTTCCCATCCTTGAACACATACAGCCGCCACTTGACACCCGATTTCCTCGCCGCCGTCGGGTAGTTCGTGCTTCACGGCGCGAGAGGGAGAGGCAGATGGGGTGCGAGGTCCTCGTCGTGGAGGATCAGGTCGAGGACTGCCATCCCCCCGCCCCCGACGGTCACGGTCCCGTCGCCCGGCCCCTTCCCGCCCATCCGCGTCGTTCTCGATCTCCACCCTCGCTCTGTCGCCATCCCTATCCCTCTCCCTCTCACCGCCTCTATCCCGCACCGGACTGCGCTCCCGCTCCCTCCGTCCCCCCACGTCGCCGTCGCCATCCCGCCCTCGATGCTTTTTGTCCCTTTCCCGCTCGTGGTTTGAGGATGGCGACGGGCGGCGGCGGCGGCCGGACATTCGTGCTTGGAGGCGGGAGGGAATTTAGCCGAGAGTGAATTTTGAACGTCAGGAATCACAGGGCAAGGTGGGGGTATCTTTATTGTCTGAGAACGTAGTATGTATCGTACAGGTTGTTGAGGAACACCGAGTCGTTCTGCAATTCCGGGGTTGGCAATATAGTCACGGTCCATTCCACAACATGGTACGGTACGCAACTCGACCCACCTGCAACAAATACACCAACCGCTCCATCAACTCCATCTTACTCAACCTCCCCTCCGCCGGCGCCGGTGCGGGCGCGAGCGCTCCTTCGGCGAGGAGGAACACGTCCTCAAGCGTGCGTATGTTGAGCAGCTGCACGTTGGCGGGCAGTGGCGCCGCATGGGGCGACGACGAAGGGTGCATTCCACCAGCGTCGGCGTCGGCGGAAGTGGCGGTGACGGAGGACTGGCTCTGCCTGAGGAGCGCGCGCGGGGAGACCAGTGAGGCCGAGAGTTGGGACGGCGGGATGTTCATACCGCTGAATGTGGGCGCGGTGGCAGAGACGGGAGAGGGCGATGCGGATGGGTGGTGAAGGGCGTGTGGGATGTGCGGTGATTGAGGCACGTGATGCCCCGAAGTTTGGAGAGATGTAGGACGAGGTATAGTTGCTTGCGGCACGACGTGTGCAGAGTGCCCGTTGTATCCCCCCGGTACTGATGCGTAGGAGGTGGAGGATGGGACGACTGCGGGTTGTTCGCCTTCCCGCGCGGCGCTTTGGAGTTTGGCCCGTGTGAGCATGCTCATGATGTCGGGTTGGGGTGGAGCAGCTTGGGGCACGGGGAGAGTGTCCGGTTTGGGGGCGGGACTTGGGTTGTGGAAGGGTTCGGACAGCGAGGATGCGAGTCTAAAGCATGATGTAAGGGAGTCCCCGACTTCCAATTTCCATTGACGGGCTCGTAGTGGAGGCTCAGGACTCACTTGATCATCAACCTCCCAATCCTTTCTCGCTCCTCCCTATCGTACACCCACAATCCAAACACCGAATCTAAACGACACGGGCGGGCACACCTCTGGTCAGCACCAGTCTCGCCGAAAAAAACAACCTCCCACCGCGACTCGACTCACGCTCGTCCTGCCTGTAAATCAAGTACTCGTCGGCGAGTTCCACTTCGAGCCCACGCAGCGAGACGACGAGGTTCTCGGCGCCGACGCGGTTGAGGATCCAGAACGCGTAGTCGTGGGCGCGGTGCAGGATGAAAAGCGTGCCTTCGAGGGGGGATTTTGTCTGGTGTTACAGCAGAGGTATGGGGCAGGACGGTTGTTCAGGGAAGATACAAGTGAGATAACGAAGGATTTCCACCCAGCAACGACGCAACGACGGGGCAAAACCCCTCTAACGAAATCCACTCAAACGCACCCATGTCTCCTCCCCCTGCTTGTACTCATACGCGACAGCATGGCTCGCTGCATCGAGAATGTCGAGCACGGAGGGGTCGTAGCGCTGCAGGACGTCGAGGTTTGCCGCTTTGCGCCGCGCCGGGTCGACGGAGAAGGCGGATGCGGAGAGGTGGGATGTCATGGGCGGCGGGGCGGGGGGGGGGGGGGGGGGGGGGGGGGGGGGGGGGGGGGGGGGGTGGGGGGGGGGGGGGGGGGGGGGGGGGGGGGGGGGGGGGGGGGGGGGGGGGGGGGGGGGGGGGGGGCGAGGGAGTGGATGGAAAGGTGGTTGCTGTTGGGAGGTGATGGATAAGAAGACGCGGGGGCCTGGGAAGAAACGTCCGCGCGAAAAGGAAGGGATGAGAGCGCGCTGCGTTCTCTGATGCCGTCCAGGAGCGAGCGTTTGGTTGGGGTGTGGCGCCGGTAGAATTATGGTCCACTCAACCGTCGCTCCCTGTTGCCAGGAGAGAAGAGCCTGTTACGTTCCAAAAAAACAACACGCCACCCAAATGTGGAAGGTGTCAGAACAAAAACATTGTGTTGGGTTGCAAGTGTCATGCACACACTCTCGAAATGCATCAAAAACAATATATCAATAAGCGACACACGTAGAATGGCGAACGTTCAGACTTTTGGCATGTTCGCTTCGTCGGTGCTGCGGTCTGGTACAGAATGGTGAGTTAATCGACACCCGCCTATGAAGAACCAGGTCCAGGGCCCCTTTCTCTGAAAGAGTATTTGCAGGACGAGGTACAGCGGAATAACTACTTGTGGAACCCATTTGTTTATCTTATCGGGGCCTGCCCTCTTTCTACTCACGTCCCGGTTGATGATTACAAAGGAGCAATCCACCAAATCGCTTCTTGCCACCAAGGTCACTCTCGTACCAATATATGATGCACCCGTGTCACTGCTATTACTTTTTCCCCAACGCACATTATTTTGAAATTCCACATGATCTGAAAATGGACACCTCAGCCTTGAGAGCACCCGATGGTGGGGCAAGACTCCACAAGCACTTGAGAACACTCCGTTTGAGCAAGGAATGGTGTTTCGAGAGAGGTGAAGCAATTCGAGATCGTGCCTTCCCTCAATTGCATAGCCTGAAACTTCATTACTTCCTGGATCTGGATTTGGGAGTTTCTTTAGAAGATGACGACTATGAGGCCTAAATGGATCGAAGTCTTGAAGCTGTGTTGGCACTAAAGGGACTTCTTGATACATGCCCTGGAGTGACTGCTACCATATTGGTGGACGATCGTTGGGGTGATGAGACTGATGTGTCCAATTACATGCATGTTAAGAAAGACCCCTCAGGCAGTACTAGGCGCCTGAGCGCCGTACGATCTTTTTTTAAAACCCCGTATTGCTCTGGAACGTATGTTAGGTGGTGGAGGTTACACATTGACAGATGAGCTGCTCCCTTTCTAGGTAAGATGAATAGATAATTTAGCAACAAAGGTATTTTAAGAGAATGGAATGTGGAAGTGGAAATCCAAGAAAGTAATTACATTCGCATTGAGGAAGGTCCGCTTTTGATTCCGTGGATAAGCCCGGTCACATAACACCTGAATTTAGGTAAGGTGGAGGCTGCGACGTGATATATCGGTTTTCGACAATTCACTCCACATGTCATTTGCTGAGAGCAAGTGGGTTGACCATGTGGGAAGTTTGGTCCGGTGATTATTTCACTCTGCAGCTGCTCCTATGACCGGCCAACGAATAACGGTGTGTAGTATATTGGTCTGTTTTTGTAATTTATTTTGAGTTGACAAACGGGACGATGAGTTTGGTGAAAGGCCGTGAAAACACAACCAGCAGGTTGCTGCGGTCGGATACCGCCTGCTCCAACCTCTGCCCATCGTCCGACACGGACATGCAAGGCCCCAATCTCAGTGAGCGATGCAGCTTCATCTTTGGCACACGCGTCGTAGCTGAGACAGCGCATCGATTGCAGAGAAGGCGCTGAGTCTCACGCATGCGTACAGCCGCCCACCATCCGGCAGCGGAGTCACGGCCCGGGGGGAATCCGCCGTCTTCAAAGGCATGATCGAGGAGCAGTTCCTGTCTTCGTGAGTGTCGCCACGTCTCAGAGTCGATCCGAGTGTCGGATGATGCATCGGAACTTATGACATATCAGGTGGGCACCGTTCGGGGGCTACGTGCTGGCGATTGGCGCACACGCGGCGAGGGAGGAAGTGCGGAGACGCGGGCTCCAGGAGAGCTATCCCGGTGAGCACACCCGCGTCTGATGGACTAGCGTATCGGAAGGGCCGGGTTCATAGTTTATCCTATTCCGTTCCGACGTCACACCACTCACCGCGCACAACAGAAATCGTGTCCATGACAGCATCGTGTCTCGAAGGCGGCCGCGTTGCGCCCTACATCGCTGTGGTCTCTCCGCTTCGGTTGGGGCGGTCGTTCGCGGTATGGGACGTCACGGTCAGGCAGGAGTCGGAAAAGACGCCGGGGAAGTGGGCGGCGCTGTTGCATGCGAGGGTCACCACGGGAGATTTGAGCAGGGAACGGGGTGCGACGGAGATTCTGGGCCGAGACAGACGGACGTTGGTCAAGGACCCGTTTCTACGGACTCCAGCCGCCGATCCATCTTCAAGCGAGAGCGGCTCGCCTTCCCCCTCCCCCTCTAAACCGGACGCCAACTTCAACCACCCTCTACGCTCCATCTGCATCCCCCGGCTCAACCCCGAATCCCACTTCATCCGCAGTCCTCGCACGGGGCTCAACTTTGTAGACATTGTCGAGACGCTGGACGAGCCGCACGACCCGGCATGGCACGCGACCATGGAAAAGGGCACTGAATGGCGGAAGTGGATTCGATGGAAGGGTGGGGACGGTACTAGTGCGCAGTGCCATGACGCGGTGTCGTTGGTGTTCTTCAGCGATTTCTGGCATTCGCCTGTCGGGTGGGGTGTGCGGAAAGGCAAGGATGATGGGCAGGCGCATGGGCCGGTGAGTTGGATTATTGCGAGCGCAGTGAGCAGTCCGACCGAGGAGTCTGCCGGAGGCAGATTACTGCCAGGAAGCGGCTATTATCCAAGGCAGAGTACGGTGCGCTTATTCCCGCCGGAGGCGAATGCCCCGCGGAGCGTAATACTCAGGAGTGGAGACCATGATCGAACTTGCCACTCCGTCTGACCTGGCAAACCACTCTTCCCCGGCAGACGCTCGACTTCCACATCCAAATCCGGGCCATCCCCGACCCATCTCTCGAATGGCTTCTCCTCGTATCTCGATCGCGGTTCGCCACCAACGGCGCGAAGAGAGAGTGGGACGTCGAGATTTGGGATGAGAGGGGGAAGTTGTTGAGTGTCGCGAGGTCAGTGGGTGTCGCAGTTAATTGAGGAGTGGCCTGGGAGTGTGATGAGCGGAGGCTGGCAGTCGAATCGGGAGGCAGCGGCCAGCGAGAGTAAGCGAGGCTGAACTCTTTGCGCGATAGAGAGGAGTCCGCCGGAAGCGAATTCTTCGCGGAGCGAAATTATACTCAATGCTCTGGAGCGCAGGGTTGTGGAATGACGACTCGTCTTGCGCCATGCGCAACGACCACTCGGTGATTGATTGACAAAGGGTTCCTTGCTCACTACTTTGCAGGCAGCTTGCGGTGTCATCTGCAAAGGTGTTAGGCCCCGCTTCCGCTTCGGTACAGAAAGGCAAATTATAGCTGTATTCGCTGCAACTTTTACTTGGACTTCCCTTGTATTAGACTTGTTGGCTGTACACTGTCATTTCGTTGCATGATTGTTCGGAATGCTGTTCGAAAAGCCAGACGCGCTTCAGTGCGGAGCAGGGGGATAAGATCTCAAAGCCTTGAGACGGCTTCACAATTAGATTCGTGGTGGAGCAAATCGTGCTGACTAACGGAGGTCAAAGTGCAACTCGTGTCGTGCAAATAACCTCTTTCACAGGTACCTTACGGTGAATGCCAAGGTTTTAGACTTGCTACATGAAATGCCCGAAGCTTTTGTTTTTCAAAAGTTGAAAACTTAGATTTAACGTTCTACGGGGGGACAAACCTTAGACTCCCTCCCCGACCAATTTGAGAGCAGTGAAACTGAAAGTCTATCGAAACGATGTCTCAGACGTCCGAGCAAAAAAGCGCGATAGCTGCGGCTAGCGGGGACCACAACCCCGCGGATGGCTCACCGTGCCCGTGTCAGATCGGCGTCATCATCAGGGAAAGGTTGGCAAAAGAAATGAAGGACTGGAATCCGCACCGTCTGGCGGCCGAAGTCTACCACGCAATGCAATGTGAGGAAGCATGCAGAAACACATTTTCATGTGCGTGAGCCTCATTCCAGTGGTCTCGGGCTGTGAACATAGCTCGCCTTCGCGAGCTGAAGACGTGCAGGTGTACAAACATGTTACTTTCTTCTTTCGGCATGCTCTATCTTCAGGTATGGCTATTTTCCGTGGTTATGCCAGTTGCAACTACTCGGCGTTGCCTTACATTCTCGAAACGTACCCCCCCTTACTCAACCGTTTATTGGATGGACTATGTCCGGCTTTGGCGGCACGCACAAGCCTAAAAGTTTGCCAGGAAGAGTTACTTGAGGCCTCCGACTGCTTTGAGCCGTTTATCGTCGACTATGCTAGAGTACTGGCTTTGTTCTTTTATGTGACCGATGGCAAACGTCATCAGTCTATAAGGGAGACCACGAGATCCCACCAAGCCTTTCCCAGACTCCTTCGCAATCCAGTGACGGATGACCGTGATTTCATTGACTGGGAGGAACTCCGGCACTACATGAATGTCAGGCACCCGGGCATAACAAAGGCGTCTATTCGAGCCCACTTCAATCAGCCATGTGGCAACTTCTCATGTAGCGTCGGTACCAGACCTTCTCCCGAGCAGCCAGCCATGTCATTGTGCTCGCGCTGTCAGCGAGTTCGGTATTGCTCAAAGGAATGTCAAAAGGCGGACTGGAAGTACCATAAAGTGTCCTGTGGTGCTGAGAAGATGCCAGGTCCCGAGAATACGGTCCTTGGCGTTGGGTGGAAATCAAAAATTCATCATACAGCGAGCGAGAAGCTCAGAAGCCCGACTTTTCGAGATGGAGACTTGGAAGAAGAGTTTGAGCAACTTTTCCAGCTTTTGAATGAAAATGTGGAGAGCTTTGATATGTGAGATGGCCATAAAACCCATTTTAGCGTTTCCCTTCAATAGCGTTTTTATGATTGTACAATAAATGATTTTACAGCTGCATGTTGGCGATCTGTGGTTTATACTGTTGCATTAATATCGTGATACATTGGCGCACATCGACGCGGACTCACATCTAAAATATCACGCTTTGTATCTTGAGCGAGGGCATCCATAGGAAGACTGCAGGTGCGATGGCGATGATAACGGTGAACATCTTCTCATAAAAAGTCTTCTCACAAATGTCACTTACTCGTTCTCATCTGATGACCGGCATGTCACGAAATTGTGTTCATGTATTCCATCGGTGTTAAGCATTTGTCGCAGAGTTTATGAACCGAAAATACCCTTACCGTATCTAAATGAAACATTTGAGTGAGAATCTGAAACTTAACATGCCAAAACGAAAAGCAAGACTCACCCAAATGGCATCTCCAGTTGTCTCGCAATCATCTCGATTCCGAGGAAGCAGTACGACGCGAAGAACACCACGAGAATGACGAGCCACTGGAGATCTTTCACAAGCTGAAGAGGCAGGAAGAAGCAGTAAATAAACAGAATCTGGCGCAGATGGATAGAGTATGCGGGAGGTCTGTCGGAACATCAGCTTATAGGTCTCATGACGTTTATTGAACGTCAAGCAGAGAACGTTGACTCACATAGGCGACGTCGCAATTCGTTCCAAAACGGTCGCGGTCTCAGTGAGGTTCGGCACCAGTGACTGAACCGCTCCAGCGTTCGGGCCGGTGATAAGGTTTACCAAATGAGCTTCCTGAAGGTGCTTTGCAAGGGCGTAGCCAATTTTGACTACCACCGCCGCCGATTCGTATGTCAGAACGTTGCTTTATTCGGTTGAAAATTGTGTCCGACAACTTACACGGCATTCCCTCTGACAGTGAGCCAATGTATGTTAAAAGGAATCACAAATGCCGTCAAGTACCACATAAACTCACCCCCGTTCTCATACACAATCGCTCCGTACGGCCCCAGAAGTGGATCGGTCTCGTTGAGCTCACGCTTACCATTCTCCAAGTCTCCACCAGGAGATGTGAATGCGGATATCGGGATGACATCCATCACGTCGAGCATGTCAGAGAGCTGGTTTACATCCTTCTCTGGAAGGTAAGACGCGGTAGTAACACATTGCGGTAGTAGCACATAATGCAGTGCCAAAGTATCTCTCTTTACTCACCCGCCCTCAAGTAATGCTTCAGAGAGAACACAAACGCGATGAGCATCTTCACAGCCTTTTGCTGTTTCCAATGCCAGCACCCCCAAGAGATAGGTTTAAGTCATTTTATCCCAACTAAAACATAAATGTGTCTTCACTCACACGTGCGGCGTTTCCGTCCTCCGTGTCCACGAAAGACAGCATCATGGCTCGAATTCCGTTTCGACACTGGAATTGCAGGGTACCCCACGTCTTCCTCCCTTCGTAGAATCTGTCATAGGCCTGCGTCGACCGGAAAGCGAGGAGAAGACCGAGTACCACACCGAGCTAGTGTTTGGCGGAGTGGCTTCATGTGATGGAAAAGCGACGGTTCTGCCTCAATTCCCGTACCAGCGTAATGAAACTCGTCGGAAGTCTGAAGTCCATGGTGAGAATGAGGTCCAAATAGCAGACCACGGCGGTCCAGAGTACCAATACCATTAAAGGCGGCATCACCTGCTCCGATAGTGGGTTCAAGCGGGATCGAGACGATTGGAAGACTTCCAGAGACCCACCTGAAAAGCAATACTGCCTCGCATCTGGAAAGCTTCCACCCAGAGGTGCTTTTTCACGGCAGGGACAATGCTCTCAAGTGAAGCCGAAGACAGCGTGCGGGACAGCGTGCCACGGCGGCTCTCCATCTTTAGAATACTGCGCGAGACGAAGAAGCGCGGACGCGATCGGGTATGTGCTGAGGAGCAGAAGACGGATGGGTGTTTGCAGCTTGTCCCTTGCCGGCCGGTTGAATGGGAGGGACTTGGCGGACGTGAGACCGACAGCTCGTGCTCAGTAGAGGAATAATTGTCTTTTAACGAAAAGATATATGTTATCATAACTGGAAGGAGAGGCGAACATCGAAACTCACGTGTATTTACGTTTTACGAGTGGAATGACGACCAAAATGGCAAAACCGCATTCAATGATGTACAAACAAAGAAAATTACTTCTTTTGACGCTTCCCCTTGGGAGTCTTCCCAGCTCTCGTGTGTCCGCCCTCCGCACTGGAATGGTGCCCAAGAAGTCGGCCCGACAAGGGATTCTCCATGTGGGGCAGGTGCATGTGGGGTAAGTGAAAGCCGTCGTTTTGGGGCTGACCCGAGCTGGAAAATGTTGTGTGAGGGGTTCGCTGGGTCTTGGTCGAGCTTCGTGTTGAATCATCAAAATACCTCCCCTGGCCAGGCCGTTCCTCCGTCGGTGATGGCGTTGAAGGACGCCCTCTCTTTGCAGGAGAAGATGTGTAGATCCGCGAGGGTGGTTGCGGAGGAACGACGGCAGGACGCTGAGGTGTTCCATGAGATTTCGTCAACCGGCGCACTCGGGGATCATTAGAAGGAGGGAGCGATGACGCAAGTCCACCGGTTGTTGAGCGATCCAATGGTGAAACGATGGGAGAGGAGGGTGGGTGCGAGCTCCTGCGTGAAGCGTTAGGAGTACCCGCGATGTTGCTGGAAGATGTGATCCCAGAGCTCCGCCTCGACGCGGCGCCTTGTGTGCTTTGGGTGCTCAAATTCGACAACATATGCGATAATGCGGGGTCGTCCACATAAATCGCCTCGTCGTGCACCTTGCTGTACGTGTTGGTTCCTGTAGTACTGCTTAATGGTGACGAGGGAGTACTGCTATTCTGTGGCATGGAAGGGTAGGTTCCCGTGGTACGACCGACAGGTGGCCGTGGTAATAGACCCATCGTGGGCTCGAGCAACTCGGGAGAGGTGACCGCGTCCACGTCGATGACTTCATTATCCTGTACTTCCACAGAGCGACCACTTCGACGACCGATCCTGGGGCTGTTCTCGATCTCCAGCATTCTTGGGCGACCTGACGCGGAGCCTTCTATGGTTCTTCCATTGACTGACACTGTTTTCGTCTCCCTGCCTTGCGCGTCGACTTTAGTGGTCGTCACTGTCGTCTTGCCTTGCCCGTCTCGCACTGTTGTAACCGTCGTGCGCTCGCCCAGTGCGTTCACTGACGTGCTCGTGGATGTCGAGGTGAAGCTTCCACCTCCTACCGAGCTCGTCGACATGAAGCCTGCAGAACTAGAACCCAGCATGGCGCCCAAGAACGGGTCGCGGAACAGACCGCCATGTCCTCCCATCATAGAAGCCAGGGGATCCACGCCTCCTCGCGAGAGTCCGCCAAAGGGAGAGGCAAAGGGAGTGGCGAATGGAGAAGTGAAGAGCACCGGGGGGCGAGGAAAGCCTCGGCTGTTTGCCCCCAGGCCCGAATCGAACCGGAAGTCCGAGAACGGATCCCCGCCGCCGAAGAAGGACCGGAAGAGGTCAAACGGGTCGTGGAATTGGAAGTCCGAAAAGCCCTCGAAAGGGTCGAACGTGGGTGCGGTGAACGGTCGTCGGGCTCCAGACGTGCTGCCACGAGGAGCGCCCCTGGTGGAGCTTTCGACACCATGGGTATCGTAGAGCTCCCGACGAGATGTGTCCGATAGAATCTCATAGGCTTGGAAATGGTTGATGGATGTCCAACTCAATAAACCAGTCACCTGGTCCATCGGATGTTCTAGCAGCAGCTCACCTTTAGAGACGAGCTTGAACTTCTCTTCGGCCTCCTCCCTGCTATTTGGATTCTTATCCGGATGCCATCTTAGAGCTTGCTTGCGGTACGCCTTGGAATGTGAAGAGCGAGTCAGTGTTTTCGATAGCCACACGACAGCGAGACCGTCGGCTGTAATGCACCTTTCTGACGTCGTCTTGTGATGCATCTCGAGGAATTTCAAGCACGGCGTAGAGGTCCGACATCGCGAACTCGGTATGAAATGGGGAAACGGTGCTCTTTTGGCTTCCAAACCTTTCGAACACAGTAAATAATGAGATAATCACTAATCTAACAAACGTGTACATGGTCACGAAGATGAGCACATCAAAGTTTGCGCTATTCACTTTAACGTGGATACTCCCCCGTAGCCAACCAAATCAAAAACGATTCATCATCAAAGTCCTCGTCTTCTGGCCACCGCGGAGCCTGCATAATGCGCTCCATATCGTCAAGGACGGACCTGTCCGCCCCTCTTTCCAACAAAATCTGCACCACTTGATCATTCCTCCGGGCTCGCGCGTTGACCAGCGCTTGGTCGTTGCACGAGTGGATATCCGCACCGCGATCCAACAAACCGCGTACGACGTTACCCTTCTGGTCACTGAGAGCAGCATCCCGAAGTGCCGCATCCTGGCATGCGTGAATGTCAGCGCCGCGATCCAGAAAAAGCTGTATGGCTTCCAATCCAAACATGCTTGTGGTGGCAATACGAAGAGCAGAGTCACCATCCGTGTGAACATCGGCACCTCGCTCCAGGAGGAGATCCAAAATGACAGCGTGATGTCCCCTTGCGGCAGCCAGTAATTCCTTGCTTGGGTCACCGATTCCGTGGTCCAATAAGATCTTTGTCACCGCGACGGATCCAAGATTGAATGCGTGGTGAAGGAGACGAGGATCACGCGGCCGCACTACTCCTCTGTCCAGAACTACCTTCGCGGTTTCCATCTGACCTCTTCCGGTCACCACCTGCAACAGCATGGCATCGCTGTCAAACTGGACGTGACCACGACGATCCAAGATGTACTCGACAACGGCAGGGTTTCCTCCCAGTGCAGCAGACCGGATTGCGCCACTCCTCACTGCATCGCTGGAAATATCAGCACCGTGTTCCAAAACAAGCTTCACCATTTCGAGTTTTCTGCTTTCTGCAGCAGCCTGGTGAACAGTCTCGCCGACAACGTGAACGTGGCCTCCAACAGCAATCGCGTGAGTTCCATATTCCCTTTTCCAGCCGCCATGAGAAGCGCTTTGTAACCTGCACCACTGCGGATATCGACACCAGCCCCGTAGTCCTACAAAAGGTTCACCACCTCGACGTGCCCTCCTGACGCAGCCGTCGAAAATGGGTCTCACTCTAGCACGTAGCATTTCCTCCACGACAGCTGTATGCCCCTTCCCTGCCATGTCAGCAAGGAAGGACTTGAAGAATGATTCCTCGTTCGACAGAGTAATTTTCCGCACGAGGTATAATACAATATCCCCAATCGAGGGTCCGTTCCTTCCGCCTTTCTGCGAGCTGTAGTGACGCAAGGCCCTCAAGGCAATGCTCCTCGGCTGCGATAAAATTGCATACAGAGTCTTGTCGAGAATGGGGAGGCCAAGTCGATGGAGGAGGAAAGGCGCGATCAGCTCGACGAGCAGGTTTCTGTGATGGACGGCGAAAGTTCGATCCGGCATTCGAGTGCTACTAGATTGTTTGTGTGTCGGCTGTGTGATGTTGTCTTGCGTTTGATTCCGCTCACAAAGAATATGGCAAAGTCCCAACATGTGCCGGGGCCAATCTCCTGCTTTCTTATGTACTTCTTTGCATTTGAATCATTTACTTCAGGGAATCCCGGCATTTGAATCACGATTAATTCAGAGAAGCACGAACCGTTCTAGAATGGGGAAATAGCATGGACAAAACCTCGAAACTGACATACATACAGCAATTTTACTGACGTGTAGCATTATTTTAAATTCTGTAAATGTTGGTGAGGTTGATTCCACGCCAATTGATTTTCATACGCCATTTAAGCCTCAATCCGATTAACCATGGTCCGCTTCACCTGCGCAATGCGCTCAGCATCATCAACGACATACCTGTCTGCTCGTCGCTCCAGCAAGATCTGCACAGCGTATTCATGACCCTGTACATGCGAATGGACAAGACCCTCGTCACTGCGAGCATGGATATCCGCTCCTCTGTCTAACAAGCAACACACGATATCCCCCCAATGGTCGAAAAGCGCAGCTTCGCGAAGAGCGGCATCCTCATTTGCGTGAATGTCGGCTCTGCGATGGAGGAGAAGCTTTATCGCTTCTTCAGAGCACGATCTAGCCGCAACAATACGGAGTGCAAGGTCGCCATCTTTGTGAATATCGGCACCACGTTCGAGGAGGAAATCGAGAATATCAGCTCGATTCTGCCTTGCGCCGGTGAGCAATTCTTCATTTGGATCATCGATTCCAATGTCCAACAGAATTCTCATCATTTCGATAGACCCACGGTCTACTGCAAAAAAAAAAAAAAAAAAGAGAGACGAGCACCGTCATTGCTGGGTTGGACTATTCCTCGCTCAATGCATTGTCCATGCAGCCCATTAGCATTGTATGGTCAAGGATCTCATCATCTTCAAATTGAACATGCCACCCGTAATTCAATACGTGCTCGAATATGGCAGGAACTTGGCTTATTGCGGCGGATCGGATTATGTTGCGTCTCACGGCGTCACTGAGATCAATGTCACCACATTGAAGGAAGTTCACCATATAGGGGAAAGTGAGCCGCAAAATTCGAAGCGACCGCGTCCTGGATAATCCTTCCGCCGCGTAGGTGAACAGTACCTCCACGATCCAAGAGGAGCCGAGTCATTTCTACATTGCCTGTTATCACCGCGGCATACAGCGCATCATATCCTTCGTCGGGACTGCGCGTATCCATATCAGCACCGTAGTCCATCAGGACCTTTGTCATCTCCAAGTTGCGACTCTGAATGGTGTAGCCGAATGCCGACCAGCTGAATACACGTGCTGGTCTCAATCCTGCGCGTAGCATTGCCTCCACGACAAATGCACTTCCAAATCTCACTACGTCCGCGATAAAATCCGGGAATTCTTCCTCGGGTAATGTTTTGCGCATGAGCTGCACCCGCAGGGTTCTTCCCTTCTTTCCAATACATGGTTGGATTCCCTTGACGCAACAAACATGACAAATGCAGATAAAGTGCCAAGGCCTTCCTTTATCTGCCAATCTTACGTACTCCCATGGCCCCCTTCCTCCCCCACCGTCCCAGCCTCCCTGTTGTGGACAAGACTCTGTACGCGATTTTGTCGCACCCACGGAGCATCACCGAAAGGGCCTTGCGGCACTGCAGCTCCCACGAATCCGCGCTCCGTGCCGAGGCGAGAAGGAAGGGATCTGACGCGGTGGACATTGTGATGCACCTCGTGCGGAAAACGCCATCGGAGGAGTGTTTGTCCTCCTTTTTCGAGGGCATGGCGAGGGACAGCAATGCAGCTGTTGTGGAGGCGTTGCTTCGTGCTGGGATAAAGCCTTCAAGTGACGGCCTAGACTCTGCACTTTACATGGCTGCCTCAGAGAGTCACATTGAGGTAGTAAAACTATTGCTGGACTGCGGGACCCGCGATGCTGTCCGCTGGCCCTATTCAATCCTTGGTGCCCTGCACGAGGCGGTTCAAAAGGGACATTTAGAAATCACGCGACTTCTTTTGGATCGAGGTAGAGATATCCACCTCGAGGATGATGGGATACTTCACCGCACGTTAGACAACGGTCACGCAGAAACTGCAAAGCTACTGAAAGACCGGGGAGTGGTCTTACCACGTAATCCATGTCTTCTGGACCACGCGGCCTACGGGGGGTCTGTCACGATGACAAAACTCTTCCTGGACCTCGGACTTGGCAACCCGAATGAGGCATTGAACTACGTCGCAATGGGACGTCTGTAGGGTGACGTTCTTGATCTCCTCTTGGAACGTGGTGCAGATATCCACGCAGATGGCGACGTCGCACTTTTACCGCCGCCGGCCGGTCTTACTACGGACCAACTACTGTACAGCTTCTCCTCGATCGCGGCGCTCCTATCCACGCGCGCGAGTATAAAGCCCTTCGGTAGGCCGCCCGGGATGATGCGAGCGGAGAGATTGTGCGCCTTCTGTTGGATCGCGGTGCGGATATCCACGCCTGCAACGACCAAGCCTTGGTCAACGCCCTAGCCAGGGGTAATCGGAAAGTGGTTGCGATTTCGCTTCAACAAGGCGCGGACGGGTGGGTGCTTGATGATGTGGAGCGTATCGCTCAGGTGCCACCACAAGAAGAGGAATTCAGCGGTGGATTTGGATTGTTTGATTAGGTTCGCGGGCACGCATGGCTTTTTGGACACTGGCCGGTCGCTACGTTCTGTGTGATCTACAAGGCGCTGAGCAAAAAGAATATTGCATTTTCAGGAAATAACAGCACCAATAAGTCATCTTCGTCCGGTGTATTGGTGTTGAAACTTGGAAGGGACATTGACACCAGCAGTCTAGAGAGGCGGTGAGACATTCGTGCAGACAATGGAAGTTGGGACAACGGTTTCTGTTAGTTCTGGGGGAGAATTATCTGATTCTCCTGTGCTTTGCTTATTATGTAAACGTTAAGGTCCAGTTTTGTGGCAGACGCAAGTCAGTGATTTGATTCAACGCGGGAATAGCACCCGTCGTTGGAACACTCAGGTCGAGTCACTTGTGGCCTTTGTTGCCACCCAATGCTGAATCCGATGCTCAGTGACAGCAGCACACGCAGCACACGCAGCAGCCAAGTCTCGGACGGATACGTGCTCGTGGACATCGAGGACATCGCCGGAGGGGTGCCTGCGTCAGAAAGGGGACAAATACCAAACCAACTCTCGACAACCCACCCTGAAAGCAACGCTATTGGCGCACGCCCAACGCTGACGGCGTCGAAACTCGGTCAATACTTTGTGTTTCACTGGTACGCGAGCCCCTTGCTTCTGTGACTACGGTACAATGTATAACGTGTTTCGCAAGTGATCTTTTCCTCAATCGATCCGCGCATCCAGAGTATTTATTCGATGACAAAAAAGTTGAGATCGGCGCGATTGCGAGATCGCGCATCGGGCGTGGTACGTCAATTCAATTTTCCGCCAATCCTTCTTCAACATGCAACTCACTTTGGCACATTCAACAAGGTTTCACGCACGAAGCAAACATTTTCAATCGTCTTCGCGAGCTTGGACTTCTTCTGGACCTTCGCGGAACCTCTGACCACGTCTCCGCCATCGTTGCCGAACTTCGCACCACGAGCCGCGAAGAGTTTTACATTTGCGGACTCGAGTTTCCCGGAGAAGGCCTTTTTGACCATGATTATGGGAAGAAATGGGGGCCCCTTGCCCCAGTCAGATTCGGCACCGTTAAACCAGACTTGGTGAAGTTCGAAATCACAGAAACTGAGGGAGAAAAGACGGCACGGTGGTGGGTCATTGACGCAAAAGCTTCCTCCAAAGGTAAGCGAAAAGCTAAATTCCTTCCTGGTCATTGCATTCACCTCAATTTTCTACCCTCGCCCTGAACAGCCAAACTCTCCCACTTCGCTCAAATCACATTCTACACACTCGCCCTCCGCCGGCTCTTCCGCTCACACGCAGCTTCTCTCCCCACACGTTTCCAAGACACGGGACACGGGGGCGTATGGCTTCCCGACGACGGCATCCAAACATGGATAGGCCCACTCGCCACGGACGGATACGTGCCAGGACTAAAGACGTTCCCCTTGACGCTCGTAGAGCCCATGATCACGCAGCTCCTGTTTGAGAGGATTCCAGAAGTGGTCTTGGCGCACGAAGAGTCTGTCAAGTGGCAGTTGAAGCCAAGTTGCGGGTTGGTTCCTTTTTTCCGTCGGAGACCTCCATCCCCGTCTAACGCGGAACTTTCCAGCTCCTGCCCCTACCTCGAAGTCTGCGAACGAAACGCACTCACCGACCAGATCCTAACCTCCATACCCGACCTCTCCACCAACGACGTAACCACCCTGCGCCGTATCCTCGCCCGCATCCCCGCCACCGCCGGATCCGAAGTTGAACGCCTCGCTGCCCTCCTGAACGAGCCCACCGCATCAACGTATCTTAACATGGAAGGATCGACCACCTTCGCGAGAGTCGGTCGCGTGCTCCGTCTCGAAGAGCAAGAGCAAGAAAAGCACCTGGACTCGACGTCGACATCATTTTCCTCCCCCGTTCTCGCCGCCGTTCTGACTCGCCACCCGACACCGATCAAGCGGCACTCCCTGCTTCTTCCCACTTCCAAAGCCGAAGACGTGGCGATATACATGACCGCGCTCAGTAATCCAGCCACGGGTCGTCTTGCCGGGTGGGCGGGGCGAGTCGTTCGGAATGGTGCCGACGTCTCCTCCTCGGGGAAGTCCGAGACGTCATTGGTGGATTGGTTTGGAGCGCTGATGGCCAGTTTACAAACGGAACGGAGGGCGCAGTCAACGCCTCTCCGCTTGACTGTGTATGTCGCCGAAGAGACCGAATGGAACGACCTCGTGAACGCCGTCGTCAGGGAAGCACTCGCACCCCGCACCGATAGCGCCAGCGGGGCGGAAGACGAGGATCGAGCCGACCCCGTGCGCCTGTGTCTCGCGATTCTCGTGGGTGACTCACGCTTGCTCGCCACGTCCGTCCAGCCTGATCTGCTTGGGAACTTGGTCGATACGGGCAAAATGAGCAAGACGCAGTTGGCGAATCTGGCCCGCGTTGTGGGCGTGGATGAAGGCACGAAGAGTTTTGACGGGCGTGGGTGGACAAAGGACACGTTGGCCAAAGCGATTAGGGGTAGGGTCGGAGAAGGCACCGCGAGCGTGGGCGCGGGCGCGACAGAGGTGACGACGGCGCGTGTGGTCGTGGTCAGTGAGGTGGCGAGGGAGGTTGTGGCGTGGCCTGGACCTGGGTGGGTTGATTTGGAGAGGCTTGTGGAGTGGACAGGCGTGGGGAGAGATTTTGGATCTGGAGACGTTGGAATCGGACTGGACCAGGCGCTGGAGTATTTTGAGACTGGAGATAACACGAAGCTTTCCGAGATTTTGCAGCGGCGGTGTGGAGCTGCTTTTGCCGTCCTGGGGACGATTCGACGCCTCGTACCTCCCAATCTCCTGTCCTTACCTGCTCCGGATTTTTATGTCTCATTTTTGGATGTTGTGCGCACGCCGTCGCTGCGAAAACTCGCCTTCATGAACCAACTGGAACGATCCATACGCGTTCTCGCTTTACGGAAAGGGCGCGCCGCTGCGGCGGGGCGGTGGGATGGCGGAAGAAAGATTGAGCTCGAGTGCATTGCGTACCGTAAAGTGCCTGGCGACGATATGAAGGTTGAGTACATTTTTGCGGTGCTCGAAGGGTTGGAGTTCATCGAAGTGGACCAAGCTCGGCTTGGGAAGTGGCTTCTTGTTCGGGACGACCCTACTGAAGACGTTCCAGTTGAAATGCGGTTTGAAGATTTCAAGTGGTTCGGTGTGCCTGTCATGCCCAAGAGCTGGAATGACGAGGTAGACCAGGCAACTTTGACGCGAATAACATTTGCCAACATCGTCGAGATGAAAGAAGGCTGGACGCATCGGTGGAGTGATAAGGGTAGCGGTCGTCTCCGAGAGATCCAAGACGATAGAGTGTGTGTTGTTCTGGACCTTCCTTACAAGCGACGGTTCTGCGATGTGCCAATCGGGAAAGGAAAGGCCCTGTTCCGTCTCGTGGAGCGATTTACGGATTTCAACTTGCGCAAGGTAATGGCAAGCATTGTCGATACGGAACTTGAAGCTGCTGGACGCCAGGCGCGGAACGAGGCGGCGCCGATATTTCTTCGGCTGTTGGAAGACCCGAACGCGACCGGTCTTGCGAGCCCGGTTGATGTCGCAGTGGTTCACGAAGACATTGATAACTTTGATCGCACGTCTACGTTCTATAATGTGCAATGGGCCTTGCGTGGGAGTGAGCTTGGAAAAGAAGCGGTTAGGTTTCGGCAGAGCCAGGCTCGAGCATTCAGAGCAATTCTTCGGAATAAAGTTACAATTGTTTGGTGAGGATCGCTGTTCTTTTTTGACGTATTTTAAGTCTTTCGACGTAATTGTTATGCTGATGTCACTTTTAATGCTTAGGGGTCCACCTGGTGAGTAATATAATCGGCTTATACCTCCCTGTACTTCCAGATTTGAATCTTGCCTCAATCTAGGCTCGGGGAAGACCCATACTCTCGCTCTATCTATGCTGAGGCTTATCGAACTTTGCTTTTTACGCTCGAACAGGAAAGGTTGCCGAGTCCTCATGACGGCCTTCACAAATGCTGCAGTGGACACTTTTGCTCGAAAATTTAATGAGCTGCTTCGTCTCTTAAAGCAGCTGAAGTCACTTGCTGGAGATGCGTGGCAGAACTCGGGGTGGTTGGACGATCTCGGTGAGGTTACACTTCTCCGGGAGACCAATGTCGAAGAGTCACCGGAGGGGGGAGAAGGGGAGGAGGGTCAAGAAAGAAACACCGACAGTGGCTCAAGGAGACCGACTACTTCATCGAGCCGCAGACTCCCACCCCTGCCGAGAGCCAAATATGGGATCTGGGCAGGAACCGTATGGATGATTCAAAAGTAAGTGACGCAATCTATTTTCTCCTCTTTTTTTTTTTACAAGCTGATACATGTAATTGTGAAGATGGCTCGCAAAAACATCAGACAAACTTCTTCCCTCTCTGTGCTCCTTCAACATACTTCTCATTGATGAAGGCTCCCAACTTCCTGTCGCCGAAGCGTCTATTCCTACGCGATTGCTTCTTGAAAACGACCATCGTATTGTTGTTGCTGGCGATCATCTTCAACTTGCGCCGGTTTTGAGTGGTAAATACCCCGCGCCTTCGCCCTCGCAACCACGACTCTATGGATCCATCATGGAATGTCTCATGAGAGACTCCAGGAATCAGTCTTTCTCGGTAGCCGAAGTGTTGCCCCAAAACTCGAAGCGGATGCTTTTATCAGCGTCCGACAGAGATCGGAACCCGAAGAGCGTTTTACCATTTGAAAGCAGCTCATCATTTGGACCGCTGACATTCCAGTTGAGCGGTGAGTCACTGTTCGCGCTTGTTTGAATTGAATCACGGGCTGATGGTGCTTCTCAGAGAATTTTCGAATGACGTCTGACTTATGCGCATTCATTCAACGGATTTACGATGCACCGTTCGAACCCTTCGAAGTTCCTGCTCCTGCGCTGTCACGAAAAACCCTTAAGGATCCCCCACAACACCGTGCCGAGGCTCTTTTAGATCAGATTTTCGAGAAGCCGGTGAAATCTCTCGTAACTGTCCGGGTGAAATGGAGACAATCAGTGGACCCCGCTACGTTACCTTACGAATCACATGTTACAGAGGAAGCAGTTCTCGTTTTGTCACTTGTTCGCGGACTACGAGCTGACTTCCCCAAAGAGCGAATTTTTGTTGTAACTCCCCATCGCATTCAAAGGGCCGCTATCAAGGAAATGCTTGGTGGTGATACAGATGACTTGATGCGAATAGATACTGTGGAAAGAATGCAAGGAGACGAAGCTGATATAGTTGTTGTCTGTTATGTAAGTGCTGCGAGGAGGAGGTTGTGTTTGTTGGCGTGAATATTGATGAGAATCCGCGAAACAGGGGTTCACCACATACGCAGCACATTCCGGATACTCTTCTGTTTCTGATGGGGAGCTTGAGTTCATATTTCAGAGGAACCGTTTGAACGTCGCTCTCTCCAGGGCCAAATCGCTTTGCATTTTTATCGTTGCTGATGAGCTGTTTCGACGAGGTCCTCCCTTCAGCGTGATAGCTTCCTCAGAAAGAAGTGACGCGTGGATGTTCATGAGCGCGTTTGTCGACCGTAGTCGTCAAGTTGAATGGACGGCTGGTCGTTCATCGACAGGTGACAGTGATTCCGACGGAGGTTACAACTCTCAGGAGTATTCAAATAACTCCAGTCTGGATCGGGCATTTGCTGAACTGGTTCTGGAATAGAAATGGCCTGATTGCTATGCTTGGTGTGCAAACATCTACAGTTGATCAGCGTTTATGTGGATATTGTATGTTACATTTTTTGCAATATTAATGTTCAAAGCCCGTTTCAGTTTCCATCCATCATTCTATAAACCGAACAGTTGTGCGCAAGACGGGCTTAAACCTCATGCCAGTCTCATCCAGGTCGTATGACATATATGACAGTTCTTCGCGGGACTATAATATCGTGGAACGATCAGCGCTCCCCAACTGTGTCTTGATACGTATCATAAAACTCACCAGTTGTAGTGCATCAGGTAAAACGACGTTTTCCATTCCGTCAATTCCTCTCACGGTTTCTGTGATGTCGAATTCCCCCAAGACGGGATCCAAAACACCCTTTGCAAGAACAGGAACGGCTAGTCGCTTCTCCAGAACAAGTTCCAACTCTTTTGTCGTCACTGGTTTAGCCATTGGTGCCTTGATTTCGTCTGCTATTTCTTCACCATGAACTTTGGCTTTCGCTCGTGATGGCCTAAGAGGAACAAGAAGTGCTCGCGAAAACTCAATACGTGTCTTCGCACTCAAAGTCGCTCGAGAAGGTCCGGTATACTGCGGGTGGGTGGTGAACACCAATTCTGGCGTTTTTAAAACGTGATACGAGAGACGAAATAGGGTGGGTTCGAGATTTCAAAGAGACCAAGGCTGGATATCGGGGCGAACGCTGCTCTAGCGATCTTGTAAACACTAAACAAAATTCGTAAGGTTCACTTCCTTACCCCAACCATGTAAGTCCATGAACACTCTTACCTTTCACATTTCCCAACCACTGCATAGAAGTCTGGAGCGACAATATATGTCTTTGAATTTTTCTGTGGTGGAACGCGCCAGCACTGGTGGAGGAGCGACCTTCTTAGCTCCGCGAGTTGTCACATTCGGAGCTTTCTTAGACCTCGACAGTGTAGTGACCCGTGGCTCATAGGAAATGCCCTCTCGTTCGAGTTCCTCCCAGGCACGATCCAGCGCGATTGTAGTGAGGTATGGGAATAGTCGTTCTGCACCATTACGGAAGCCTTCGCCAAACATTTTATAGCCCTATATTTGCCAGGTGATAATCAACACTTCCGTGCACTCGTTTCTCCTCACGAAACATGCAAGATTTAGCAAACTCTCACATCTCTCATTGCATCCTTCTCCATTGCTGTCGCCTCTCTGAAAGGTTTCAGATACCAGTCCCGTATTTTGGTGGGCCCTGCTTTGCGTGATATTGAGTTCTTGTACTTTGTCTCGAGTTGACGTGAGCTCTTCGTGGGCAAATACAGAGCTCTGACCTCCGCAAATCGATTGGGTCCCAATGTCGATAACGCTTGAGCAAGAAGTTCCTCTTCTTCCGGAATAAAACGTGTCCGGGTGGCGGTCGTGGATGTCGGTGGGTTTGCTCGAATAGTTTCTGATGGAAAGAAGGAGCGTTGCAGCATCCTGTGACTTGTTTAAAGACATTACGATGAACTCACTTTTTGACATCTCAAATGTCTTCTCCTTCTTCGTCGACATATCCGCGTTCCTTGATCTTTCAACCTCGCCCTCGACCAACACATTCTCATTTGCGACTCTTTCCACATCCACATGGAACGTAACCTCCCCGTATGTTTCAACACCCCAAATCCTGTCTTTGGCCATATCATTCCACCTTCCTTCCCACCACATCCGATCTTCCTCCTCTCGGCCATCCTTGCGCAACACCTCAGTGTGCACAATAGAGGCGTACTCTCCGTATTGAGGACGGAGTTGGGCCAGTTGGTCGAGACTGAATATGCCGGCTGGACCTCGAGCAGTCCATTGTGGAGACTTGTTGTCCACGACGGAAGAATCAAAGGGAGCGGCGGGAGAAGCACAATCCTCGAGGAGGTTCGCAAGCTCGGAAACTGGGGAGGGAAGCGGGGGCGATTTCAACATGCCGCCCAGAGGAAGTCAGCACTCCATCTTAACTCACCTCTGATCGGCTCCATTAATTTCCAGTCCTCATCCCCCTCCTCCACCTGGCCCTTGACTGGCATATACTCTCCACCATCGTCCCCCGCCTCGCCCAGCAGGTCCAGTGGATCCGACGTGTCCCCACCCAGTGAATCCAAAAATCTCAAGTACCGGAGCCGGTCTAGGTCGATTGCGGGATCGCCGCTACCTGACTCCCCTTCGTTCATCTCCCCGAGTGCTGATAGTACCGCGGCCTGTAGGGCTTCGTCGAGGCCGTCGAGTGACACGTTTGTGAGATCAAGATGGCGCCGAGTGCGGCCGGAAGGTGGGGCCGGGTCATGCAGGACCTTCGAAAGAGAGAATATTGTAGAAATCCACGAGCATTAGCGGGATTTGACGCATGATCTTACCTGGGAGAGCTCTCGAGATACTCCAGCGGCGATGTTTCCAGCTGACGCGATTAAGGCGTTCACTTCCGCTTCGAGAGAACTGCGAGTCACAGTCAGCCCACCTTCCCCTAGGAACAATTCTCTACGCCACTCACGTTTCACTTCTTGTCTCTTCATCCTCACCGCCAACGTCCGCCCCTTCCTCCATGTCACCCTCATCCTCGTTCTCCTCGTCCGCTTCGTCGACGTCATCTGAACCCTCCGATCCAGGACCCCATTTTGGGTCCAACTCGCTCGATCCGACTTCGGTCTTGACAGCGACAGACGAGGCACGTTTCAATGTCGAGCTCGGCTCCACCGGCGCCGCGCTATCGGCGTCTGCTTCAGGGGACGCAACGAATTTGGGCAGGAGGAATCCCTCCTTTTTGACACGTGATTTAACCCTCTTGCTCCCTTTTGCTTTGACGCCGGTGCCACGGGTCCCCGTCGCCCTTCTCTTGCATAGTTCCGGTGTTGCAGGTCTTCGTCGCTTCTCAGGACTTTCCCCCGCAAGAGCCCCCGCAGCCGCCATCAATGCACCACCAAGTGGCTTGAGTGCATCACCGCTGCTGTTTTTTCTGACAGGGGGGCCTTCCAACCCCCAGGTTCGAAACCCGACAGGGTCCTCCGCATTGTAGAGTCTCCTTGCCGGCTTTTCGTCGGGTGACGCAAGTCCCAGATCCGAAACGAGCTCGTGCAGATTCTTTGTGCCCGGGCGAAGTGGGCTGATACCCGACATAGCGGCAAGGGGGTCGGACAGGAGGTCAGGGTCGAGGAGGGAGTCTGGTGCGATAGACCCGGACAGATTTGCTGATTCGGTGGGTAAAAAGCTCGTAATTGAATCTCCGAGGGAAAAATCATCAGCGTTGGAGACGACGAGAGCAGGTTCGGACAAGAGGGAGGCTGCAATTTTTCGGCGCCGTGGTTTCTTGAGAGCCGGTCCTTGCAGGTCAGCCGATACTGTTGGTTCGAGGTTTCTGTGCTGCATTGATGCGTGCGTACGTTTTCGCGGTGAGCGACGGAGTGGAGGGAATGATTCGCTTGTCGCTGGTTCTTGAGAGAGGGAGGCCTGCTCGGAGTCCACGGTAGGCATACGGAGGAAGGAATCAAAGGAAAAAATATCGTCCACGAGCTGCAATTGGGTATTGGATGTGGGAATGTTGAAGTCAAGGCCGAAAGGAAGTGGTTCCAGAATTAAATCCAGGGATGAATCGAGGAATAGATCCTCCGAAGTAGGAAAGAGTGTGGTGGACGAGCGGGCTGATGCGACAAACGGTTTTCGTGGAATAGACCGGTGGAAGCGTGGAGAGCGACGGGGGGTTGAAGGCGAACAACGGGCGATAGACTCTAGCTTAACTGTTGCTGTCGAGGAGGATGATCCTGAGGAGGAAGGCCCAGAAAACAGCTTGCTTTTGGAAGCCGTAGGAACGTTGGATTGGCGTGGTGTCTTGGTGGGTGTGACAGGAGGAGCAGATAGAGGGGGTTTTCCTGTTGCGCTGAAGTCGATGGTTGGAGAGCTGTTGATGTTCTTCTCCGCGAGCTTCTCTCGGGGCTTTTTCTGGCGGGACTTCTCCACACCAGAAGCTACTTTCGTCCCTGTACGGGTCTCGGTGGATGTCGGAGTTGCACCTGCGGTTGAGTTTGAGATTATCCCAACGTCCCAACAGATCAAGAACGCAATTGTGAAATTCGCTGAAACTTCGTCTGACGCTTCTTCTACACCCATTCTAACGTCGCAAAGTGGTTTGAATGGTCCTCCAGACACGACCAGGACGACGTGCGGGAGAAACGGCGTTTCGGGTTTTGGGCGGGTTGTTTTGGAGCTGTGCGGACCGGCGGAGCAGGCTGCGGGAGATTCAGGCCAAACATAAAACTGGAGGCGTCTAAAGACATCAAAGGAGCTGAGGGAAACGCGGGTGGAAGAGGGGCGATCGGTTGTAAGCCCACAGTCACCACAAGAGCTTCGCACAAAGGAGCCCCCGCACCACCGATATACGCACTTGCTTCATTGCGAGGGCGGCGGGACATTCAATGATTCGGTGGACTTGAGTGAAATCTGCCCGAATCAAGACAGATTCATTCCCGCTCATGTATGAATTCAGACCAAAGCAAAGCATCGCATCGGGCACCTCCCTTTGATATGCGCGGATTTCTATTCTCTAGGCTGATCAGGTGAAGCCTAAGGTACAGCAAATATCTCTATTTATTACGGATTCCATTTTCTACACAGGAGACGACCCCTGAACAACTGGCCCAGTGTGGAAGGTCTCGTCGTGCAGGCCGAAAAAGACGCAGACCTAGTGTTATGTGCTAAGGCTTTGTTTTCTGAAGGGGAACGTACGTTTTAAGTATCCATACCCCTCCACAAAATTTCAAGGTCACTGTCAACACCACACGTACGTTTCACGGCATTGGCGAACACCAAGAGCATTTCGCCAAATCGTTCTTGGAGGACTCGAACATCAGATATGACGGTCCGCGCTTGGGAGTTCTGGCTCAAGGTTTTATCTTTGACTGTGGAGAAGTCAAACTTCGTAGCTGTCGAGTTCGAGTATCCAGCAGGATGATATGAGTACGACCACAAAACTGAAGAGGTTGACACGCCCCTGAGCAATCAAGTAACTAACTTTTGGCCATCACTTGAAGCATGTAGTGGAATGGTCGCAAGATAGCCATTTCTGTCAATATCGCGCTCAAGGCACTCATAACGATCACAACAATTGCAGCTTTGTGCAAGTGATTATGTTTTGTTCCCTGAGATCTAACACAGATATTCAAAATCACTCACAGATACTGATGATGTTCCCATTTGTTGCGCTCAAATCGTCTGAGAGCTTAGCTTGCTCAGTAAGTGGCTGGAGTGATATGCAAGCGACAAAATGAGCGCTCCCGGGGCCGCCGCAGAAACAAAACAGTTTCCTCCACCCACAGCTCTGCTGACAATGATCCACTTGAACTTGGCACGTTTATAACTTGTGACTTGGAAGCAATAACCGCTTTTGCGAAATTTGCGTCAGCAAAGTTGCTGGAGGACAGAGTTGATTGAATGGGTCAAACGATGTCGCATAAGTGAGCGATATTATGGCTCGCAAACCTTGAAAGATTGAATCCACAATACGACAGAACTTTAGAAGCCGATATGTTTGTAAGAGGTTAGTCGGTGATGGAGAAGTCCCAGATTGTTTTCAAAGCCCAGTTGTTGGAAGCATCTTTGTAGATAAATGGCTGGGTTCGGCGTTAGATAGCGACAACCACCTCAGCAATACTAACGTCACCCAACTCACTGATAGACCTGCTCTTGTGTTTAATCCCGACATTCCCAGCACCTCGCCCGTCGGGGCTATGATGTAGAAAAGACTATTTGCCGTTGCGGCCGCCTTCAATTGATCCAGTTGTGACGATAATTCTGCCGCGGCGAAGAGGATGGCTGCCCCAGGAACAAAATTGCCTTGACCGTCCCAGATGGGAAATGAGAGGTACTGGGTGAGAATAACTGGGACGGCGGCATTTCCAACGCCGAGCATCTGGTTCGAAATGGAGATGGTGTTAGGAGGCGCGCGATCAACAACGGACCACCAAGGGCGTTTCCATCCCTGAAAGCCATGCGGTGTCTGTTTGTGTGCAAAGAAATTCGGGAAATTGGCTTCGTTTCTTGTTCAGAGCGCTCCGCCCATAAAATGACCACTCGATTTCTCGTTATGAAATAAACCCCCTCTCTCAATGATTCTCTCCCACGGCTGCAGCACCGCACCGCCCACTTCTCCTCAACTAGGGCAAGGTCTTCCCCGTGCATCGTAGGTCTCACTTCCATCCGCTCCGCTCGCGCGTGCGTCCTCGCTCACCATCGACCCACATCCCCCCTCCCATCCCGTCCAGCTTCCGGCTTGGTTGCGGCTCACGCCGCGACCTGGATACCCCCGTGGTGCGACCGACCATCGCACATTAACGAAGCGGGGCTAGAACGAGGTTCTCTTGGAGCATGCGCGGAGGCGGACCACACAAGGCGGACGCCTTCTTTTCCCTTATTGTCTCTCCGAAGATTGTTGGCATGGACCGCGTTGAGTAATAGTAAGTTGATGTGTTGACGCCGAGGGATGACTTTGGCGGGGCAAATCTCACATGATCCCATGCAGTCGTCTGGGTTTTCGCTAAACACGGCCAGGCGATTAAAGTGGCAATCCCGCCATGTGATTACGCGGTCAAGAGGCGAGAAATGCAAAGTCAATCCAACTTTCCCCACAAGAGCTATCACATAAATGACGCGACTTCATCAATGTCCAATGAATGTGTCTCGAGCCGCTAGTGACCCAAAAAAGACCCTGGCGTTATGTGTTGAAAACTTGGTAACCTCCGCCCAAGGTACATTCCACTACAACCAGCGGTTCCGGCCAGTCCGACACTACGTTCAAGCGCGGACAAGTCAAAGTCCTTTTATCTTGGTCAAGGTGAATCCGACGGAAGATTTTGAATGCCTTGTGACTGTCTGCACCGACTGTTACCCAGATGGTGGGGCATACTTTGAGAAGCTCCTTCAGTGCAGACATTGTATCTTCGTTCCTGCTCATTTCCAAGTCGCCTTCAGTCACGTCGTATTCAATGTTATACGTTGGGTACTGGAATAGGATCTTGCACAGACGAGGAAAGTCGCCTTTTTGGATTGCTTCTGTGAGAAGAATGACCATTTCGGGCGTAGTAAGGTTTAGATTGTCCAGATCAAGTACTTCCAAGCTTTTGTGCAGTTTTCTGCGAGCATTGGCCGGGGACCTACACGTCGACGAGTCAAAAAAACATCCATGTGCCGGAAAGCGTCGAGCGTTGGGAAACAAGTAAAGTATCGACGGTGGTCTGTCCGAATTGATGCTAATGTAGGGAGCTCGAAGGATTTCGAAGGTTTGGGCCTTCATATCAGAGAAAGTCGGACAATTAGTTGATCGGTCAACATGAAGTTCAGAACGGATTACCCCAGTAAGCAAAAACTCTTTTGTTTTGAACCACGTTCCAGTTGTCTTGGAAATGCAAATGTTTGACTTCCAGAATGTTCGCCAGTTCAACAATCCACGCAACCGTCAGCTGGTTTTGTCCCGACGTTCATCTAATGGAAGTTTATCTTGCCGAACGGCATAACGCGTTTCAAGGCCGCCTGAATCGCATCATGAATATCAGAGACTAGACAAAGCTCTTTTCCGAGTCCATCAGGGTATTGGAGGGTGAGCCAAGGTTGCTCGAGATGGAGAATCGCCCAAGGACCATTCGAGTTGGATCCATATTGCAAGATGGCTTTCTTGAAACGAGCGACGTCGCAACCTCGCCCGATTAAACGCAAATCATCCATCGAAAAGAGAGGTTCCATCACCGAATAAAGACCGATCGTGATGTTTATAGCAGATGCTGTTGCATTAGGTTGTCATGGTTCACAGATGGACGACAGAAAGAGGGATGATTCGAAACTTTTAGGATGGTCGATCGTATGTCTCGGAATCGCCGGCACACCAAGGGGACATGCGTGTAGAACGCCTTCGTATCCGCGAGAAGAGCAAGGACGCGAAGGAGGATTTCGTCTGGAATGTCCATTGCGGTGGCGAAATGAATGTTTGATCGGAACGTGACCAAAGTCCTCACTTTTGGATGTTTGAGATGTTAGGACAGCAGCTGCCACTTCAGCATGCGTAAAGGAAGTTCGCCTGTGAAGTCTCAGGGAGCCCACCTCTCTATTCGGTTGTCATGATCTTGTTTTTGAATGTTTGCTTTCTGTTCTGCGTGCTTCAAGAACATCTTGCGTAATCATTTGACACACATTACTACAGCGCCAATTCGGTATTAGAATTGCGTTTCACTCTGAAACAGGTCATGTCTTCTTCCGCTAGTATGATGGATCCCTATCGAAAACTTGGAAACCACCAAACAAGGCACATTTCAAAGCAACCCGCGGTGGACTGCTGACGACGTCACGAATGTTCTTGCGCCAAGCAATTCCAGTGGTGTCCTCGTCGACATGTATCCTTCGGAAGGTGTCTGAGTCCGCCGTGCTGTGTCCGGCGATAGTGACAGCAACAGAATATGGACATGCTTCAAGAAGGCGCTTCAGTGCAGTTACTGAGGGAGTGCAGGGATCCATTGCTGGGTCATACTTGTCAAAATCCTCATCCTGATTCTCATCATCCTCTTCAATTTCCTCAAGATGTTTGGTATACGGCTCGGATGTTTACCCCAGCTCAATAGCGCGCAAGTTGGGTAAAGCACCATCCCGGATTAGGTCAGCCAAATGGTCGAGTTCTCCAGCATCGATTTCGCGGATGTGACCCAAATCAATAGTTACCACGTTTTCGTGACAGTTTGCGAATCATCAAGATTGCGAAGATTAAGGTAGCCAAATGTTCCATGGCCCCACCTTTTGTATTGGCGCACGTTTGGGAGCCAAAAGAGCAGTGAGATAGGTCCGTTCATCATAATGACGGGGGTGGCCCGAAGATGCTTGAATGCCTTGAACTTCCCAACTCATAAGTGACAGAAGAGATCAACAAAGGGAAGACTTAAAAGCTTTTCAAGTATTTTTAAAATACCTCGCCGCGTAAAAACTTTTCGAAAGGCTTTGATGGCCCGAGTAGCACATATTGCGAATTATCGAAATGCACCTTCAACACAGTCCAGGCTGTTTGCCAGTTTTACGATCCACGATGCTCGCAATTCACCAGGCTCAAAAGAGAGTGTGCTGAACATCAGATTTTCAAATGGAAGAACTTGCTTCAGTGCCCGTCGGATGGTCTCAGCAGCGACAGGGGCCGACACACATTCACGCAGTGATCCAGATGAAACCAGTGAAATGCACGTAAGGAGAAGCACAATTTTATCCAGTAATCATTCGCAGTTCCGTCATTCCCGATATGCAGAATTCTTCTCCTCAAGTCGGTGAGCTTCGATGATTGCACGTCAGTTTCGAGGTCGTGTTCGTCCCGGCGGGCAAGCGATCTCAAATCATCAATCGAAAAGGACCGAAGGTGTTGCTCCGCATCTAAATAAATTGTGATATTTATGGTAGAGGGTTCCAACGTAAATGTCAATGTGAGACAAGGCAAATTAAGTTCCTCACTCAATTGAGCATCTCTCACCTTGTCGAAGAGTGGCCTGTATCCTCTCGAATCGTCGGTACACCCGAGGAATCAGCGTGTAGACGGCCTTCCTGTTTGCAAGGATGACGAGAATGCAGAGAAGGATTTCGTCTGGGATATTGTCCATTGGGGGGTGCTGGTGCTGGGGAACGGGGGAGCCGGAAGGAGATTTGGAAAGGGAGATGCGTGGGTGGTGGTTCGGATGCGAGAAAGAGGTTGGTCGGGTGCTTTCCATGGCGGGGGATTGAAGGAAGAGTGGAATTTTGGCGTATTCTTGCCTGGTTTGCAAATCATGCACCTTCTTTTCTCACGCTTGGCGACATGTATGTATCGACAATTGAACAACGAAAATTGTATCAATTCTTTCCTATAAACCCGTAAATTGAAATTTTCAAACGACCGTATGCAAAGTGGCAAGCTTGACCTTCATCGTTCATGCATGCATGTGTACGTGGCGTGTTTTGGGTATCACGTCTCCCGTCCTCGCACGTCTAGGCCGACCGCTCCGTCTCCAGCTGCACCTTCTGTGGACGCCCACGCACGTCGGCACAGTGTATCCTGTTATGAACCACCGTTGCTGCATGGGCGGTGATCCGGAGAGGTACAGGAACGACCGTGTGCGAGGACGGCGAAGTGGGTTCGGTATTGGAGCCGGGATAAGGCAAAGGGCACACTCAGCACTCACCGACGGCGTTGAACGACACTCCGACCCCAATGACGACGACAAAGAAGAGCGTGCGTTGCCAGAAGGTGAGCATGTCGAGGAAGGGGTAGGGCTGGGTGGAGGTCGGAGGTCGGAGGTCGGTGGGTTGGGGAGGGGTGAGCGGTGAGCGGCCGATGCGTCGTTGGGTTGGGTTAGCGTTTTTGGAGATGGGACGAGATCGAGAAGGGGGACGCGGAAAACGTACCCAGGAGCGGTTAAAGTGGAAGCCCATGTTGATCCACACGTAGTACGTGGCGCCGAAGAGCATGAATGTGTCCGAGGCGACGCGGCTGGTTCGGTAGCGGGCCCGGGGATGTGAAGGACGCGAATGTGGGTCAAGAGTGGTAAGCAGTGAGTACGTCGAAGATTACAAAAAGGTGGAGACGGCGACGTACCGCTCTTGCTTGTCCGAATAGGTCAGGAGGTCGGCCCAGAGCCACAGGGCGGGGAAGAGGTGGTAGCAAAGGTCGGTGAAGATGTCCGCCCTGAGAAGACGTGAGTGAGTGAGAGGGTCGGTGAGAGAAAGATGTTAGTGCACATGTATTGTCGTGGTGCAGACAAGAAAGGAGAACCCACTTCTCAGCATCCGCCGCAACGACGAGATTCACGTCGTAGAAGTACATGGACCAGTACAGCACGAGACCATGGTTTCGACGGGGAGGGAGAGCGCCAGGAGTGCCACTTTGGTTTCTGCAAACCCGCAGGTCGCAAGTGTGACGTCAGTGTTTGAGTGGGAGGAGATGGGGCAAGAGGAGGGACAACTCACGATTATGGTGCCGGTTGGTGATGGTTTCCCAGAGCCCGATGACCTGGACGCCGAAGAACATGGCGTCTGTGGTGGTTGGTAGTTGGAATTGGGGAATGTGAGCCTAGCGAGCAAAGCGACAAGAAAAAGCGCGCGCGTGACTCACATGCGATAATTGTGAGGTACTTGAACTTGCTTCCGAGGACGAACCTAGCGTACGCCTAGGAACGAACTGTCATTAATGTGGCAATTCAGCGCCTCGGTAGGACGTCCCAACTCACTTGGATATCGTACACGTCGTCAAGCTGTACACTCGTTGAGTGGTCTAGCTCTCCCCAGCCGTGGATGAAGACGCTCACCCCGCACCAATAGAAGGCGACCTTCGCAACCGTCTCTGCGGTCCACCAGGCGTCCAGGCCACAAAGACCGTTCCAGACTTCTCCAGGGATCCTCGTGGCATCCGCAATGACGGAACTGAGGGACGGCTTGACGGTAGGCTGACCCTGGACGAGCGCGTGCTTGGAGATGAGGTGTCCTCCGACGCCTCCGACTTCTGTGACCTTTGTGACGAACGAGTGTCTGCCGCCCGTGGAGAGGTAGTTGGAGAGACGCTCGCGCTTCGAATTGGAGCGCGAGAGCGGGGGGCGTTTGGGGAGGTCGTCGTCCCAGTGCGGCGACGAGGATCGGAGTGGGGAAGAAGCGCGAGATGGGTTCATCGGTGGGTCCATCAGTGGCGTTAGGCGAGAGCGCGAGAGCAGACAGAGAGCGGGCGAGAGAGGCGGAGATAGTGCGCGTTGTTCAGGCTGTGGTGTTGAGTGGGTTCCGAAGAGTGACGATGGAGTGACGACGATGTTCAATGTGGTTTATCCTCCCAGAAGGTCTCGTGACCATGTGACCCTGTGGCTTCCTGATGGCGAAGGAGACGCGACGCGACGGTAAGGAGGTGAGAGAGAAGGCGCAGAAGAAGCGCGGGCGGGAGAGATAATGAGGATATGTAGAGCGCTCGACTGAATTGGTGATCGGCGCTTGGTCCCTTGTGTGGTGAGCCAAAAATGGGCTTTAGGAACCGCGAAGGACTATAGTAATATAACTTTGCTGTTAGGTTTGGAGGTTACAAGACCGGAAGCAAGAAATCAAATTCGATATCGTTTTTCCGTTGTCGTCGACGTCCTGAATGCAAGTCGGCCCCTTCATGGTGCGAGGGGCTTGGGCGCACCCCGCAGGTTGCTGAGTCCTATTCCGCTGAGGCCACCCTCCACACACCGACACGTCAACGAAATCACACGCAACCACCTCTCATAAGCGGATAAGACAAAGCGTAAATTAGAATTTAGGCGATTTATAGACGACTTTGTATCTGTTACAAGGGAAGCTCAGCTCTACCCAAAACTAGCTCTGCTTCGGAACCCCCCCGTCGTCACCCCCTGGTCACTCGGTGTGACTGCCCGTCTCGTACTCGTACCCCGTGTTTCACCCATACTCGTTACCTGCACGCCGCCTGCGTGCCCCCCCGGCCTTCCCCATAGACACTCCGCAGAAACCCCCGAGACCGCCCCCCCTGACACTTGGCGCTCCCGGCTAGGTCTGACAGCGACGCAGACCACCTTTACCACGGCATCCAATCCAGATTTGTCTTCTGGATCCGTACATCGCTCCCGGATTCTCTCTGGCATCGAACCCACCTCGATATTGTCCTCTCGGCTCCGCTCGGACTCAGCAGCTCCACCACAGCCCCGAACACCTTCACCCACCGACCGTCCACAACCTCCATCGACAACAACAACCACTCATTCGACCAATCTCACCCCTCAGGATTTGACTCCATATCTTTTACATCACCCGATTCATCAGCTTCGCAACATGCCTGGCCCTGAACCTGCTCCCTCGGACCTCCGCCACCTCAAGATCCTCAACCATCCCCTCGACGAATTCAACCCACGCGACCCTCGCACCAGCCTTCGAAAATACCACGCTTTCATATCTGCTGTCGATGACTATGTTGCGCTCTATGGACTGGCCACGAAGCACTCTCAGGCGATCGCCCTGGTATCCCCGAACGTCCCCGACTCTATCCGAGATAGCATCCGCCTCGCTCACCCGGATGCATCAACGCTCACCCTGACTGCATGGAAGAAATCCCTCGAGACTGCTTACTTCCCTCCTGACCCCCACGTCTGGCATCGCACCCTGGCCAAGCTCGAGTGGGACCTCAACACCTCTCGCCTTTCAACACATGTTTCGGAATTCATTCGCATTGCCCGCCGCGCTGACATCATCGACTCCTCGAAACCAGATCTCCGCGAGCAACTATCAACACGAAACCTCTGGTACCACTTCCTCGACTCACTCCCCCAACATGTCCGCTTCTATGTTACCCTCCTCGGCATCTCCAACCTTGGCGACTTCACGAGCGACAAAATTCCCTTGGTTGAATCCAACCTCAACAATATTGCATCGACTCCAGCCACCCCCATTGCAGGCGTTGCCTATTTGACCCCACCACCGGCGTACCCTGACCCCATACCCAACACCCTTGCCAAGTTGGAATCCACCATTGACCAACTTGCACAGCATGTTGCCGCTCTTGCCATCGGACCCCGCCAACCGCAACCCTCGTACCAGCGCATCCCTGTGGCACCACCTGGACCTGCACCCCCCATCCATGCCAACTCCTCGCCCCCATTCACCATCGGGTGTGGATGGTGCGGCAACCCTCGCCATACCACGGCGACCCACCGCGACAGTCGCTACCTCCCGGGAGGCCCTCGTCACCAGCAGCACTACTCGGCGTACCTACCACCAGATACTGGCAATTCTGTCACCGACACCAACCCTGGACACCGCCTCACTACCCCCAACAGCCCGCAATTTGCCTGTTGGACATGTGGGAGCCCCAAACACCGCAGCAATGCTTGCCCCAACCAACGTGGGCCCAACGCCCAGTATCAACACCCAGCAACAACCTACTCCAACAATATCCCCACTGACCCCAGCATCGGCAACGTCCATCCTACC
>KQ965807.1:176267-193852 GCA_001574975.1 Gonapodya prolifera JEL478
TTGTTTTGGATAAACTAACACCTTCTGCTGAACTTTTGGATACCCCCCCAGACTCCCCCACTCTGGACCCTTCTGACACTCTCTCTTTCCTTCACCCCAGCATCTTCTCCCTCCCCAGCAATACAGAACATACAGATACTCCCCTTCAGTCCTTGAATTTGATGCACGACCCTCCACCACCAACAGCACCAAAACATTTCGTCACCATACCTATTGCCGCCATGACATACAACACCACTGGCGCCATCACCACGCACGCACCGCCAACGCAGCTTCTATGTCCCATCTCACTTTCAAGCACAGCCACGAATGCACTGCACCTCTCTGCGTGCCTGGACACAGGCTCGCCAACCAATCTTCTAGACTCCGCCTATCTACCTTCAGGAACCTTGCTACAACCCATTCCGCCTTCCCAACCCCCTCTCCAAGCGCATGGTGGCGAGCGGCTGCAGCTCCTTGGTGCTGTAACACTCTCCCTCACCTTCCAAGAAGACCCGAACAAACACCCCTTTCACGCAACTCTGATCGTTGGCCAAAACTTTGCTCAACCTCTTCTCCTCGGTACTCCTTTTCTCACCAAACACCACACGGTTGTCTCGCTTTTCCCGACCTTCAGCACCGTCAGGCTTCAAGACGGGGACACCTCTATCACAGTCGCCGGGTACACTTCGCCGCCACCCTCTCCCTCCACGAACTACCCTCGTCTTCCACTCTACACCACATCAGCCATAACAATTCCTCCACGGACCATCCAACACGTTCACGTCCTACCTCGTACTTCGCCTCCCCTACGACCACCTCCGACCACACCTGGACTTATGGACAACCCCCGCCGACACTGAACCGCCAATGACCCCTACATCCTCGCCACCTATCAACCACTCCACAACGCTTCCGGAGCACTTGTTCCCATCTGCAACCTCCTCCCAACACTAATCCATGTCCCCGCCAACTACTGCCTTGCCACCGCCGACTTCAACACTTCTGACTCTCCAACCACCCTTGCCTCCAACCCTGGCGACTCACCAGAAGTTCCACCCGACGTTCTACAACGCATTATCGACCTCTCCCCCCGCAACCCCATTGGATCCGTAGCACCCTCCTATTGCCTCGACAAGCCCTACACTGTCCCACTCACCAAGCCCCCTGACAATGCCCCATGGACTTACAATCCTCCCCCGGACTTCAAGGATCATCTCACTGTCAAAGATGTCACCGAACACATACCCGGCATGGACCTCACCTCCACCACCACCCGCCTCAACAAAAACCAGTTCCACCGCCTCGCCACCCTCCTCCTCCACTACCGTGACCGTTTCACAGCAACCACGTCCGACCTCGGACAGTCTCGTTTCCCTCCTGCACGTGTTCCTCTTGACACCACGGAACCGATTGCGGGACGCCGATATCACCACTCCGCCGCTGAAAACAACCTCATCAGGGATCACACGGACAAGTACACCAGCGACAACCTACTCGCCCCATCTTTCTCTCCGTATTCAGCACCAGTCCTCATGGTTCCGAAGAAGGACGGGAATTGGCGTTTCGCAATGGACTATTGTGCGGTGAACAAACACGCCATACCAGATCGCTACCCCCTTCCCCGGATCAACGACACTCTGGACACTCTTCGCGGACACTCGTGGTTCTTGTCCCTTGACCTCATGTGGGGATTCTGGAACATTCGCCTCATCCCCACCGACCGCCACCGACTCTCCTTTACCACTGCCCACGGCCACTTCGAGTGGCTCATTCTTCCCTTCGGCTTCACCAACGCACCCGCTATCTTCCAACGTAATATGGATTTGCTTCTATCTGGACTCAAGTGGTGGTGTGCACTAGTCTACCTCGACGACATCATCATCTTCTCCCGTTCCTTTGATGACCACCTCAACCACCTCGCCCTCGTTCTCCAACGTATCTCCGACTACAACCTTGCCCTCAAGCCCTCAAAATGCACCTTTTGTGCTCCGTCACTACCTTATCTCAGCCATCTCGTCACCGCATATGGTACCCAACCTGACCCTGCGAAGATCAAGGCTATCCTCAACGCACCACCCCCCACCACTCGTGACAACCTCTCCACATTTATAGGCGTCATTTCGTACCACTCTTTGTTCATCCCGGGCTTCTCCACCATCATTGCGCCCCTCGAAGACCTCAAGCACGCACCTGGAAAGTGGACTCCCAACACCTGGACAACAGAGCACCAAAACGCCTATGAAAACGTCAAGCAAGCCCTCGCCAACGCTGTGGAACAGACCTCGTTTGACCCAGCCCTCCCCACCATCGTTGAGACGGATGCTTCCTTCACTGGCATCGCGGCTGTACTCCTCCAGAAACACCCGGACCAACCTAAGCCAAAGCCTGTGGTATGTGTCTCCCGACGTCTTAATCGTACCAAGCAACAATATTCTGCTACCAAGATCGAGTGTCTTGCCCTTTGGTGGGCAATCAAAAAGAAATTCCGGATCTACCTCCACCTCACACCGTTCACCGCCATTACGGACCACCGGGCCCTAATCTGGCTATGGAACTCTCGCGACACCACCTCTCGTTTTTTTTTGCTGGTGGGAAGACCTTCGGGACTTCCGAATAACAATTCAGCACCGACCCGGCCGTATCCACCTTCTACCCGACTTCCTCTCTCGACACCTGGACGAAACCGCTTCCTCCGACTCCGAATCCGATCCCAAACCTTACGACAGCAATTTTCCATGGCCCCTGGACACCACCCCTGCACCCCCGTCGATGTTCCCCTCCCCCGCCAAAACAACACTACCAGTTGCCTCCATCTCAACACCACCACCATCTACCAAGCCAGACACCAACACACACCCTTCTCCACCCCCTACTAACACTTCCACTGAACCTTACGCACCTCCACCGCCGCCACACAACCTAACACTATCACCCGCAACCCTGGCCGACCTTCAGCTCAAGGACCCTCTCCTCGCCTTCATCCGCTCTTCCATTACCTCTCCAGACACGCCGCCCCCACCACCTCCATCAGACGCTTGCCCTGCGGCATATTTACCCACCCTTCACGCCAGCCTTCCACTCTTCAACATTTCAACGGCTACCAACTTTCTCCAGTGAACATGGATGCCAAACGACCCCAAACAACGCCCCACGCCAGTCACCCAACTTGCCATACCTTGTTCTCTGGCCCCTGACATCCTGCGCCCTCCACAATAACCTCACTGGGGTGCCCACTTCGGACGCAACCGCACCTTTGAAGCTGTGCGTCACCGCTTCTGGTGGCTCCACATGGCCAGCAACGTTTGCACTTGGGTACAGAACTGCCACACCTGCCAAACACGCAAGTCTCCACCGCGTGCACCACCCGGACTCCTCATCCCAAAAGACATCCCATCCCCAAACCACACCCTCGGAATCGACCTCCTGGGACCATTTCGACGCTCTTGCCGCGGCAACAAGTACATTGTCGTCGTCACGGATGACGGAGATAAGTGGGCCTGGACTGGTGCCCTCCCCAACACTCGCTCCACCACAATCGCACAATGGCTCCTCCACCATGTCATCTTCCAGTCCGGCATGCCCCAACGACGTCTCAGCAACCAAGGCGCCAATCTATTGCATCGACTTGTCACCCACATTGCCTCCGCCTTCAACACCATTTGCGTCCGCACCACTGCTTACCACCCCCAGACCAACGCCCTCACGGAACGCTTCAATGCCACCCTCGCCACTCTCATAGCCTCTTACGTTGATGAAGACCAGCGCAACTGGGACCTCTACCTCGACGCGCTTACCTTCAGCTATAACACCTCCTTCCACGCTACCACCTTCGACACCCCCTTCTTTCTCCGTTTTGGACGGGATGCTCGCCTCCCCCTGGATCTCTCACTCTCTCCTCCTTCTCCCACACCTCCAACACCACTGCCCCCACTCCACGACTTCACCAAGTCCACTGACCTTCGCACGCACATCATCACCACCCTTGACTCCGCCTACCAACACATCCGCCGCAACAACGTCCGCCAACAACTCTATCAGAAGACTTTATACGACCTTCGTCATCGAGATGTCTCTTACGCTATAGGACAACGTGTTCTAGTCTACATCCCCCGCATCGAGCCCTACTCCCAGAAGGTCGTCAAACTACTCCGACCATGGCGCGGACCATTCCGTATCACTGCTCAACTATCCCCTGTCAACTACGAAGTTCTCGCACTCGTCCGTGGTGAACACAAGAAGGTTGTCACCCATGTCCAGCGACTCAAACCATACTACGCCATCGACGACTCACCCTCGGCCTCCCGCGACATTCGCCTCCCCCTGCCCTCTCTGGACCTCGACAACAATGACTCCGTACCTACAGTGGCCCCCAACGACCTGGAACACTTGTCCCTCGCACCAACCTCAGGACCACCAAGCTCCGAATCCACCCCGCCTCCAGTAGCCCCCCCCCGCCTTTCTTCACCGGCTCCGACCCACCACTCCGACGCCTCTTGCTCTATCCGATCCCACGCCACCGCCACACCGCTTACAGATCAGCAAACACCACCTTCAAACCCCCCCTTCTCTGCCATGCCTACCCCAGACACCACCCTCGTCATCACGTGTAACGTGGAGTCTATACTTGGACGGCAGTTTTGCTATGGGAAACCGTTCTTCAAGGTACGACACCAAGATCGAACGCGCCCCTCCTGGCTTCCCCTCGACGACATGAAAGCATGCGACCATTGCCGCACCCTCCTCACCGAATTTCGCACACACGAGCTCCGACCGCCTTTGAAAGCCTTTATGAGCAATCTCCCCACCTCGTCGCGACGCCCCCGCCCTCCTACTTGACTATCCGACTCGCGTCCCCCACGTGGCAACACCTACCTCCACCCGCCCCATATTGGACCTTTGGACTTCCCCTGCCTTGAACATTTTAACCCGACTATTTGGAACAATTTGGACGTTATTGGACGCTTGAGCTCAAGCGTCCAGTTTGGACTTGGATTTTATGTATTGGGACTCTCCGCACATCCCCACCCCCCCTACCACCACCCCTTTTTCTATTTACGCTTCACTCTCCTTCTCACCCGGGGGGGTAGTGCGAGGGGCTTGGGCGCACCTCGCAGGTTGCTGAGTCCTATTCCGCTGAGGCCACCCTCCACACACCGACACGTCAACGAAATCACACGCAACCACCTCTCATAAGCGGATAAGACAAAGCGTAAATTAGAATTTAGGCGATTTATAGACGACTTTGTATCTGTTACAAGGGAAGCAGCTCTACCCAAAACTAGCTCTGCTTCGGAACCTCCCCAGTCACTTGGTGTGACTGCCCGTCTCGTACTCGTACCCCGTGTTTCACCCATACTCGTTACCTGCACGCCGCCTGCGTGCCCCCCCGGCCTTCCCCATAGACACTCCGCAGAAACCCCCGAGACCGCCCCCCCTGACAATGGGACAGAACGAAGGCTTGTCACGTCATTAAGTTATACTAATGCAATGCTACCACTCGAGCTCGCTTTAAAGCGGAAGGAGTAAGTCTGTACCAGGGGAGTGTCAAGATTTAAACACGAGAGACCCTCAGAAAATCTCACCACTTGGGGTCGAGTCGACTGACCATTTTGCTATCTTTCACTGGAGCTCCAATGATTCTGGCGGTGAATTCGACATCCCATCGGGAATTTTCAACCACATCTTCACATTCTGGCTACCAAAGTTCATCTTATCGGTCCTTCCGCTCGTATGCCGTTCCTGATAATCCATTTCGCGGACCCTGCCTCGATTCGGGGGGTCGTATGCCACTAGAAATCGAGCTGCAACTGCGCAATCTGGACGACTTTCGTCTCAGCGAAGCTGGTACCAAAAGGCGAGAACTGGCAGCATCCTTGTGCGGGCTCCTGACCCATCGGCGCAATGGTATGGCGAGATACGCCTTGTGGGCTCAGGAAGATGGAGGAGCAAGGTCGTTGGGCGAATACACGTGACCATGGGGTGGGATAGCCTTCCGAACACTTTGGACGAGCTTGAAGCGACCATGGCGAATTGCAAAGGGTGGGTTAGATTCAATGGGAATTCCGGAGACAGCAAACCCCCGTCTGAGTGAGAGCCTCCGTGGACATCATTCTCGCTTAACGTCAAATCACGGCGATCCTCACGACTGTGGATCTGTGGGGATCTCGAAACACGCAATTGCATTTGAGCATTTACCAGATCCTGGCCGCCGCACCAGTCGAGACAGTACGTGTCACCTGGGTAGTTTTGGAGTATTGGGTGTCGGAACCCCGACTTCCAACGATGGACTCGGTCGAGGTTGCACGGTTTTTCGACCGTTATGGACACCAGCGTCTCAATGGTGACCCCTTAGCTCGGCTATTTGAGGTCTGCCCCGGCGTGACACCGATAATCTGACGTGGAGGAGCGCTCCCATGAACGGTCGAGTGCCCTCACCCCAGCCTGGTGGATACTTACGATCGATTGTCGAAGCAGAAAAAGTGTTCTTTTGCGATGTGGATGAACATTGTGTTGACGATTCCGGGTAAGAAGTTCCACTTTCTCGTGAAAGGGAAGAGATGCCGTTACAGTATGGAGGAAAACTTTGCAGGAAGTAAAACTTGCCATGAAAGGGAAGAAGGTTGTGACGATCAAAATGGAATCGAGACTGTCATATGCATGATTGGTACAATTGACCGAGACGTGAGAGAAGTTGCGAGGTCCACAGGGACATCCTGCGAATTGGACTATCCGAACATCGAAATTCTTTGCCGACATGTGCGGCAAGCGTTATTGAGTGTAATGTGTTACATGAACAAATGCAGGCATATTCAACATAGCCTCGAGGATCGTAGGAGATGTGCTCCCCAGATACCTCCCTCTAAAAAGAGCTCTTGGCATTTTCTCCATTTATTCTCCAACGTCCCATGGTATCCATAGCAATCCAAGTTGAGCAACTGTCCGGCAATCCCCAACTTCAATTGCCCCCACTCCCGCCTGCCGCCGCCGCTGCCTTCTTCGCCTCCTGCTTCTCTCTCATTCTCTGAGCGTCTCGTTCTTTCCGGGCTTGAGCCGAGAGTCCGTCGTCTCTGCGGGTCGGTGTGGATGTATATTTGATTTTCCGCAGTAACGGAGGCAAACGCACACCCGCAACTCACTTGCGCCCCTTTGTCAAGTCTCCCTGCTTCTTCAAGTTCTTGGCCCGGTCGCGTTCACGTTGGTCGCCGCCTGGTGGAGATGGCGATGCAAGTTCAAAGTGAACCCAAGAGGGAGCGGACGGGCGAGAGGTAAGAAGGCGTCGAGGACCGATAGATAGATGTACGGGAAGTTGAGCTTACGGGTCATTTGTGTGTTTTGATAGAGATAAGGTGAAGTAGAATCCGATGGAAGGAGGTCACGAGGTGGCGATAGTCTCAGCAAGCGACGACAGTCCGTGCGAAGTGGAGAGTGCTGCTGATTGCGAACCGAAGAGTGATGCTGTGTGTGTGTGGCTGTAAGTGCGGTGGCCCCCCTGCCCTTCTGCGTTGGCGAGAATCTGAGGAAGACCACAGTAGACTACCCTTGAACAACTTAGTGTGGCTCAAAGTTGATAAATATTTGGGATTGCTGACAATAAATACCAAATTAATTCTCATAATGCTGCACTTGAAAGCCTCTGAGCACCCTCACAGATTCTTTCTCTGTCACACTGATCCCGTTGCATGATTTCTCTTACCCCCACCAATCTTATTTGCTGGCATCACGGCGAGGGGTCATTTCTCAAATAAAGGAGATCAAATACTTCGCAACACGTCTCCGAAGTCCCGTACACCAACACATCCACTGCCGGACATATCTCGAGAAGTCTTTTCAGTGCCCTCACATTAGGTGTTGATGGGTCGAATGCAACGTGGTACTTGTCCTCCAAGTCCAATTTATCGTCGTCAAGGAGGCGCACTCCACGCACACGCGCACAGATTCCGCAGTACTGAACTTCGATTGTGTTCAAACGAGGAAAGGCGCCGACGAGAATCCCATACGCAAGTCGATCAAGTCTTCCAGGCTCACAGCTTCGAATGTTACCCAAGCTAAGGATTTCCAAGGTTTGGTGTGGTCTGATTTGCCCGCCCGATGTAAAAAACGTCCGCTTGTCAATTCCAGCGCCCTCGAAGTATTCCACGTTTGGAAACGAGTATAAAAGCGACACCGGTGCGTTGGGGTTGTGGTTGAAGCTGATGTGAGTAGCGCGAAGGGCTTTAAGAAATTCAGCCTGATGCGTGAGCATGTTGAAGTTGAGGAAGTTACAAGAAAATGTTCAAGCGACAACAGGGCAACTTGCAAAAATTACCTCCTTTAGAAGATGCTCCTCCAAGGTCGGCATCACTCTTTGATTGTAATTCATTTGAAACATTGTAACGTCTAGGCAATTTGCCAGCGGTACAATCCACGACATTGGCCATTGCACCGGACTGTCCACGCCAAGGCAGAAAAACAGGACATCGCCAAACGGTAGCAAACGCTTCAGACCCCTTCCGGATGGTATCCCCTACATCCTGCGCTGTCGCCGCCATGTCCGGTGTGATCGTCAGCTTTAGGTGGAGCTGATACGACGTCGACGAAGAACCAAATGGCATCAAGTTTGCGGTGCGGGGCGCTTATAGGAGAACACACATGAAGAGCCAGGGTCTCCGAACCAGGGTCGCACGATGTGCTGCCGTAATTGGAAAAGATTCGTGTCGTCGAGCTCGACGTCTTGCTCGATGGATCTCATGAGTGGAGGAACGGTGAGTTCTGGAAGGCGCAGTGACAGATCGGCAGAGATGCTGATTTTGGAAACTTTGGACCGGAAACGTCACCGAGGTGGCCGATGCAGATTGCAGCGTGACAGTGGTGCGTTCAACCATTTCATGATTGCTGAATGAAGATCGCGGAATCGATGGCACACTAGAGGGATGAGCGTGTAGAAGACCTTGTTGTCCGCGAGAAGGGTTGGATGCGTGCGAGGATTTTGGCCCGAAAAACCTCTTCAACTCTTATCCGTCTTAAATGCTTGGTGGCTTTGCGGCAATGCAATGTAGAATGGATGAATCTGTGTTGGCAAGCTGCCACAGGAGACGAGATTGAGTTCCACCAAGACCATTTGTGTCCACAGTTTTTGAATCCACCCATTTTTAATCAAGGACGCCTTCCCAGACGAAGTCCTTCTCCACATCCTTGTTCATCTCGCTGACAACAGGGGCTTCTCCTCCCATGTGCCGCTCGTGTATCGCCGATTCCATGAGATACAGTGCGAGATCCAAAAAGGTACCAACTCACTTGATGGTTCCAGCGCCACGGCTGGGTCACGCTGACATTTGCTGCTGAAAGCGTCTACTATGAGCCTCTGGATGTCTCTTGAATCGAACGATCATGGCTTTTTGCTCCCTGACCTCCTTTTGCTCCGGGATGGACGACTTCCATCTGATGTGGTTCCTCCCATCAAGACCTCCTCTCGCTTGAAGAAGAAAATCGTACAGCCTCTGTGCAATAGTTGCAACGGCTCTTGTTGGTCTCCTTATTGTCTCCGGCCGAAGCTTTGTCTTCAACAAGTTCGACTCGCAGAAACGTCAGCGACGGAAGCAGCTGAAACCCTCGTCGCGGCTTTAAGGCGCTTGCTTCCGTTTGGTAGTGTGAGAATTGAAAGCCTTACTATTATGATTGACAGAAAGCTCCCAATCTCGTGGATCGTGGAATGCGCGAACAGCCTCAACATTGCCAAAATAAGATTCGAGGAGGACTTTGAGTTTTCACGCAGATATGTAACAGCTTTCGATGAGGACTTTGCGTTTAGACGCAGTCATGTTACAGCTCTGCAAGATTATTTCAGGTCGTGGTGATTAGATTCCATTATTTTATTCAACGCGCTCATTTGTTTCATCCCAGTCTTAATTGTTGCAGGCACAATCCGCCAAAGCAGTTTGTGCCACCGATCTTGCCCTCGTGGACATACCCGTGTCCCTGCTATTTCTTTTCCCCAACGTCCACTATTTTGAAGGGTCGGGGAATTGGGCGGACTCGACGACATTTTCTGCACCAGATGGTCGAGGAAAGCTGTCGCACAAACACTTGGAGACACTTAATCTGGGTGATCTTGACAGGATCAAGTTTGATGCCATTGATGGCTTGGCCATGGAATCAGTGACGGTGCCTTTCCTCGTTTGCACGCTCTGGAATTCAATTACTCACTGAACTGCGCAAGATGATGACAGAGGACTGCAAGGACGTCTGGGACAACTATGAAGCCACAATGGACGGTTCGGTCAACTCTGTAGTGGCACTCAAGCGGCTCCTTGATTTTTGCACTCATTTGTCGGCCACTGTTTTTGTGCAAGATATCATACACGGTGAACAAGACCCCTTGAGCTCTTCTCGAAACTTCAAAGCTGTGCCATCCCCAGTCCACCACCGTGTCACTCTGAATTGCACCATGTTCGGGAACGTAGGGTACAAGGTGGAAAATCGACTACCTCACTTTCAAGTCACAGGGTTCAAAACTCTCTGCTCCAAGAGGTTTTTGCGGATACACGCTTTTCGCCTTCCAACCACCCTTCCCCAATGAATAACGATCAAAAAATACACATTGAAATCCTTCACATTCCCTGGGACCCATCATACTTCAAGTGGATTACCTTGTACATAGTAACGACTGACCAAAGGCTGCTCCCGTCACTTCGCTGAAATAGGTAACAACTTTATATTCACACCGTTCCCTGCCTTGATTGTCCCTTGAGACGCGACAACGAACTGCGGGCAAAGTTGAAAGCGAATCAATAGTGTAAAATTTGGGGAGTGCGAACAAGAATGCTATCGGCAAACGGAGGGCTCACCTTGTAGTTATCGCAGAATCCAATGTCCCACTTTTCCAAAATCGAGGCAAGGACGACACGAAGTTGGGCTGATTCGGCGTGTTTGCGTCACACTCGAACTCCCCTTATATTTCTCAACAGGTCCACGAGGACTCACCGAGTGCTAGCCTCTCTCCCAAGCACTTCCTCGCCCCATTTCCAAACGGAGAGTTCGCGAATGGGTTTATCGCACCTCCGTTTCCAGTCGCGTCATCGATCCTGCGACGGTGACAACCGAGACAATGAGCTCAAACAAGGTGATTCTCGTCGCCAGGGTCAATAGCAGCTCACCACCGCTGAGGATCCCACGTCTCCGGTCGCAAAAAGTTCTCGGAAGAGCGGCCAGCGCCCATAACGAATGGAGAGACCTTAAAGCAGGGTTGGGTTCGACATTCATATCAGAACAAAGGCACTGACGCTGCGAAGTCTCACCATATCGTTTTTCCTGAATTCAACGGATTTGTGTTCCCCTGTCAAAGTATCCACGTACGGCACGACGAAGTCCTCCTTCACGACCCGACCCGCGCCGTTGGGAGCAGCAGGATACATCCTGCAGAATCCGTCGGACTGCTGGTAATTCGCGCGCTCCCAGTATAACCACTCACCGCAGCGTCTCTTTGATCACGGCATTGAGATTCTTGCACCCGTCAAGAGGCTCCAGAGGAAGTAAAGCGGTCTCAGGAAGGGAGAGTGACTTGCGCAGGTCTTGGAGTTCCTGGCGGACGGCCTTTTGCCACGACGGGGAGCGCGAGAGCTCATATGTTGCAAAAGTAAGGGTGCCGCCGGTGGTGTCATGCTGGAGGAAGGGAAAGGTAGCACGGGGAAAGAAGGGTGAACAATTGGATTTGTGGTCGAAACATCGTTGGCGAACGACAATATATACTCACCCCGGCAAAGACAAGTGCAATCTAGCAGACCCATCGAAGACAAACGGCGCTCGCGTCATTCAGTCGCCAAATACTCTCACTGCGCAACGAACAACCCACCACTTGCTTCTTCAGTTCTGCATTGGACATCCATTCGGGCAGCTTCTCGCTCCGCAGGGTATCGTCCAAGATAGATCTCGTACCGTCGTCCTTGCCCGACTGCGCGCGGTCAATGTGGGTCCCGATGAGGTCGTCGATGATTTTGTAGTGCTCGGCGAATTGCTCCTTCAGGCCTTGTCGTATGGGTGAGCGGTGGATTTTGTGTTTGCAGTTGGTGATGTGCTGACGTACCAGGGAACATCTTGTCGCGCATCTCAACACTCCAAGTCGTGCCACCGCCGAGGAGTAAGGCAAGGGCGACGCGGAGTGATGCAACACCGAGGCCTTTGTCCCAGGCGGTGATGTAGCGGCGGTCACGGGTGCGAAGGCTGTCTACGGAAGCGCCGAAGACGAGTCTTTGGTGGAGAGAGCAGGAACGATGAGTTCGATGCATACATGATATATGCCAGGCAGAATACGACGCAATCGGTGTGACGCACGAACCTGCTGATGACGTCGAAGGTGTACAGGTTGTATATGGTCTGCACGTCGAAGCCACTCGGATTCCCAGCGTTTTCTTTCGCAAGTTGGTCGAGGAGAACTTGGACATGCTCGTGGATAATGGGCACATACTGGCGGACGGTTACCGTGGAGAAAGTTTTCGAGAAGAGTTCTCGCGCCTCTCTGGGATGGCGAGATATAAATACCCGTGTGAGTGCAAGTAAGTAAGATTGGTAAACACTGTGAACACTCACCGCCATTCCTTACCATTCGCTTGATGGATCAGGCCTCCCGAGATGGGCACGAACGGCTCAATAAGAGGGTGATAGCGGGTGTACCGTTCCCAGTCCTTTCCGACGAAAATGGCGCGGAGGAGGTCCGGATTCGTGATTAGAATATTGCGCACGAATGGGTTGGAGAAGGTGATTTGACGGATGACGGAGCCATGCCTGGACGAACAGTGCAAGTGAGCGAGAGTAGAAAAGTCGAGATGCGGAAGGGATTTCGTACTTTCGATGGCGTTCGAGGTTCACCATGTCCACCTTTCGATTTTACGCGGACCGCGAAGGACAGTTTAGAGATAAACACGACATGCGGTGAGTGCTCCAGAAAACGAACAAACCCACCTCGGTTATTCGAGAGAGTGGAGGGCTGTTCGATGTGCGCGGAGAATGACCGTTCAGCGACCAATTGAACATAGAAAATGGAGCGTCTTCCTACATACTTGTTGACGAAGGGGATGGAAATCATGGTGTAGACACCCTTATCTCCTTTGAAAGTCATAAACGCCATTTTGTACAGCTGCGTCGGGGATTCATGTCCGGTCATCGGTCATCGGTCGGAGACGGTGTATGGAGGTGGAGCCGCTTAGCACAAACCTCGACGCACAGGTACACAATCGCCGCGGTTACGATCCAGGAAAGGAGAGACATCTTTGCACGGGCGATGCGCGGGATACGCCGTGTGCGGGTTCGTCTTCTGGTTTCTGGTTGACGTGTCTTCGGCTTATGTCACCCGACTGTTGCAGCGCCCGCTGCGGTCGGTAGTCTCCCAACTGTCGAACCGCGACGACACGAGGAATGAAAATCAGCAAGAAGCTCGCTAAAATGAAGCTTTTGTGAATTGATCAACCCAGGCCAATCGCTCACCGTCCGTGATGGAATCAATCACAATCGTTATCCTCCAGCGCATTTTCCGTTTCCTCCCACAAAAGCCTTCTACTCCAGAATCCCTCGCCTCTCAAGGACATTCCGGAAAGCTACACTCGGCGCTCTCCCCGGATGTCCTGGCGACATGATTGGAGTGAGCTACGATGTCACAGTCACGGCGGCCGACAGTTTTGGCCCTTCCGCGGGAAATCAATCGACAAAGTGGAGATTCCGAACTTTTCACTTGGTTCGAGGCCCAGACGGGACCGCAATCTGGACAGTTTTTAGAAGTACCCTGACGCTTCGGGCATCAGATGTTGTGAGCGTGGGAGGGGTAGGAGAGCTTTCCTGCGGGAGTTACGCAACCTGATGCGAGTTGATTACAGTTTGAGGAAACTGCCTCAGCTCCGCGCTAGATCCATGATCATCGTGTTGGTATCCTCCGATATCGTGCATGAGGAAGGGGATGATCTGACCCCCACAGACGGAGCTGTGTTTCGGTTGATTGTTGACTTTGTTCGAGAGGAGAAAGTCCCCGAGTTCCATCTCAACAAGGAGGATGTATTGCTGTTGGGCACGTTGCCCAAAGAGCTTCAGCTGGAATCTACTTCAAGGGTTACCGCGCATGGATCCCTGCACGCTCTTACAGCTGCTTCCGATTTTCTCAGGCGGTTTCCAAACGCTGTTATCTTAACAGGCAAATCGTTTTTATGTCTAAATATTTTGTGGCTCGGAGATGTACAGTATCCTGGAATCACCTTTGACGGTAAAACTGAAACCCCAGCACTCCAACATTCGAACCATATTCTTTCAAGCCACGCGTTCGTTCCCAAATATTGTGGAACTTGGATACATCTCACTGCTTCGCAGTGGGCTTAAATGGAATCGCTTCGTGGACAGCAGGGGGGGATCCGTTACCTCCCATGAAAGGAATCAAAAAGTTTCACATCGTCGTGCGGATTCCCGACTTGAAGCCCGAACATCTCAGCAACACAGACTTTGAGTTGTGCATTAAGGCAGTGATGGATCTGCTTCCCAGCCTTCAATGCCTCAACATCAACGTTCTAGACAAGGGATACGACGGCAGTCGGAGTCCCGAGCTCTTGGGAGCCATTTTTGACTGTGTGATACGCTAAGCGCCGCTCACGTGCGTGATTGACATTGATGAAATTGAACTGGCGGTGCTGCCAGATTTCTTCGCACACCTTGGAATGGACGATTTCAACATGGGAATCTACGACCGTGTTTTGAAAGTTTCGGAGACCGATGCTTGGCCGGAAGTTTTGCGAGGGTGGGATGGGAGGAATGCGGTGCGATTGTCGGCACAGATCCGAGACGGATGGAGTTGAAAGGGGAAGCGGACGTTGAATAGTTTGCTATTGATGGATAAGGATGGACGCAGTGGATTCGACAAAGATAACACATGTATCGAACGTGTAGGCAATGCACAGAATGTCGGAATCAACAAGGTTTCGTTGTTTCGGAGACGGAAGAAATCAGTTGCTGGTCCACAGGTTCTGCCGCTCCGTCCACCGAGTTGATTGAAATACGACGACGCTCCCCCCCGCCACACAGCGAAATGACGTTAAAAGAGAAGATCTGCATCGTCACGGGAGGGACTGAAGGTTCGCATCGCTCTCTGCCTGGATGTCATCAGTTTTCCCCGCCAGTTACAATTATAATTGCATCCGTCCCCCGCTCTCCCTTCTTCCCGTCAAGGAATCGGACTGGCCGTAACTCAGCGGCTTCTGGAGCTCGGGGCAAAAGTCATGATTGGAAATCGGAACGAGAAGCTCGCCGAAGATGGTGTGTTCTTGTCGCAACGAATAGTTCCTTTGGTACCTTCCGTCAATTCACGATTGCATCAAACTACTGATTTTAGTCATCGCTTCTCTCAAGTCGACGGACCCCGCTTTCGAATCTCGGATCGGTTTCAAGCGGACCGACATCTTATCCATGGACGATAACCGTGCCTTGGTGGATGCAACAATTGAAAAGTTCGGCGGACTCGACGTGGTAGTGGCGAACGCTGGATTCAGCTGCTCGCCGTTTCTCGCAGAGATCGAGAAGGGAAGGTTTGTGACTGGAAATGAGACTTTATGTCTAAAGCACTTAACCCCACATGCTGCGCCAGCGATGACGACTTCATTCGTGGCATACAGGGCAATCTTGTAGGCACGATGGTGTTGTGCCGCGCAGGTGCGTCGAGCCCGCTTGCCCTGCCCTCTGTCCTGGATTCCTCAATGAACCATTCCACTCACGTTTTCAGCTCTCACTTATTGGACAAAGGCTTCAAAGTCTGGAAGCATCGTGATCACTTCATCGGTGGCTGGATACTTTCCATCAAAGGGACACCCTTGCATGAGCTATGCTGTTTGCAAGGCGGCTCAAAGTAGGTTGATCGCCGTGAATGTTACCACAAGGATCACCTGACAACCAACCTCGAAACCTCGATATGCAGATCAGTTTGGTGAGTGACTCTGTACCTCGCTACTCTACAAAAAGAAATGCCGCCCAAGCATCGTGGTTGAATAATGTAATCACGTCGCGTATCAGCTGCAAATTTGCAAGTTCTCCTTGAATCATCCGCAAAGGCCAAGGGACTCGAGCACTCGCCCATCCGCTGCAATACCATTATGCCGGGTCTTGTGTGGACCAACATTTGGAAGAAGGGAAGACATGAAGCGGTGAGAACTCGGGATTTCGACTCGAATATACGTTTGATATGATGAGTGATGAGTCTCTCACCTAAAAAGGCTGCCTACGAGAGCCCGAAAGATTTCGAGAGTCGAAACCCATTCGGAAGCGAGGCTTTCGAGGTTCAGGGTGGCTGGTGAGCTTCATGTTCCACCTCTTCCAACCTAGCCACTCAGAATTCGCGCCGACGCTTTCACCAGGACACCCATGGACAAACTCGTCGACGCATACATACGCTGCATTGAGGACGAGGCCGTTCGCGGAAGTTGCTTTGTCGTGAGCGGGGCAGGTGGAGAAATGAAGCAGTACCCCATCGAGGGGGCGACGGATGCAGGAGGGGATTTGGAGTATGAGAAGTACATCAGCAGAGCGAGTTGAGAGACCTCTGAGACGCTGTAATGGGCGATGCCGAGTTGGGGTTAATTGGAGAATATATTCATGTTCTTCAATCATTGTTCGTTGACTGCAATCGCTCCGTATCGAATTCGGAATATTATCGTTAGGGGGGCTTCTCTAGCTTGACGATATTGGACAGGACCGATAAAGATCGTCGAGCATAAGATCTTCACACTCCATATACGGAGATATGATTGCAATTACATATGTTTACAATACACCGGAATGATTATTCCAAATGAGCCACGTTTTAGAGTCAATGAAGAAACAGTTCCCACGTTCGCTTTTTCAGGGAGTATCTCAGCCGGCAATTACCGCACCACCTCTCCCTCCTCGGTTCCCTTGTATCAGAAGTAGAATCACACCCCAACCTGACCCCTTCCTCACGCAAACTTCCCAATCGTAGCCATAACCGCCACCCCAGCATACAACAGCGCAAACGCGACGATCTTCTTCCACACGGGCGATGCGTGGAATTTGGCGTTGGAAGTGATGTTGACGTGGAGCAGGTTCACGAGCGAGTCGTAGATCAGCACGCCCGCAGAGACGGCGTCCAGGATGCCCTGCGCGGTGTGGAGTTGGGTGGGGAGATGGGGAGGGAGTGTGAGTTGTGTGGTGGGGCGAAAGGAACGGAGGAGCAAGGGAAGGGAAGGGAACGTACCTGAGTGAGCAAAGCCGCGGGAGAGTTGGGGTTATAAGCCTCGTTGAGGGCGATCCCGACCGCGACGCCGAGCGGGGTTATGATCGTGTACAGGCACACCATAATAATCGCCGGGGCTATATCGTGCGGGGGAGGGGGGGGGGGGGGGGTGTCAATGTCAAGGTCAATGTCCCATCTTCATGACTTCAACGAATTAAGCACAACCCACCCCTACTCGTAAACTTCGCATCCAGCAACGTGGCGCTCAGGGCCATACCCTCGAAGAACTGGTGGAACGCCAGCGCGAACATGAGCGCGCGAAGTTCGGCCCCGCGGGACGTGCCCAGGACCAGACCGACGAAGAAGGAGTGCGAGGCGATTCCGGTTTCCAGGAGGTATACGCTGCGGGAGCGCG
>KQ965807.1:193926-236473 GCA_001574975.1 Gonapodya prolifera JEL478
TGGGGGGGAAGTATGGTGTGAGAGGTGCGGAAAAGGAATAGGTGAGACGGAGAAGGAAAACAGAAGAACGACTCTCCAACCCACGTAACCTGCTTCTTCCTCAACCTCCCCGCCACATCTCCACCGGCAAACAGCGCGTCCCTCAAATGCCCGTGCCCGTCGTCTTCTTCGTGGAATGGGTGAGTGTGCGGTTGGTCTTTCGGGACGAAGGGGAGCGCGGGGGTCGATTCGTTGCGGGTGTGCGGGTGGGCTTGGGCGTTGGTGTGGGGGAAGGAGGTGGAGGAAGGGGGAGGGGGAAGGAGCTGGTTGTGAGGGGAGTGGGAGTGCGCGTGCCCGTTGATGTGGGCGTGCTCGGAGGGAAGTGTGAGTTCGGACGCTCCGTCGCGATCCTGGCGTTCCAGGTCCTCCTCATGGTCGTGTGTGTGTGCGTGTGCGTGTTCGTGTGCGTGGTCGGTATGGTTGTGAGGATGTGTTTTGGCGGGTGTTAATGAGGCATTAATATCTCCGTTGGTCACTGTCGCGGAGGTGGGGGAAGGCGGAGACGGAGAAGCGGAGGATTTGGTGGATTGGAGGAACCCCAACGCAACCGTCTGGATACCCTGTGTGGGACATCGCCAGGTGAGTTTCTCGCCCCGAATACTCTCCCAAACTTTCAAATGCCTTGCCTTGAACATAGCGAGGAACTCACCTGGGTCAAGAGCATCCCCACGAGCGCAAAAACGCCCGTGAACGCCGTATAGTCTGTGCTCCATATCGGGGGTAGGCATGGGCTGGTCAGGAGGGTGTATGCCGGGAGGAGCATGTGGATGACGCCTGGGCACGTTGGGGGTCGTGTAAGGGGAGGTGGGGATAAGAACACCAGAAGCAGGAGCAGGAGCAGGAGCAAGTGGGGACGTACCGGTCGTGAGGATGATCCCCGTCCCGAAATTCCTAATCCCGTCAAACACAAAGTCGGTGAATTTGCCGGCTAGGTTGTAGCGTTGGAGGATGATGGGGATGAGTGTTCCTGAGAGGGATATTGCGATCTGGGCACGCAGGTAGGTCACACGGATGGACGGTGCGTGAGCAACAGGTTGCGCCGTGACACTGTGAGGGAGAGAGACACACCTGGATGAAAATAGCGGCGATGTGGAGGCTGAGTTCCCTGTCCTCGCTGAAGTCGGGCGCGCATGGGTCGGCCATGAACGGGCCAAGCGAGGGTCCGTCTTTGGGGAGAGAAGAGTGTAAGGAGGGGATAGGAGGGTGGAAGGTGAGTTGGGAGTAGCAGTTGTGCAGCGCAGGAAGTGAAGAAGATAGGGTCCGAGGTTGACACGACGCATTTTCATTTCGTAATGCTCGGGCTTACGACGGTGTAAGCTCGGGGCCATCCGATGTTCTCCCTCAGTCGCTCGGATATGCCTCTTTGCCCACTCGCACGCCCTTCCAGGCCCAGCTGAACTGCCAGACCTCCCCGCCTCGAGAAAGCAAAACCTACGCACCATCTCCACCCGCCCCCTGCGCTCTCACAGATCCCGCAGCCGCCAGCGATGCGACAACGACGACGTTCTGAAATCGTGACATTGCTGCGCGGGTCTTGGACTGCATAGGTTGGAGGGGGATGGGAGGGGTTGGGTTTTGAGAGCGGATGCCAGACCTTGAGTGGGTACCCCCGTGGCCACCCAAGTTCACCGCAGTGCACGGTGATGGGTCAAAGCATATTGTAATCGTTCGAATAAGCGAATATTATGTAGCATTAGTTTTGGGGTAGCGCTGCGCGTCATTTCGACGTAGCTGTCCCATCACCTGCGATTCGACTAGTAGTTCTGATAAACGCTTTCCGGAATTTTGAGCACTTGACAGTCTTGTGTTGCTACACTCGAGATGTTTGGAAATGCTGCGGTTGGGGGTTTGCTGCGGTCACGCTCTGCTCCATTGCAAACGATCGGACAGCACAGAATGGCCGGCCAAGGGGATCTACAGGTGAGCGTCTCGCCCTCCCCTCTCTCTCGGCACTCTCACACTCCCTCCGCCCGCCATCTTCCTCCCACTCCGTCCCTCTTCCTCTTCCCTCAACGCCGCACCGTCCCTGCGCCGCACCAGAGCTTCTTCGCCGCAATCAAGCAGGGAGACTCGAAAGAAGGTTAGCGCACTCGACGCTGCGTGGCTGCCGTACGGCGTACCGGCCGGCCTCTGCCATCTGACTCAATGAACAATGAATGCGAATGTGAAATTAGTCCGACGACTGCTCGAGGTCGACAAGTCCGTCACGTCCATGCGAACGAAAGACGCCGCCGCAAAGTACGAGCCGGACGTCGAGATGGACGCTTTCAAGTTTCTTGTGAGCGCCGGTGTGGAAGACGGGGGGATTGTCGGGAACTTGACGCTGATTCGATGTCGTCGCAGGGAGCGTACATCGGAAGCATAAATGGACTCCAACTCGCCCTATTTACGGGCCACGACGACATCGCGAGGGATATTATCGACGCTACGTTTCAGGACGAAATCGACTCTGCGTATGGGGTGAGTCGGTCGTCCAGTACTCACCCTCTCGCCCGGTTCATCACCCCACGCTTCCCCCCCCCCTTTCCCCGCTTCCAACTCGCGACTCCAGGGCGGAAACACAGCACTCCACTTAGGTACCGTACCACTTACCCAACTCTCCTAACGTCTCCCATCCGGCCACACTCACCTTTCTCTCTCTTCTTCTTGACTTTACCCATCAATACGCGACCCCTCCCACTTCCTCGCTCCCATATCCTAACTGCACTCTCTCTCATTCTCCTTGACGTTCCGCTGTATCGACATCCAGCCGCCCTCCTCGGCGCAGAAGAACTCGTCGCAGCCCTGCTTACACGCGGCGCCTCTAAGACGACAAAGAACAATAAGGGGTTCACGCCTGTTGATGTTGGGGAGTGCGTTGTGTCGTTCCTGCTTCCCAGACACCTGTTCACTCACCGACACAACGCATCTTAACCCACTTAATTACGTACGGCATAGTGACGACTCCATGCGCCAGATCTTCTCCCAGCACTAGCCTTCCACCCACCCGCCCCCGAGCGGCGAGCTCGACACTCGCCACCCGTGAACGTGCACGTGCACAAGTGCGTCCGGGTCGTGCGAACAAGCTTAGGTCTTAGCGATCATATTTGATTTCATTCTTTTAATATAGATGTGAAAAAGAGCTTTGGGGTGAAGTAAAGAAACGAAGGGGGAAAAGGCGGAGGGAACAAAGCTGCTAGCAGTGCTCCGGATGACACAAACGAAGGCCAGTTACATCGTCTCTCGCCTCCGCAGGGGACCAAATAACAAGCGTCAGTGCTCCGCTCCGACACTTGCTCCTTCTCTTCCGTGATCTCCCAAATTTTCAACCACTCCCTCACACTACTGCTCCCTCAACCATCCCAACTCGCCCTCCTTCACATCGTCCACCATTGGACACACATAGGCTCCGTCATTAAAATATTAACGTAATTGCTCGCCGTCGTGAGCGCAATCGGGACGGACATGTCAAAAGACGGTGAATGTAATTGATTGAGTCACGAGTGTAGTGTAGGGGAGGTTTGACGAGGCTGCGAATGCATACACGCTATTGTCGCCCGGGAAATCCTTTCAACAGACAGCTGACGGTGCTTGCGTGGGATCCTGTGCAAGAGCGTGCCCTTGCGCGTCGAAATTGGAAACTGTGGGTACCAAGACATACGTGGATTGAATCCGATTCTTTGAAATCGTATGCGATGACATCACCGAGGACACTTTGGGTCATCTGAGTCATCCTGATACGTCAAAAGTGTTCTATAAAACGTGAAAAATTAAGCGTGGGTGTCCGACCGCACTGGGGTGTGCTGATTTCTAGTGCTCTACACGCTAGAGACAGAAACATTGCTTTCGACATGTTAGGATTGCCAAGTCTGCGCGATTATGTCATTTGCTTCCGAAAAATCGGTTTCGACCGTGTTATATGATGCTGAGGAGACGGCGTTAACCCACCTATTGCTTGAATGGAATCAAGGCAGGCAAGGCATGATTGTAATGGGGCGTGGTGATTTCGCACACGTTCTACAGGTGACAGTCTGCGCTGAGGCGGATTGTCAACACCGCGAGAGCAGGCTTCCACCCTTCACCTAGTGACGTCAAAAGAACAACACTTATTTGACGTATAGAGATGGGAGGCGAGCTGCTCTTCGTCATAATGCCGTTCACGTGTGCCGTTCAGCTCGCGTTGAAGGCTCGGAAGTTTAATTTGACGGGTGTCATCGACCGCGTGAACAAGTGGGGATCAGAGTTCCAACTCAGACGTTGAGCAGAGGAGTTGCAAGAAGTGAAAAGGCACCGTGTGGGAAATCTCACAAATAATAAGGGAAAATGACGACTATGATTGGTGTTTTCTGCAGAATTTAGGACTGGTATTTTCTATGCGTAGGGATCGTGGGATCGTGATAGACTGATTGTAGTTGCTCGAATATTTGATTGGCATGCTGCGGCATTGTCCTTTTATCTTGATGTAGGTGGACAGCACTGAAACTTAACACGTGAACACGAGGCAGATTTCTCGGTTGCGTGGTGCGAGAGTGCAGGGCGAATGTCACCGCGCGTAAAAACACCAAGTGATTGATTTCAACATTTTATACACGTGAAAGAAAAGAAGAAAAACCCAAAGCTGAGTCGAAAATACCGGCGTAGTACTGGCTCCTGCCAACCCGCAATGTGCTGCGGAAACCCCTCCACGTACGGCGCGGCTCGTCTTGAAACCAACGGCAGAAAAACGTGCTTCCCTGGTCGGACCCAAAACTCCAACGGCGCCTGCGCCTTCTGTTCTACTCTTACGCTTCATAAAGCAGTACTGTCCGTCCATAAGACCAAAAACAAAAAGGAAAGGGGAAAGGAAAAGAGGAAAAGAGCCGAACTCTGGGTTGGGATCCGGTGGGGTGAGAGGGTCCAGCGCCTGCGCCGTACGCCATCCGTGGCTGTGCTAAGATGGGCCGCGACCAGCTCGTGGCTTCCATCGCCCGTCCAGGTGTTCGTGTTCGATGGTGTAAAAAGAAGGGTAGAAAAGCGCTCGCTCAAAGGCGACAAGAAAGGTGGAGTTTTCGCGTGCGTCTGATGAACTGCCCGCTGCGTGGTGCGGCGCTTATCGAAGTGTGGATGTCAAAACGGATATCGTCCGTGGAAAGAAATCGAAGAAGATGTCAAAAGGAAGTCGCTCTCTCTCTCTCTCTCGCTGTCTCGTGTGGTCCAAATCCGCCAAAAATGGAAAGTCTCTGTTCGTGGTCCCATCGTCAAAAGCTTGTGGGTTCTCTCGCTCGGTTCCTCGACTTAGTGTTGGGATCCATCTCTCCCCGATCACCACTCAGGCCTCGACGCGAAAACGGGCCCCGTTCCTGAAATCCCAAGCGAGCTAAACTGGTTGCTCAGCTCTCCAAACATTCCTCCGTCCGAAACGCGTCTTGCTGCAGCCAATGCCAACATCGCCCTGTCCTCCTCCTGTGCCGCAAGGTACCCAAACAGCGGACCCGACTGGTCGCCGAAATCATGCATTGACTCGCGGATCGACCCGTACGCAGAGTCCCTTGAGTATGTCGATTCACGCGACCCGGCCGCGAGACTGGCTGCAGCGTTGGGGCTTTTGCGTAGAAGGATGGTTGGTGGGGGGAAGGGAGCCTCATTTCCGCGAAGTGGTCCCGAATGGTGGAAGAGTTTGGGGCGGTATGTGGGGTCCTCCAGCATGACACTGTACAATAGAGTATGTTGAGAAACTTGGTGAATAATGTGCGAGTTTGGCCGACGTACCTGGAGTTTCGGAACTTTTCGATCAGCGCCGTCTTCCCCTGAATGTTGGCGTAACTAAGCGTGCAGATCTTGTCGCTACACGACGAAATCCATGATGGTTATCGACTAACAAAAAAGCACCGGGTCAGCCACACTTACGAGTTAAACTTGCTCCACTTCCTTCCGACAACCTTGTGCGCGAAAGATACGATGGAAGCGGGCTCGATGAAGTCTGAGAAAGCAAAGTTTGAGATATCGTAACAGGAAGACCGTTCAGAGGCGCAGACACGCACTAATGAATGCATATCCGACGTTGCACTGATTCTTGAAATCGATGCGGAGGTACAAGAAGTCATAATGTCCGCGATGCGTCTCGTCCACAAAGTCGATCAGCATCTGCTGCGAGTACTTGTTGGGGATGTTGCGGATCATGCAGGTGGTTCTACCATGGCAAACTTGGAGTCAGCAATCAACGACGAACAGATACGAAGCTCCGTGAGCTCACCTCTTGTCCAATCCCATCATGACACGCCACAAGTTGATCTCGTTGGCCTTTGGAATCATCCGCGGGCCAGGGGTAGGGTTCTCCGCGCACCCTTTCGGTCCACCACGGCGCGGGAACTCGTGAAGGGTGGCTCCAGAGAACGGGACGGCGCCAAGCATCGAGCGGTGGTCATTCTCTGGTGCAGAAAGGTACCCAGACTGGTCGACCGGGGCTCCCAGACTCGTGGATCCTTGAGGCTCCGGACCATAATCGCTCACGGCCGAGACGTGGCTGAGCGGCCTTGCGCTTCGGAGGGGTCCGGAAAGGTACGCAGAGATCTCGCCAAGATCCTCGACTTGGGGTGGGGGAATGCCGAGCAGAGCAGGAGACCCGACACGGGTGGAGCCGGCTGTCGTCCCGGGAATCGTATCCGGGGTTGGAGAAGGGTCCCCTTCACGGTCAGAGTACGAGGGTGACGATCCCGAGGGAGGATCGTCCGGAACGGGAAGCGATCTGCGTTGTGGTGAGTTCGCAGCTGAGGTGGCGCCCGAACCTCCACCGTGGCGACGTCGGAGCTCCTCGTAGTCGGAGAAGGACAAAACGGCCCTCGCGGATGCGGGTGGGCGAAGATGATTCGGCATTGGGGAAGCGATCGGGGTGGAGCTGGCGGGGGTCCCTTGCTGAGACGACCCTGGAGTGGCTGAAGGTGCGTCGGCATCTGAGAGGTTGGGTGCGACGAGGGAAACTTCGTAGTGTATCCCCTGATAAACCATTAGTTAGCAACGCGTTTCGACTATGCGTTCGAAGGAAAGAATTACCTCGACTTCGACACCTCCGACACTCGAACATTCGTCGGCGCATCTCCGGGCAGCACGCACGTCCCAGAATTCAGTACATACTCCTGAAGGAACTTGGAACACTCGGCGCAAAGGGCCAAAGGCCGAGCAGACGTTCTTGAAAGGTACAAGAGACTGGATCAGATCGGTCGTTTTAGCGAAGGCCACTTTGGCTGCTCACCTGGAGCCCCTTCACGGGATTATTGCCACCCATCCCGTCGACCTTCAAGAACCACACGAGGCCCTTATTCCCAATGATATCCTCCACCTCCTGCGCGTCCACCGTTCCGAACACCGCCACGGCCCTCTCGTCGACAAACCGGGCCATGAGTGGCTGACCTCCAGGTTGCATGTCGCGGAGCTTGAGCAAGGCAGATTGCGCGCATCGAAGATCGTGGAAGCAGAGGAATGCGGTGGTGGGTGGGTGGGTTGGGCGGTAGAGGCGGCGGATGGTGGTGTGGGGCTGTAAAAAGAGGGCATTTCAGCCACACTTCAATTGAGGGAAATATGTCCTGCCTTTATCAAGCAGATGGGCAACTTCTGCAGCCAGAATTCAATACCGACCTCGAACACTTTCCAGAGCCCAGCGGTGGATACCCATGCCGGAAGGTTCTCAACCAGGACTACTCTTGCAGGTTTTTGCATTCTCTCGATGTCGACGTCGGCGGGGAACGCATCCTGAGGGACTCCGACCATTCCTCCTGCATTCGCATATCCTCTCCCGCTACCTCCGCCCATTCCTGGATCGGCCGGGTGCGACGAGTGGCGAGTGACAATGGGGGCGCCAGGAGCACGGTCGAACGCATCCGAGTGGGACTGGGATGGGGGACTCAATGTTTGGGGGATTGGTTCGCCTCCGGGGAACGGGGACCACGAGGTGCGATACTGTCCTCGGGTATCTGCGGGTTCGGACCAGTTGGAGTTGACGCTCGCTGGGTTATTCTGGAAGTGAATGTCACGTGCTTAGAAAGCTGCGTGCAATTTCAAGATCGTGAGCCTGACACTCACGGCAGCTTTGCTTTGACCCTCGGCGTCGCCCCGATTCCCAGCGAAGGGATCTGACCAGAGGTCCCTCTAATAGCGCAATACGAATAATCGCGTGCGTTGTGTCAGTGGCAAGAAGAGAGGGATCACCCATTACAATCCCGAGTTTGGACTTTTTTTGCGCGACGCACAACGTAGACGCCCACGTTCTTTTGGGGCTGTATCGAAACTCTCCCACACAGGGGAATTCTCCTTCGAAGGCGTTCAAGAATGTTGCGAAAAGGCGAAAACCCATCGAAGCTTCCGCATCCTTCCATAACCACCCTGCGTGAGTCAAACTCGTTTCCCCAACCGACGGCCGTCCAGTTCCCATTTGGCAAGGACGCCTCCATGGAAAAAGAGTTTCACGCTTTCTCGGCCCCACTTGCAGATGTGAATCTCTCTCCGCGGTTCCATGCCGCCAAACAGAACTCGAAGGACACCCGCCAAGGCTCGGGCACACTCACCAGATTTCTCCCTCTGCCCGATCCCACCATACCCCCCTGCGCAGTGGGCGAGTACTGGCCATCCTGAGCGTCCCCCCGCCCGTCTACGTCCGCGCTGCCCTTGAACATGTTGAGAGTGGAGCGGAACATTGAAGCCATCGCTGGAGGCCACGGAGAGTCCCGTGTGCTGCTCGAGTCGGAGTTGAGAAACCGCGGGTGCCCTTGCGTGGCTGAAGGGGAAACGTTTTTTGGTGGCGGTTTTGCCGTGTTTTGAAAGAGGATCACAACAAGCCTGCGCCCCAGCCTCCTCGCGCCCACGGGACCAAATCATTGGCGGGCTGAACAAAGAGGAAAATCGATATACACAAGTCGACATGATACAAAGCATTTCTGTGCGATGTTTTTTTGGGGGGGGTGTTTCCTGCACTTTCCCTGTCATTACAATTCTCTGATTGTCCAACTGGTTAAATTCGCAGATCTCATCTAGGGGTCATACACAATAAGCAAATCTCGGTATGTACCAGTTCCCAGAACACTAAGATCGCCATCGCCTGTTCTTCAGATCGAAGGAAAGGCTTCCTGATTTTTGAAAAGCAACGTGATGTATGATGATATTATGAAACTTTCTTTTCCTTATGTATACAACACCCTAATGGATTTATCGCGTTATTATGTCGAGGACAAATTACTACTTCAATGTAAGGCTCAATATCGTTATTATTGTGTTTGGTAAGAGTTTGTACACCAAACCCTCACATTGTCTCCACTCAGCGACCTTCTGTCTTCAAAAATCTTCTTCGGAGTCGCCACTCATATCGCTCTTATCGCTCTTATCGCGACTCTCGCCGCTTTCCGGAATCAACCAGTGAGGGTATCTCTGAGTGACACAACAGCGATGGCAGCCACCGCGAAAGCCACTTTCGGTGCCGGTGAGTGATGGATGGAATTCGATGCTGGGTGAAGCCCGTTCACTGACTTTGTTCACCTTGGATTGTTGCCGAAATGTTCACCCTTCCGGTTTCGTGCCGAATCGAATCGGTCGAGCGCACAGGATGCTTCTGGGGCACGGAGAAGTTTTTTAGGAAAGAGTACGGTGACGGAATTGTGAACGCAGGTAACGTTTGACCCCTCGTGTCCCTCGCGTAGGGTGGAGTGCTTAGACTGACGACGCGAACATCTGAAGTTGTCGGCTACACTGGAGGTCACGCTCAAAATCCGACCTATAAGCAAGTTTGCACTGGTACGACAGGGCATGCCGAGGCGCTCGAGATCGAATACCGCCCGGAGAAAGTCAAGTACGAGGATCTTGTTCGATTTTTCTTCAAGTTCCACGGTACGTCGCGAATGAAGAGCTCTCGATTCGTATCGTTTAACGGTGCGCGTGCTATTCAGACCCAACAACCCTGAACCGCCAAGGCAACGGTACTTAAGGTTGTTCGTCGTCCTTCCTCACACATGTTCTGAACCACCTCTGTCCCCAGATGTCGGCACCCAGTACCGTTCCGCCATATTCTACTGCAACCCCGAGCAACTCGAGATCGCGAAAGCCGTGACGGCCGAAATGCAGCCGCTGTGGAAGCGCCCCATCACCACCAGTTTCGAGCCCGCGGGAGTGTTTTGGCTCGCGGAGGATTACCACCAGAAGTGAGTTTATGGTGTTTTGGTGATGTGATGGCGGGCTGGAAGCCGAACAGTGGAGTACGATTTCCCGGAGTCGACGATAGAAAATGGTTTCAAACCTCTTGTTGAAGACCACGCTAACACCACACTCGACCACTCTAGGTACCTGGAGAAGAACCCTGCAGGGTACTGCAACCACTACGTCCGACCTCTCTCGAAATGACAACCTTTCGATTCTGAGCACTGTTGCGCTGACTGGACCCGGGCCGGTTCTTCATGGAATTCTTGATTCGTGCTCTTTCATGTACTCATTTTTTCTATCACGGGAGACTATAAATACTCGTCATCATTGATCCGCAACCCGCGCGCTCTTCGTCCTCTTGAGCTTCTTGATTCCCTGCACGATGACCCGCCGGTCCGCACCGTCCGTTATACCGAGGGTCTAGAATTGTCGTCGTGCCATCACACATCACATGAGGGCGGTTTTCCACAGTGATGGTCCACCCACCTCCAAATCATTCTCATACAACTTCTTCAACGCATCATAATCCACCTCGCACTTCTCAAACACCCCCGCAAGCTTGGCCATTCCGATTCCCTCCAAGAACGACTCCACGTTCTTGTCCCTTGCAGGCCCCAGAACCTGCTCGACCACCCCACGCGTGCGCCGAGAGGCGATTTCGGACTCGGGACTGAGAAGGCTCGTCATGTCGAGTGCGGGTGAGTGCGGTGTGGGGTGGGGCGTGAAGCGGAAGGAGTCGAGGCGGAGACGTGGGGGGATGGCGTTGTGTGCTGGTGGCGCCATGTTGGCAAGCGGGGGTAACAGCTGAGCGGAAGGCGCACACGTCAGATCGGGTGAGAGTTTCGCAAATGGGTCCAACTTTCAAGATCACGCGACACCAACCGCTTGTTCGAACCAGAAATCAGGAGCACTCTTGGAGATCCCAAAACCGCTGAATTTGTCTGTGGGAACTCGCTCCCCGGTCGGATGCACAGAATGCCGTGTGCCAAATGGCTCTCGCGGTTGTCCACCCGCATGTGTAGCCAAACCCGGAGGTGGACCCTTTATTCAAGCACATTGATTGGTTTTCAGTGTGTATACCTGAAGCGTCTTTCAGCGCCGGAAGGAACGTACCCTGACTACACTGGCCTTCATTTCGCCGTTCAAGTATTCCAGCGATGCGCGAGATGGAGCGCCAAAGGACTCTATCGAGCAGAGGAGATCCGGCGTAGATCGTGCGGACATCCGACGTTGGCCTGGACCTTGTACCGGGGGGCGCCATGCTCTCTGTATGTCTTGCGCCGGCATCGCGTGCTCAGATCTTTTCATCGGTGAGCTTGAATGCCTGGGCGCCTGTGGAGTAAAGGCGTACGTTCATCTCCGAATGAGATGTGTCAGGAAGTTCAGCACGCCCCACCTGCACGTCCCCGCCATCCGCTTCCACCGCCCTCCTCGTCCCCTCCAACTGGGACCTGTTCTTTGCCGGCGTCCTGGCGACCACATTATGATCCAACCTCTCAAAACCACCCAACTGTGCGTACTCCTTCCCCGACGCGAACTTGATGAATACGCCATACTGCTTCATGATTCGCTGCACGTTGGATCCCCCGGGCCCGATGATCCGTTTGTGAAGGTGGTCGGGTATGTGGAAACTGAGCTCTGCTGGGAGTTCGGCCTGACGGGATTGTGTATGCCGTGTCAGGCTTACGTCCCCGGCCCACAACAGCGCCAACCTTGCACCTCACCTCCAAAAGCTTCACCCCCTCAACCGCCCTCCCGGGCTCCCCATGAAACACCTCAATGAGCATATTGCACCCATTGTACCGCTCCTGGATCGCCAGCTTGCACCCTGTCTCCCGCGCGATCCGGTTCAGCTTCCCGGACTTTTTACCGTTGATGAACTCGAGGTGCGATAGGGCGAGTTCGATTTGAAATTTGGTGTCGCGGATGTAGAGCTGTGAGTGGGGAGGGGCGGAGCGGTGGGGAGTGCGTGAGTTGATGACTTATCGCGATGAGGAACTTGAGTTATAGGCGGATGCTAATTGCTACTCACGCGAGCCACCTCTGCGACGGCCCGGAACGCCTCCTTGAGATCCTCTGCCTTGCCGTACATCTCGACAAAGTTTGCCTTGAGGACTATTTCGGTGTTTGTTTTTCCGGCGATGGCGGCGAGGGTGCAGCTGTGAGACGACCTTACAGTGTTGGAAGTGGAAGTGGTGCCTCGGGTGGTTTGGTCAAGAAAAGCAGGGCAGGAGCTCGACGGACACTTGAAGATGGAGTCGGAAGAGTCGGCGAGGGCCATACACGCGACGTAGTACTCTTCCGTCTTGCGAATCCAAGACGACCCAAGTGGCAAGTTCACGGTGTACTCTGACCATCTCCGGGATCACAAAGCTCCACTCACCATCTTCATGACCATCCTCACCGCCCTTCGCACGTAAACCTCGTCTGTTCCCAAAACATGAAGAACGGGCGACCCGCTCCCCAGTAGTGGGGACTCGAGAAACACGGCGTTTTGCGTCATGATGTCGGCAACGGCGGCGCGGCGTTGGGTGAGGAGCCAGTCGAGTTTGCGGGGGAGACATGTGACGGGTGTGCGGATGAGGCAGGTGGACTTGTAAGACCAAGACGGGGATATTGGTGAACAGGAGGCAGTGATGGGGGTGGGTAGGGTGAATTGTAAACGCTGGGCACTCACGGCCATTGCTGCGTTCTTGAGTAAATGTGCTTTGACGCTCTCGACGCTCGCAGAACTCCCAGACACGATAACGTTTGGATGGGTGTCGTTGTTGTTTGAGAACAAGGCGCTCAAAGAAGACGAGAAATGTATCTCAACGCGGTTTGATTCCGCGATGTGGAACAGATCTTTGCCCTCGCGGCCTGCAATGATGGGGTGGAGATGTGAGGGGATGTGGAAGTGTTGGTGCGAGAATGAGGTGTTGGTCTGTGATGCGACGTCATGTGATGCATGAGTTTGGGAGGATCATTTCGTCATATGTAGCACGAATTCAAAATAGAAGACACGCACTTTGTCCAGAAAACTGAGCTTAAAGTTGTCAATGTTTGCAAAGTGTCCAGAGACATTGAAGTGCTTTCGGCCCGTTTTGTGGTCGGTTGAGTTCCCTGTAATTCTAACCCCATATTTCATCGCGAGTGATTCGACAGTCTCCGCTACATGGTCAGGTCCATTACCCGACGATGTTTCGTTAATAGTGATTGTCTCTGTTGTCTCCTGATGGTTGACGAAAGGTTTTGCGTCAGTCATAGGCGGGCGTAGATAATGAATTTTTTCCATTGGTACACCCACCAGAAACGCATTCCTCTCTAAGAGACGCCGCCGAGCTGTCATAACGTCTTTCGCAGCACCAGAAACCATACACGCCAGAGTACTCGACATTCGCTCCTTCTCTTTGCCGGATGAGCTGCACATGATCGAGACGTCTTCCTCGGAAGCCACCCTGCGGATCCATTCCGAAGTATCCGAATGATATGAAATGCTCGACAAGTACACTGTCACGGTGGCGTCGACGTGGGTGCGCACGGGAGAGGAAGGGGGAAGACCGTCCGGTAGTGTTTGGGGAAGATACCCGACAGAGGCTGGAGTGTGGTTGGAAGAGTGTGCATTTCGGTATTCCCGTTCCTGTGCTGCTGCTTTTGGGGCCCCGTATTTCTCCTGACCGATGTGTGAAGCACTTCTGGCATTGTGCGACATGATGCGCGGTAATGGATCAACGCCGGCCAGTGGTAACAGAATCGTCGCTTTGCTCCACCCTAGCGAGTTGAATCTGCAGTGGTATCGCAACTCGAGTCGTCGTTGATTTCACACACTTTCGCTGTGGTCGCCGGTGATCGGACTTCGCCTTCGCCACTCCCCATCCATCCCAGTCCCCAACTGTGACGTCATACCGTTCTCGAACCAAAAACGTTCATAATCGCGAATGTTTACCAAGTCTAGCTATCCTACGTGTACTACTATGTACTATTTACGGTTCTCAGGGTCCACCCTGGAGCTGCGCAATCCATGTCAATGAAGAAAAATGATCAATCCTCTGTGGTCCTCCTACGCTTCGAGCACCGCCTCGATCCGGACTGTCCCAATACATCTGCAACAAACAAAAAAAGACTTCCCCATCCCCAGCAGAAGTCGGCAGCGCTCATATTTTATACCTTGGTCAGTCTGAGTTCGATCTTCATACGAACTCGATCACGGACAGTCCGGGATTGAAAGCCCTATCGGGTCACCGAGTGATCCGGGTTGGGCTTGGCGCGGAACCACGGGTGTGCCAGCACCTGGTCGATCGTGGGCCGCTGGTGCACGTCTCGGTTCAGCACGAACTGGATCAGGTCGAGCGATTCTGTATCATCGGGGAGGCCGGATATATGGTCATGAATTACAAAATCTTCCCAAACGAAACCACTCCTCTTTTTGGAACGATCAAACCCACCTCTCGAAAGCACAAAGGGAATCCTCAGCGCTCTTCCGATAATCTCGTCGATGTTGTAGTACGGATTCTCCTAAAAGTCATTTTCACCTCCGTCAGAAAAACACCCACGAGGTCCTAACTCCCGCTTATTACACCACCTACACACCTTGTAAATCAACGTGTACAGCAAAATCCCCAACGCCCAAATATCCTGCGGCGGGCCGTCGTACTTGTGGCCCGTGAGCACTTCAGGGGCCTGACGATGCAAATCAACAAACACCCGACATGAATCATGGTCCACACACATCCACAACCAACGTGAGATCAACTTACAGCATAGTCCAAAGTCCCGCAAAAGGTGTCAAACTTCTTGCCCTCGCGGTAGTAAGCGCTGGACCCGAAATCGATTAGCTGGACGTTGTTGTGCTCGTCGAGGATGATATTCTCGTCCTGTGGTACCGGGGGGTGAGAGGACGAAGGGGTAAGGGGGTAGGCCAGGATTCGTTTGAAGCGTACAACCGACCAAAGACATCCGCAATCAGCGACCGATAGATTACAGACCTGGTTCTCGAATAGGACAACCCACCTTGATATCCCTATGCACGATCGACTGCCGGTGCAGATGCTGCACCGCAAGCGCCACCTGATGGAATACGTGCTTGATCTCGGCTTCGCTCATGTTCTGGTTGAACTCGATGTAATCAAACCTGACACCGACGACACAACCCACGTCAGTTAGCACATCGCAACCCCACCCCGCCCCGACGAACCCCCCCAACAGCACTCACAAATCCATCCCCACGCCATGCCTTGCCATCTCCACATAATAATACTCCTCGTCCTCAAAGTACTCGGTCATGCGGCACACACACGGGTGCGGGTGCTTGCGGAGGTAGTTGAGCACGTGGATCTCCTGCGGGATGATCCCGAGCTCGCGATCTCGAATCCATGTGTCCACGAGGATGCGCGTTTTGATGACATATTTGAGGACGTATACGCGCTGAGGAAGGGGTGGGGGATGGGGGTGGGTGAGCCGAATTGCTTCCAGCACATTGGTGAGGGTACATTTCAACACTCACCCGTCCGGCATCCCCCCTCCGCACGACATGCTTCACAAACCCATACGCCCCCTCGCCAATCGTCTCCATGACTTCATAATCAAAAATCGTCTTCTTCTTGCCATCTCTTGCCCTCCCTACCGCCGCCGGGGAGTCCGTTTCCGTCCTCTCAGGAACGCCTGCTCCTGGCCCTTCCACCCCCGCATCCCCGCCCTCCCCTCTTCCACCAGCCGCCTCTCGTGCCGCCTCGTGCCGCACAAGTACTGCCTGCCTAGCCCCCGCGAACCGGTCGTACGTGACCCACATGGCGTACGTCGTGCCCCCCTGCACGCCTTTCACCTCCCGAATCTGCACGTCCACGTTGAATGCAGTCCCGTCGCGGTGATACGCCACGACGCCCGTCGTCTTCACGGCCCGGTGGGGTGTTGGTGTGCCGTCGGGGTGCGCTGTGGTCGGGGTCGGGGTCGGCGTGGCGGAGAACCCGTCGTAGTGTCCCGGTGTAGGTGGGTACGCGGACGGGGTGGCCGGGAAGTATGGCGAAGGCGGGACGGACTCGCCGCCCTGGGCAGTCGAAAACGCCGACCGGATCGTCGTCACCCCATTCCCGCTCGCTCCACCCGCACCGCCCTCGCCCTCGCCACCGCCCTGCATCCTCTGCACGAGCGTCCAGAACTGCGGCACCATCTCCGTGACGACAACTTTCCCGACCACGTCCTTGGAACTGACGCCGAACAAGTACTTCGCGAACACCGTATTGCACGACTCCACGATACCCGTCTCGCCATTCGCCGTCACGACCCCGGCGATCGTGGGCATTGAAATGACCTGCACGACGCGTGCTCCAGGCGGGACCGGTGGGGGCGTGGGCGACAGGGGGTCACCGCCCCCCGCACCGTCAGCGTCCCAGGCGGCTTCCTCGTCCACAACTTTGGCGATGACGGGAACGGTGAGGCCTTGTCTCGTCACGCCGCCAAAGAACTTGAGCTTGTCGATCGCTTCCCAGTTGATGGGACCCCCAGGGGTCTGTGGCCCCGACGCAACGGAGAAGAATGTAGAGGGCGTCATGGGTGTACCGGGAGTGGCAGGGTTGGGGCGTAGTGAGGGTATGAGGTCTGAGAGCCGTTTCAGGGGGAGTTCGTCGTCGGTGTAACCAAAGATCTCTTCCGACGCCCCCATTGCAGAGAGGATTTTGCCCTTCATGGTGGGTAGTGGTTGGGGGGGAGGGTGGGTTGGTGATCGGGGGGTTTGAGTGTTTGATTGAGATGATCAAGAAAGCAGACCAACACCGACGGACGCACCTGCCCCGTCACGACCAGCGTGACCTTATTCTCCTTGATCTCCTCGAAGACCCACATGTAGATCCTTTCCCTCTTTTCCTTCCTATCTCCAGCTTCCTGTCCGCCCGTCGCAGTCGTCCCGCCAACCTCCCCTCCCGCTCCCGCCTGCCCCTCCACGCCAACCCACCGCTCCTTGAGCCACAAACTCGCCGCCGCCGATCTCCCCCCGGCCTTAACCACGCGGACAACCTTGCCGCACACCACGACCGCGTCCCGTCCCTCGCCTACTTTCCCCCTCGCCTTCAAGAAGGTTTCTTGGCGGCTCCTGTACGGCTCGGCGAGGAAACCAAGCGCCGAGCGGCCCACGACCTCGGCTTCACCCACCCCGAATGTCCGGCACCACCCTTCGTTGGCCGTCAGGATGACACCCGCAGAGTCGCTGGTCGCCATTGCTTGCGTGGGGGGTAGGAAGCGTAGGGAGGTCGCCGGGCCCGGTGAGGATCCCCTCGAGTGGGAGTGGAAGGGTGAGGTGGAGGAGTGGCGAGAGCGGGACAGGGAGAGAGATAGGTGGTGTGGGTCGTCGGTTGAGACGGTGTAGGTGGAGAAGGAGCCTGGTGTAGCGTGACGCGGGATTGGGTCGGTTGAGGTGCCGTCGGTTGTGGGGGGTTGCGGGTGCGGGTGGGTGGGAGTGGTTGGGCTCGTGGGGAGGGATGGGATGGGGACTGGGGGGGAAGAGGAGGGTGTTGTGACAATTGTTGGGAGGGATGATGAGGTGTCGGGGTCGGGCGAGGTGTCGCCGGGTGGGGTGACAGAGGCCGGGGATTGGGGACCGCTGAACGGTTGAACAGCCACGGCGCCAAAAAATGGGTTGTACGACGAGTCTTCAAGAGCCGTCGTTGGGTGTATGGCGGTTCCGTTAGACGAGTGCGAGTCCACCCGTGCCACATCTTCCTTTCCATTCATCGCCCCCGCTCCTTGCGTCGCCGACGCTGCTACAGTCTCGGGCACCGCAAAGTCCAGCAAAAAGGTCGACGTCACGCCCGATGTGTCGAACGGTGGAGGTGCGGTGGGGAGGTAAGGTGAGCGTGCGGGATATGCGATTTGGGCTTCATAGTCGGGTACAGAGATGCGTGACGCTTGTAAGGGGTCGAACGATTCCTCGAAATCCGTAGCTTCGTCGTCGGTAGGCATTTGGGAAAGGGAGGAGACTGTGCGCGAGTCCGTGACGAAAGTGTGGCGGTGCGACATGGAGACTGGAGAGTGCGGTGGGTGGATATACGAGAGGCGAGAGGGTGGCCGTGGAAGGATCGGGAGAGCAGGTCAGAGATTAGAAGGTAAAGGAGCAGGGCATTGTGAGAGAAGGCAGGGACGAGCTGAGTCACTGGAGCAGAGATGGGGAGATGCACAGGGACAGCATCGCAGGCAGCCATGCCATTCCATCATTTCCACATTCCCACTATATGATACGCATCACTCCCGGCCATTTTAACCCTCCTGCCGACCCCGCTCCCCACCCTTCTCCAAAGACCCGGCAGCCAACCCCACACCAACATCCCATGACTCCCACTCACGCTCCTCTGCATGCCACTGCTCACCTTTCTCCCTCTCGGGTCGTAATTTTCCGTGTCTGATTCTCCCGTCTACTTTTGCGTTCGCGATGGCGTTTGTCCGTCCCGAGAAACGTTGGGCTGCGGTCAAACAACACTTTTCTCGTTCCAAGTGAGTAAAGATACTTTACGTACTTGTATCGAGAGTTGCCGGTGAAGTCGTGATTTCCTTTCTTTGCTTATTTGCGCTGGAATGCGAGGCTTCATGATGTCAAGTTCTTCAAATATATATGTCAGGCAAACTGTATGTACTCACCATCCAGAGTTGTATCATTGAGGTGTGACAGTACCTAGTGAGGCCGAGCTGAAGGAACATGGGAGAAGGTGAAGCCGGTCCCGAAGAGAGTGACACTGGCGATGTACTCAGGTATGTAGTACGAGTTCAATTGGGGTTACAGGGGGTTCTGAGTATCTCCATTGGAGTGTTATCCTTGTAACTGTCGCATGAGTTGGGAGGCAAAATGGACTCTTAAGTAAATTGAAGGGTTGGGTACCTTCACTTGCATAAAGCACCTTTTCGTTCCCCCGACATCAACTCCCCAGGAAATATTGGATCAACCCATTGACATCAACTCCATTTCGTCCATGGAACCAGCATCACTGCCTCGCGCATGTGCCTCCACCCGATCACCCATCCCACCGGTGACTTCGGAAATCCACCTTCTCAGCCTTCCCACCAAACTCCTCGAAATCGTTTTCGCCCTTCTCGCCACAGATTCTCTCACAAACGTAAGCCTTACCTGTCGCCGAGCCAGCCTCGTCGTGTCTCAGCTCGGAGTGTGTGGACGAGTGCGATTGCGGAGGGACACACCTTCCGAATGGGGAGCGCGTACACATCGACATTGGAGTGGGACCAGGCCGTCAGAACTGCAGTCGCAATTCCGCGGTTTTTTGAGTTTGGTGGAAACTCCTCGGCCTTCAACACGTGTGTGGTTTCCATCATCTCAGCCGGGATCACTACCTCCCCCTCGAAGTCACCACCATCCTACGCATCCTCGACACTTTCGTGTCACTGCGCGAAGCGAGGTTTGTCGGATGCCTTGCTTCGGGCGTGTCGTTTGTCCGGAAATTGGATCGGAATCGTATTACCATGTGGGCGCGAAGGGGACTGCAGTTGCTGGACCTTTCGGACAGCATGGCGAGTGCAAAGAGCAACGCGAAAGGGGCCACAAAGGGGAAGGAGCCGCCCTTCCGCCTTGCGTGGTGCCCTGTCTATGACGACATATCTTGGAATATGTACCGCAACTTGGTGGACCGTGCTCCCAGCTTAGTCGCCTATCCACTTTTATGCAGCGAGTGCTATCAGGATGCAGTGGGCTCGTGGCTAGCTTTTTCTTCGTGCTACTTTTGCGTGAATTCCGAGTCATGCTTCCTTTGTTTGGACAAAGATCTGGATATTGAATCAGATGAAAACGAACCGACTGTCGTGGAGCTCAGGTACTGCGACTCCTGCAGAATTATGCGCACGCAATCGTGTGAGCCGTGTCGTCTGGCAGCAGGGTGGATTCGATGCTCCTTCTGGGAACATTGCAATGGGGATTGCTGTTTATTGTGCAGCACCCACCCCTGTGAGAAGTGTGGAGAACCCGCCTTTATATGTGAAGATCACCCCAGCTGCAATTGCGGTTTGCGTTGCGACAAATGCAAAACATTACAGCTTTGTGATGTCTGTCACCGGTCACCCCGTTGCAGGCAGTGCCTTCCCGAACACCCTGTGTTGCCGCCTCTTTTTGTGAGTGGCAGGTGTAATCGCGTGGCGTGCGTGAATTGTGTTCCCGATTGAGGGGAGAAGCTGTGCACAAAGATGATTTGGCGGGATTGTCACGAATCGGGAGGGTGTTATAACAAATTAAATTTGTAAGAGCGGAAGGAGAAGGACAAGGCAGGAGGTGAGTGTTAAGCAACATAGAGGACAAGAAATAAAAGTTTCGTGAGGCCACCCACATGGGACATCATTACAATTCCATTGGTGGATCAGGATCGCGTTCCGATGTGGGCGAACAGGGGGCTGAAGTTCCTGGACCTCTTCGACAGCATGGAAAGCACACTGAGCAATGCAAAGGGACCCATGAAGGGGAAGGAAGCACCGTCCCCTCTTGCATGGATTTACGTCGACAACAATACATCCTTGTATCGATATCACACTTTGGCACTGGACCATGCACTCACCTTGCTCGCATATCCACATTTATGCAGCAACTGCAATTATGATGCAGTGACCTCGTGGTCAAGATCTTCTTCGTGCTTCTTCTGCCTGAATTCTGAGGTGTGCTTCCTCTGTGGAGACCCAGAAGGTGTACAAGAAGACAATGCCGGGGCAGCATTTGAACGGAAGTTCTTCGACTCCTGCAGAGTCATGCGCACTCAATCGTGTGCGCCATGTAGTCTGTCAACAGGGTGGATTCAATGCTTTTTATCGAACACTTGCGGTGATCGCTGTCCCTTGTGTAGCAAGCCTTGTGAAAAGTGCGGAGTGCCCGCCTATATCTGTCTGGATCACCGCGTGCCATTCACGTGCAATTGCGGCTTGCGGTGCCGCAAATGCAAAACGGTGGAGAAGTGTGACGTGTGCTCAACGGACCCAACGTGCGCTGAATGCACCCCTGAACGTCACGTTGACCGCGCACCAAACATTGTGTGTGTCAGATGCCGTCGCGCCGCGTGCGTACCGCGCTGTGTTCCAGAGTACCCATGTCCAATCAAGCGGGAATTGATGCGTTCCTTTCCTCAGAGGAACTTGCGCCCGACATGTGCGCAGAAAAGATTTGCCGCGAGTGTCATGATTCGGGAGGGTGCTTTAGAAAAGTAGAGGACGTCCTGTTGGAGATGCAGCAGCACAAACGTAGTCACATTGCGTTTTGAGACAGGTAGATGAAGGGTAGCTAAAAAGCATTCGTTTTTTTGTTTGTTGGCTACAAAATTATTGTGCCGGCTGCAGCTGATTTTATATATGAGTGACGCCTCCACCGTCTCCGGGTCATCAGCCGAGCCTGTACCGCTCAGACAGCGTCGGCGTCTGCTTTATGTAAATCGGTAGCGCCGTATCAATCTATCACCAAGCCCACGGCAAACAACACCATCATGGTCAGAAAATTCGGCTCAAAAGGATGGTTGCTTTGGTCCGATATGGTCCGGTCTGTGGCCCCACTGCTTACCACTTTGTTGACTCAAAACGGCGGCCCGTTGTTCCCCACCTTCTTCACCTTTTACTTCTTTGCGACCGATTTGCTGGACACATCGCTGGAGAAATGGGACGACTCGACGGAAAAGTATGCCTTGTGACTGGTGAGTGATGCGCCGACAACTGCTGCTCATCACTGGTTTCCCGACCCAAATCCACCTCGACCCGTCACTGATCTCTGCTGCCCTGCTCTTCCTCTCACATCGCCGATCCCACCGCACCAAGGCGCTGGAAACGAGTCCGGCATCGGATTCGCGACCGCAGTCAAGTTCGCAGCTGAAGGGTGAGAATCCGCCCTCCTACAATTCTCGAGCACGTCTTACACTCCTCCTCCTCCTCCTCTAGTGCCAAAGCCGTCGTACTCACCTGTCGCCCTGGCGCGGCCAGACTCGCCGCCGCCGCTTCCGCGCCTTGCATCCTGCCACCGACGCGATCGCGCTCGAGGCTGAAGCGGCGTCGGAGAAGAATATGAAGAAGGTGTTTGATGAGATGGCCAAGATGTGGGGGAGGGTGGATGTAGTGTTTGCGAATGCTGGTTGGGGGTGAGTGTTGCGATTGATGATTGTAGGCGATACTGGGCACTGGAGAGCTCGAGCTCAGAGTGTTGTATTTTTCGGACCGCGACGGAAATGCGCTCGATGTGTGGAAGCTACAACTGCGTGGCGACATTGCTATCGAATGTCAAGTCTCAATTACGTCTTGACCTTTGACATCGCACGTCAACAGTGGCACAAACCTCGACTCCACGCCACTCACCGAAATCACCGAAGAAGATTTCATGTACACCCTCCGCGTGCGTATGCGTACCATCCCCTCGATCTGTCACCGAGCATTACCTTATAAACCTAAATGACATGTCGACTGTCGTCACCTTATACACACAGACCAACGTCCTGCACCCCTTCTTCTGCCTCAAACACGGCATCCCCGCCATGCAACTGCTCGGCGGGGGAAAGACAGCACCTGGCGGGTCCATTGTTATTAACGGAAGCACGTCGGGCGTGCCCATGTTGGGTGCGAGGATCTCGGCGGATTATGTTGCGAGTAAGGCGGGTGAGTTGAGAGTTGGGGAAGAGATACTTTGACGTCGCACTGGTGACTTTCCCGAATCGAAGCGGCCAACAGCCTCGCCGAAACCGCCTCCTACCAACTCTCCAACACTCATCGCGTCCGCATCAATAGTCTCGCCCCGGGGTACATCGAGACCGGTATGACGGCGGCCGACTCCGAAGTGCCCCAATTCACCTCCCGCACCCCGGGTGTGGGCCGCACGGGGAGACCGGAGGAAATGGCCAATGTGGTGGCGTTCCTCGCGAGCGATGAGGCAAGTTACGTGAGCGGGGCGACCTGGATTGCGGATGGCGGGGTGAGTCGATCTTTGCGGTTGGGGGATATTTTTCTTCGAGGTTCTTTGAACGACGTACGCTACGCGGTTGGTGACAGATCGATACGGCGTTGCCCATGTACATGAAGCAGACGCCGACGCTGCCGGAGCGGTACAGGCTCATCTGACACCTGCGCCAACCGCCGACCGGCAACGCCCTGCAAAGGCCGCACGCGCACAGGTCTTGAGTAATCAAAATGAATGTATATTGAAAGACTGGATCCCTCGTATCTGCTTTGATGTACAATCAAATTTCGAACCGAAGAATTTCAAATGGATACATATTGGCAACTGCCGCTATAGAGGCTCGTTGAATGACAACTGCAGCGTGATATGCCTGCTTTAACTGACACGGCGCCTCGTCTGGGTTTTGATTTCGTCGGCGCCGCGAGCACGACCTTTTTCTTGCGTTCCAGTGCCGTTGATTCTGTATGACGGGACTTTGGAATTCAACACGTAGCGCCAGTGTTTTATTTTTGTGCGAGCGACTCCAGCTCAGGCGGTTTCCGCGATTGCACCCAAAATGTGGGGAAATGTGCCGAGCGTGGGGGTAAAACTGTTTATGCACGCAGGTTTCGAGTCGACATTTAATCTTGATTCAGCACGATAATGCATAGCTGCTCTTCTACATCTACATATTGTATCGCTGCCGTTGCGTCTTCTGCTCAGAAAGTCACCGTTTTGCTATCGTTGATCCTCCACTGGCCACAGCAGCTACCTTCTTGTCACGATAAAGTGATATTCTCAAACCATTGGCAGCAATCGAGGGAGATTATCTCAATACGTAGTGAACGTGAAGCTCGGTCGAAGCTTTCCTGCACCTTCAACCCCCAAAATCCGGATATTTTTCCACGCGGAGCCCCCCAAAACTGGTCACATGGCATACCTTGGAACCCAAAACGTGGGTATCCCCCAAAAACACGTGACACCACGCAACCGCCAAAATCACTTAAAAGGGGGCGATACGATGCGACGCTCTGCTCTTATCGATCTGGTTTCGCGAGGGCGGCGGCAATTTTCATCGCCAGGAGCGAAAAGTAATCGGACAGTGAGTCACCTGCGGGTTCAGTTATTGTCGCGCAGTTTGATTCGATGCATCGCCGCCTGTGTGTCTCACGGGTTCGTTCCTCTTGACACGATCCAGCTGTTACGCTTTCGATGACGAACACCACAATCGATCAACGACGCGGCGCCGACGTGCAGCACACGTACACCCAACAACAGCTCTCAGGAACGCAGGAGCAAGTCTACTCGTGGTCCAATGTCAACTGGTTCCACGCCGTGCTGTTGACGGCCACACCCGCCCTCGCCGCTTATGGGATCGCGACAACCCCGTTGAATTGGAAGACGGGAGTGTGGTCCGTCGCGTGGTATTCTTGCGCGGGATTGGGGATCACTGCCGGTGGGTTGAGAAGCGATCATAAGTCCAGATCTTCACGGCAATGATAATCCTTTCGCGCATTTACCATTCTATCCCACATGGCACTTCTTCAGGCTACCATCGACTCTGGGCCCACAAATCCTACTCAGCTTCCACCCTCTACCAAGCCATCTTCTCCTTCTTCGGCGCCTCGGCATTCCAAGGCTCAATCCGATGGTGGTCCCGGAAGCACCGACAACACCACCGGTACACCGACACGCCCAAGGACCCGCACAGCGCGAAGCAAGGCGCGCTGTGGTGCCATGTTGGGTGGATGCTGGTTAAGCAGAGGAGGGAGAATAGGGGAGTGGTGGATGTCCGGGATCTCGATAAGCTTTGGATTGTCCGCTTCCAGCACAAGTACTATCTTCCCATTGCCTTCTTTGGGTCGTTTGTGTTCCCGATGTTGGTCGCGGGGTTTGGGTGGGGTGATTGGCGGGTGAGACGACTACTTTGCTTTTCTTGTTTCTCTGATTGCTTGTCACACGAATTTCTAACCCCGTGACGCCTCCTCCCCCCACCACACCAGGGCGGCCTCTTCTACGCCGGCATCACCCGCCAGGTCCTTCTGCACCACGCCACCTTCTGCGTCAACTCCTTGGCTCACCTCCTCGGCACACAACCATTCGACGACCGCCTCACACCTCGAAATCACTTCGTCACCGCCCTCGTCACGTTCGGCGAGGGCAACCATAACTTCCACCACGAGTTCCCCAACGATTACAGGAACGGGGTCAAGTGGTGGGAGTACGATCCCACCAAGTGGGTGATTTGGGCGGCGAGTCTGGTGGGGCTGACGTGGGGGTTGAAGGAGTTTGAGGAAGGGGAGATTCGCAAGGGGGAGTTGACGATGGTGGAGAAGAGGATCAGGGAGGAGAAAGGGAGGTTGGACTTTGGCAAGCCGGTGGAGGTGTTGCCAAAGTGGACGTTTGCAGAGTGTGAGTGCCCGCGTTCGACTGCTCTTGCTCTGGGGTGGTTTGGGGCGACTGTTGATGAAACTCTCTTTCACGCGACAGTCAAAGCGAACGCAGACGCCGACCAACTTCTCGTCATCGACGGCGTCGTGTACACGGTCAAGGAATTCATACACCAGCACCCGGGCGGTGCCAATTTACTCAAATTCTCCATCGCGCATGTGAGTGAACCGTTGATTGACTTTTGCTTGACGAGTAAACTATAAACTGTCGATCACTTACGCCCACGGCGGCCCACCGCTCATTTCAGGACGTCACATACCAATTCAACGGCGGCGTGTACTTCCACAACAACGCCGCCCGCAACTGGTTGGCCAAGTTCCGAGTCGCGCGTATCTCTGATCCAGCCCTTGAAGTCACCGCTACGTCTGACTCGGTTGTGGATGACGATGAGGCGTGGGCGGATGTAGCGAGGGGGAGGGAAGTGAAGGTGAAGGTGGTGTGAATGGGACAGGGTGACATGCAGTGACAATGCTCGACTTGTGTCAAAACAATCTTGGATAAAGTTTGGATCCTGTACGTCTAGTTAACTTAGAATATAGTATGATATCGCCAAAAATTCCACTTCACTCCACTTGCCGTGCGCAGGCTCACATCACACAGACGGGCCATGCGGAGACGATCCAATCGCCGAACTGTCCCCCGAACTACCTCCAGGAGGCAAACCTTGAATCGACGACGACGGTCCTTGTCTGGACTGAAGCCGGACGCTGTGGCGGCCTGAGAAGAGGGGTTGGGATGGTGTTATTCGGAGACAGTCGCTGGGGTAGGAGCAAGTTGGAGGGTTGGAGGTTTGTGATTCGAGTGTAGGGGCAGTGAATTGTTGAGTAACAGGGACTCACAGGGGAATCATTCCGGTTTCGTCTGTGTCAACATTCGTGCCGTACCCCCATCCGTCACAGAAGATTGTGCGGAGCTTGAAAGAATCGCCGGCAGAGACAGCGATTTCGTCGGGGGTGGTGGGGGTGTACTGTTCGGTGACAATGTGGCGACATTTGGTGTGATCTGCACAGAGCGACTGATACTAGCGACGCAGAACTTACCTCGTAGTCGATCGTAAACACACGCATTCGCGGAGGTAAGTTCAAGGCAGGAAGGCTCTCGAACGATGGTCCTGCGAGATAGGTGAATGCCCAATGGGAAGGCTGGAATATATCAAGGCGAGAATAAAGGTCGGTAGTGGAGATGTTAGTTTGGGTAGAATCGTCATCCTGCACAAGGCAGCGCCTCACATGCGCTGGCCCAACCTGAGACCCAACAACCGCCTCCGTACTCCCCCCCGTCAGCGTATTTCCCGCGCCCATCGTCCTCCCGCGTACTTCGCTACTGAGTTGGTGGTACGGTCCCGCAGCCACCTGTGCCGAATCCAGTCCCGGTCCCGAAAGACGCTCTGACGGAATATCACCAACGCTGAACGATCGGTAGGCTACGGTGACGCCAGAAGTGATGTCGTGCGGGGACACGAGGTTGGTCTGGGAGGTGAACGAGCTCAGTGGTGGCAGCGTTGGGGTTGTGGAGGCGCCAATGGGCAACTCGTTGGAGTGGAATGCCGGGAGCGGTGGCTGTGAAAAGCGTTCCCTTGTTTTTCTTCCGCCACACGCAAGAGATGTTGATGGAACACATACTGTTCCATTCGAACCCAAGGATGTGGCGGTCGTCTCCGATGCCGTTCTGGTCAGCCCACTGTCACCGAAGCGAGGTATGACCGGAGGAGATCTTGCAGTACTTATGCTTGCCATGGTAGATATACCACCATTCGGGGCAGGGGCAGCTTTCCCACCACCTGCAGCATTGGGCATCGTCTTCTTTCGAACAATCCAGAAAGCGATACCAGCGATCGCCAGAACTCCGGCTACACCGCCCACGACCCCACCTGCAATAGGACCAACTGAACTGGAATTCGATGATGAGCCGGATGGTGCGTCAGGCGAAGCGGTTCCAGTAGATTTCGGCACTCCTTGTGTAGATGTCCCAGTAGTCGAAACAGCAGCGGCTGAAGCAGCACATGCGCTATTGTTTTGAGGAAGTCGACCGCATGCGGAGGGTATGGTTCCTCCGCAGGTGTACAGGGAAGGGTTGCTCGAAATATCGCATGTTCGAATGGTGGGTGGTAAGATGTCGTCAAAGTTTCCTGAAAAGTCGTTTCTGGCAGCTGAGAGTTCGTATAGGTTTGAGAGGTTTGCGAGTGATGGAACTGGTCCCGTCAGTTGGTTTCGATCAATGAAGAGCCGTTCCAGGTTCGCCAGCCCGACAATGGTCGGTGGAAACCCGCCGGTCAAACTGTTGCTGCCGAGATTGATAACTCTGAGCTTCGTGAGAGCGTCCAGGGGTGGAACGGGCCCTGATAGTTGTTGGAGCCCAAGATCCAGGTACTCAAGCTCCGTGAGCTGGGAGAGGTCTGGAATCGTCCCCTTGATACCGTCACCCCACTGGAACTTGGCGCCCACGACACGCACCCCACTGCAATTAAAGCTTGGTCCAGATGACGGGAATCCGGCGGTCAGGTTGCAACAGGAGCCGCGTGTCCACGGTATCGTTTTCTCGGACTGTGTGTAAAGTGTCTCAAATGGCGCACAGTCTTGCGTCTGGGTGAGTCGGCACGCAGTCTTATTGGTGTCAAACAGCCCGCACGCAGCTGGAATAAACCCTCCACACGTGTAAAAGTTGGTGTTGTTACCAAGGAAGCAACTGGTGATCGATGTGGGCAGCTGAAGGTCGTCCAAGGCCCCTCGAAGTTGGTTGTTATCCAGGGAAAGAACTCTCAGACGCGAGAGTAGGGAAATGCCTTGGGGGATCTGTCCCCGAAGTTGGTTGTTGTCGAGATATAGCTCTTCGAGATTTGTGAGCTTTCGCAAAGCGGGAATTGTCCCCGACAACTTGTTGGAGCCCAAATTCAATACCCTGAGCTTCGCCAGAGCGGATAACGGCGGAATATCGCCTGAGAGATTGTTCACTCCAATGTCCAAGCGTTCCAACTCGGTCAACCCCGACAAGTCAGGAATCGAGCCATTCAATCCCGCACCCCACTCCAACCGCGCGCCCGTGACTCTTCCCCCGCTGCAACTGAAGCTCGGCTGGGAGGTCGGGAATCCCGCTGTCAGATTGCAACATGAGCCTCGTGTCCAAGGAATCGATTTCTGTGACTGTGTGTAAAGTGCCTCGAAAACCGCACAGTCCTGGGCCTGCGTCTGCGCGAGAGCGACGGAGACCAGCAGCAGCAGAAGAATGAGCCAGGCTACCATCGCGGCAGGTGGGTGGACGACAAGCGAAATCGAAGGTGGGCGGTGCCACACTTCTCCACACCGCACATGGGGCACCTTGACTTTAATTCTGCCTGAACGGAGCATTTTCTTCATTGCCTTTACAGTCGAAAGGGAATGTATATACCTCTGTGGTAGTGTCGCAAGACTCCGAGCCCAATGTATAATCACCTCGTGCATGGTGGCGCCACTTCGACTTCAAACTTTGTCATTGCCTGCTCAGATCCTCCCAATCGAATCCGTTCGAATACTTGAGTATCTTCTCTAACGCGAATTTCTTTTTGAACAACAGGGAATCCATTCTGACGTCGCGCCAGCTTCCCGTTGACTGGGCGAGGTAGGTCCGTCACCTCCGTCGCCGCCAGCATTCGTAGACGCGAAGCGGAAAGGGAAAGGAGGTGGGCGCCTCCTGCGTTGATATTTCACAATTTAAGGAACCTAACTTTTTCACCGCGCCACACCACCTGATTTTCATCTCATTTGCAAAAAAGGGACGCACCACGACCCTGCACACACTTCCTCCCACTGTTTTTGTTGCGTGGAGGAGTTGGCCGGGCCGCATTTTCTAATTTTCCCCGTTCCGTCCAAACATCCACCTCCTTGTACTCTCTCCTGAGAGGGATCCCTGCCAGTCGATTTCAGAAATGAGTCCTTTGATACCGAGCAGCACCCCATTTTCTCCGGCAAGTTATTCCCATGTAACTTGGAAACCAACTATAAAACGCAACATTGCGAACATTGCGTGTGGAGCCGGACTGCATTGTCAATTTCCCCTTTTCGACCACAAAGAGCATCTCCACTTCGCTCTCTCGCAGTCGATCACACTATCACACAAGATTATGACTTTCACATCGAACAACAGGTGGACTGCCAAGGATATACCGGATCTTTCAAGCAAGGTACGAATTCCGCACGACTGGTTCGCACGTGCGCCGCCGGCTCTCGCCAAGTCAGATTGCCATTGTTACAGGAAGTAACTTGAGTCGCCTTTCACTGTTCTACCTTAAGCCATCCTTCAACTGGCCGTCTGGTTGACTGAACCTCTGTTTCACTCTGTTTTATCAGATCGGTTCAGGGAAGGAGATTGCCATTCAACTAGGTGAGACGAGATTTGGGTTACCATCGACTTGACAACTCCAGCGAGATCGACCGACGGGTGCTCGAAAAAGGATTGAAGCAGCCCAGGAGTATGTCAACTGTGAGTTCTTTCTGGTTTTTGCTCTCGGAGTGCTATCCGGCCCCATCATTACCCGCTTCTGTCTCATGTTCCCCCTGTATCGCTACGCCGCCAATACAGCACCCCGGCATTGTATTGGGCCAACTTCAAACCCGCTCAAAAACGTGAGTTGACACCTCTCTGTCGTCTGATTTCTCCCCCCTTTTACAACGTGTCGCGTGCCCCACACCGTAAGACCACCTTCGTTAAATGGGCTGGTGCTATCCAGAGTCCCGAGATGGGGTCATAACCAGCCTTGTATGCAGCCACGTTGCCAGACGCAGAGGGCGGGAAGGTCTATGATCGAAACGGACTCGGTAACGGTGAGCGGATGTTTGTGCGCCAATTGTGCTTTTGCCAGAACAATGATACAAAGTTTGGGGTACTTAGGAGTGTTTGGGGGTTACCCAAAGCTGATTGATCCGCACCCGAACAAGGTGGTGGCCGACCAAGTCCCAGTGGGCGAAACTGTGGGAAGTGAGTACAAGCGCTCTGATACATTCGAAGGCCGTTTGCGTGATTGATATTGTTTCGCCACCCACTATAGATTTCTGAGAAGATGTCAAGTGTCAAATTTGACATGATTTCTTTGCGACTGCACCCGATCATAGATCTTAAGATGTTACTGATGTTCTTTTCTTTTTTATGTAAATAATTATATAAAGAGAAGCTTTGGGAGTCTTTTTCTCTCGATTTGCCTCAATGTTCATAGGTATTTCAAAAATACACCCCCAATATACTTGTCTACATCTACCTGCTATTTGGCTGTACCACAACGTCTCAAGCCCGCCAAGTCGACAGCACTACACGGCCAGAACTAAACGTCACCGACAACATGCGATAACAAAAAATCGCGACCCTCCCTCGCAGAACTTAGAACACCGGCGCGTTCCCCACGACAATCTCCCCCACCTTCTCCCTCCCCCACTTCACGACACCTCTCACCACCTTATCGATCTCGTTCCCCTCGCACCACGGCCCGACGCACACGTACACTTCCTCCCGCTGTGTCACCATCGCGGCAACTGTGACTGTGCCGGTTGAGAGCCGGGCGAGCCGCGATCCTGCCTGTTGGGAGAGAACGGAGGACAAGTGGGTGTAAAGGAGAAGAACCGGGGGGTAAAGAGGGAGCGGGTGCGGTGGTTTGACGGGGAGAAGAGAGGGCACCGAAATATCAGAAGACCGGTTGTGAGGTTCGACGGAGACAAGGTCGCCCGCGCTTGTGAGCTCGATTGGGGGTCGGTTCGATAAGGGTGTTGGGGTACCGAGGGGTTTGGGGGAGTTTGGAGAAGGTCGGTAAGCCAGGGGTCCAGTGGGGCGCATTTCGGTATACTGAACGGCGGTGCGAGATTTGTAGAAGAAGTGGAGAAGGTGGGGATTACCGGGAACTGTCATAGTCGAGCAGAATTAGTTCATCGGAGAACGAAGCCCGGTTTTCGATTAGCGTATTCCCCAAAACTCACTCTTCACAATTCCGTCATCCCTCACTGCCTCCTCCAATCCCTTCAAACACCCGCTCGTCGCAAAGTCCTCCGACACACGGATTCTGTAATCTCTCATGTCCCAAAAAGCCTCTCGCTCCGTACCGAGGAGGATGAGTACCATGGACGAGCCCTCTGACCACGAGGCGGTGTAGCTCGGTGGCGTTTGAGGTCGCGACGGGCCCGGCCCTGCTCCGGTCACGTCATCGTCACTGTCCTCTTCAGCTCCCACGCTGCCAAAGTAGGCGTGCAGGAACGCCTTGGGGTTGAACCGGGGAAGACACACGGGCGTCCAGCTTTCGACTTTTCCGTGGCGGAAAGCCGGGCTGGATGAGAGCATATTCAGGAGGAGGTGCAAGTCGGCAGGGTGCAAGGAGTGGTCCCGTGGGCGGACCAGCGTAACGAGTTTCCCGTTGGCGACGAGTAGGGCGTACATGAGGGATTTGGGACGGGGCGCGATTGTGGAGGTCGAGGCCATGATAGACGCGAGCTGAGCGCGTAGCTGTGGGTTCATGCGAAGGGTCGGGACGGCGTTGAGGAGGTAGTTGGCGGTCGTGTGGAAGCTTTTGGGAAGGTTGTCAAGGAAGATCTCTGTGCCGCTCAGGAGGTGGCGGATGTCGTACGAGGCCCGTTGTGAGAATATCCGCTGCAGCTGGGCGTTGGTGATGACGGAGAGGATTTGCGTGTGGTAGGTTCGAAGTTGGTCTCGCAGTTGGGCGGGCGATTCGGGTGTGGAGGACACGCAGAGGAAGTAGAGGGGCCAGCGGAAGAGGAAGACGAAGGTATGTGTCGGGGTATGAATCGACCTGATTGAAGGTTGATGACATCATCTAACAGTGACAATGGCGGTTCTTAGACCCAAACCGGACCTGATCCCGTCTTCCTCTTCGGCGAAAAAACTGACAACAGCCTGCACCACCCCCATAAAGCTACTCAGTTTCGATTCATCGCCATATCGGGTATAGATTGGTTTCCCGGCAGAAGACAAGATGAAGAACTGTGAAAGAATCGAAGCGTGATTTGAACTGGTGGTTCTGTAGCGCCAGTGACAAGGTACCCACATGTTTCTTATGTGCATACCACCTTGGACTTGTCACATCTTCGTGATGGTGTAATCGCATTCGCTGTCCCGGTTGCGGGACAGCAGCTGCTGGTGAAACGGCCCTCTGGGGTCCTCGCTTCTTGCTTCCCCGCATTGGCAGAACCGTTTCTGCTGCCGCATCTGCCACCGCTCCTTCAATGTCGACTGTTGCTGGTGGCGTGCTGGGAGGATTCGGTGGCCCATCGCCAGTCAGATGAGAATGAGCCTCAGACGCGGGTTTAGACAGCTCCGTAGGGGCTACCGAGCTCGATTCAGCAGCAGTTTCATCGCCTCCAGCAGAACCTTTTCCAGTTTTTCCGCTGCTTTGATCGCCGTCGTTGTCGCCCTCCGGTTCAGCCGGTGTTAGAAATGCCGGTGTTATGTCGCTATCACTACCCCCGCCTGTCGAATCGAAAATTGCCGAGTCCTGCGTTGTTTTTTCATCTCCAATAATGTCGCCGCCATCGTCTTCGATTGCAGGTGGCGAATCCCCCGACGACATTATGATTCCCTGAGCTGCGTGCAACCAATGGTCGTGCGTTACCCTGCCAAGTATTTTGTGTGCACCTCGAAGTCACCTGAAAGTCGAAAGGAAAACCTTTCAAAAGCTCTTCTCTTTCCATCGACATCCAGCAATTCTATCACAATGTCAGAGCTTGTGAAGGAGTACAAGGATCAGCTCGTTACCGCCGAAAATCAGTCAGATGAGCTGTCTCCTCTTGAGCAGCGGAAGGTTCTTCGAAAGTGAGCAAAAGACCTTGCATCAACTCCCAAAGCCGCGAACCAAGCTCAAATCAACCTTCTCTAGAGTCGATATTGCCATTCTTCCATGGGCCGCCTGGTTGTACTTGCTGAAGTGGGTTTCCCTCGTCCCTCCCCATCCCTGTCGAACCTCCTGCGACCACGACTGACCGTTTCACATCGGCTGCCGTTATTGCAGCTACCTTGACCGCACCAACATGGGTGCCGTCAAGATCGCCAACGCCGACTCGGTCCCCCCAAGAGATGTCCTCACAGAGTTGAAACTGAACGACGGACAATGGCAGCTGGCGATATCCATCTTCTTCGTCGGATACGGTACGTACTACGGATGGTTTCTCTTATAAAATAATCTTGTCTGACTTCTGTTGGTTGTTTAGTTATCTTCGAATTGCCCTCCAACATCATCCTGACCCGAGTCGGACCAAGCAAGTGGATGTCTCGGATCATCGTCTCCTGGGGTGAGTGATGCTTCCTCCTCGAGCTCGTGATGTTCCGTTTCGCGTACAGCCTGTTGACACATGTGACACAAGGGATCTGCGCAATGTGTCTCGCATTCTGTTCCAACTACGCCGGAATCTTGGCTTGCAGGCTCTTCCTCGGTATCGCAGAAGCAGGTTTCTTTCCAGGCATGATGCTTTACTTCTCTTTCTGGTACACACAGGTGAGAATCCCGTGCTTTTACCATTGCTCATCGACCTTCCGATGCATGGGCACGAACCACCGCCTTCCACTTCACCCCACACAGCGCGAGTACGCTGTCCGAGCGTCTCTCTTCTACAGCTCTGCCAACCTGGCCGGGGCTTTTGGTGGCTTGCTTGCTTACGGTATAACGTTCATGTGAGTCTCCCGCATCTCTGAATGATGCTCGATGTACTGATGTGACTTTTTACATAGGAATGGAGTTAATGGATGGTCGGGCTGGAGATGGATCTTTCTCCGTAAGTGTGACGTCGCATTTGATCGTCAACGATCGTATTGACACCGAATTTTCCCGACCGTTTCATAGTCGAAGGAATTCCATCGATAATCTGCGGTCTTCTCACGTGGTTTATACTTCCGGACGTGAGTTCGATGACATTTAAAACCCTTGAATTGATCAGCTCTCACACACCCCTCCAACACCCTCCAAACCCATCCTACCATTAGTACCCCCTCACCGCCGAATTCCTCACCCCTGACGAACGCACCTTCCTCATCCGCCGTCTTCCGCCGTCTGCCTCACCGACTGACGAGCACTACCACCTCAAGACCGTCCTCGCCGTACTGTTGGACCCGCACGCCCACATCATGAACTGCCTCTACCTCGCCTGGGCCATCGCGGCGTACGCGCTTACGTTCTGGTTACCGACCATCGTAAGGAACTTGGGGTTCTCGTCCACGCAAGCCCTCCTGATGACGACACCGCCGTGGGTTGTGGCGTGGTTCTTCGCGCTGGGTGTTACGTGGAGTAAGTAGCGGTCAAAGTCGTGGAAATACGGTCACTTGGAACTGATCAGCCGCTTTGTCTTCCGCCGCTCTTAGACTCGGACCGGATGCAAGAACGTATCTGGCACATCGTAGCCGTGAACACCATCTTCTTCATCGGGCTCGTCATCTTCGCCACCGTGCCGACCGGAGGTTCCGGAACCGCAGTTGTGAGTCTATCATTTCTCACCATTCCTATCGAACCCTTGCCGACCATTCCCACTCCTGCTTGACCTTGCCCCCGCCTCTGCAGCTCTACTTCGCATGCTTCCTCGCCTGCTGCGGAGCCTCGTCCTTCATGCCTCTCATGTGGGCTTGGCGCACCAAGACCGCTGAGTCGTCCGGTGCGGCTGGAACTGCGATTGCGGGCGGCTTGATGGGATCGTTCGGTATGTCAACAAACCTCTAAATTTTCAGGTGACCCAATGGGCATTTGATCGCATGACCTTCTGTCCGTCACAGGAAACATCGGCGGCGCAATCTCGACCTTCCTCTTCCGCTCCGACTGGGCTCCGCGCTACATCCCTTCGTTCGCTATCTGCTGCGCGCTCTGCGCGACCGCGACGGTTCTCGTTCTTGTCGAGCACGCGTGGAGGACCAAGGAAGCGGCACGGAATGCGCAAGAGCCGGTGTGGGAAGAGTCGATCCATGAGAGGAGGCCGCACGAGTGATGCTGTGGGGAGAGCTGGATGTTGGCGTAAAGTGCATTCCGTGAGCATGTGTTGATCGCATGGGTCCGTGGTTTAATTACGAGCACGTACTTTGATAATCTTCCTTGCGGATAATTTGGTAAAAGTTCCTGGAAAATGTACAACAAATCCGTCATGTTCAACAAAATACTCTCAATAATCGAAAAGGCGTCTGGCATTCCCACTTCTCTGTCTATCACAGAGTGCATGATGCTCACAATAAGATCCACTCGCCTATCCTACATCTCGTCAAAACCCTCACTCCTACCCTTCCACCCTACACCGCTTTTTTCCCCACTCCGCACTTCATCATCAGCCCCAGTCACAACCAAAAGTCCAACATCCGCCCGCTCGTTCCGCCCATTCAATTCCCTTAACCCTTGCCTCGCCGCGTCCGAAAGCGTCGCCCCAGTCAGGTCCACGACGAGGCGTGCGACGCGGTCTCGCGCGGGGATGTCGGCGATTTCGGGTGGGTGGGGAAGGAGGGCGAAGTCGTGCCATGACGAGATTAGGTATTGGACTGTGAGGTCGGTGAGGAGGGGGTTGTCGCTGAGGACGAGTCGGAATGTTGGGAAGGCGCGGTCTCGGAGAGTATCGGCGGGTGAAGTTGGCGCACGCAGGATTCTGTGCACAACACGGCCGTCTGATATACTCTCGAACAATGGAGTGAGCATGTCATCCGTCAGACTAGACTTTGTCAGCGTGAATTCCGCAAGTGTGGGTGTCGCGAGTGGCAGGGCGGTGAGGATTTGGGTGACGGTTTCGAGGTGCGTGTTGGAGGATTTGAGGGAGAGACGGAGGATTTTGAGGCCTGCTGTTGGTGAGGTGAAGAAGGAACAGAGATAGGGGACGGTTGCGGGTGACCTTGAAAAAGAGAGGGAATGGTATGTGGATGGGCCGTCATTCTATTTGAAGTTGTACGTTTAATGACTTTCGACACCCACCATAGGCAATCCAAAAAGTGAATCTCTTCCAGTGCAAAGCCTTCCGCTTGTCGCAGCGCCAGCTTCTCCCACAAATACTGCAATGCAAAACTGTTGTAATATCCACTACCCTGAACGCATCCGTCCATCACCATACGCCGCAACGACGGGTGCTTGGCGAGCGCGGTCCCGATCTGAATGACACTGTTGTGTCCCAGCGGGACTTGGGCGATATGGAGGGACTCCAGGGACCGGTTGAACGCCAAAAAGTCCAAAAACAACTGCCAGAACGACAAGGTGATCATGCTGCGCTCTTCATGCAGATCAACGAGGCGCAATTCCCGCACAGTGACGGAGTTGCGAAGAAGACCGCCCAGCGCGCGCCCGGAGGATGACCCGACGCTGCAGTGAGCCATATCGAGGACTCGGATCGTGGCAGTAGGAGCGGCGGTGATGATGTGCGCGAGGTCTTGCTCGCTGAGCTCGCAGTCATGCAGACGAAGGACGGCGAGGTTTGAGAGAGAGGCGATGAAGTTGGTTAAACCTGTGACGGCTGCTTCTGGTATCACCGTGGAGATCAAGCTGAGAGAAGTGATGGTTTCATAACGTGCGGCGTCAAGGTCGGGCGCTCCAAGATGTATCAGTTTCAGGAATTGTTCCTTTTTCTGAAGTTTACCAAAGTTGAGGCTGAGCGATTCGAGACCCGGCAAGATTGAAGAGAGGTATTCTGATGCGTAATCGACAGTGGAGGGTTCCAGGTTGTGCAACTAAATGGAAGGAGGGATCATTGCAATTTGACCGAACTCCTTTTGTGGTTGAACACGTCATCCCGAATAAATACCCACTTCTACCGACCTCACGTGCCCTTCAGTCAACGCCAATGCCCTCCGTACACCTGGTTGCTTCAACAGCGATGCTTGAATTGTCAGGTAATCCACGGATGATACGCTATCCCGGATAACAGCTTCCGAGAGTTGCTCCAACGTGATCGTGATCGTATCGGACTTGCGGAACAGGTCCCAAATATCTTGAAGGAGGTGTCGGTCAGTGGAGGGATTGTATGGATGAACCAAGAACTCGTCCAGCAACTTCTGTAACGCCCCAAAGTTACCCGCGCCTAGTTCTGTAAGCATATGCCGTCCACTTCAGGGAGTCAAAGGATAATCGTAGAGATCGGGCGAGTACAATGAAACGCCATGGTGGACGCTGCCGCACAAAACTTGAAAACTCACGCTTCAGTTTTGAAAATGAAGTTCTCCAGTGCAGTAGACCTCCACGACGCCACCAAATCGCACTCGGTTGTCCCCCCTCTCCGCGGCTTGACTCCCAATCGTTGACACACAGTCTTCCACACCGCGGGATCGTCCAAGGGAAGCTCCGATACTGCATCGGTACTCAGGCAAGTCCTTGCCCACGACGAGAACAAAACGATTGCGAGAGGGGAAAGCTGTGAGAGAATCGCTCGTTGTTGTTCTTGAGGCAACCCGTCTGCAAAACGGACGATGTGTCTGAAGAGATGGATGGGGTCTGCCGCCAAAGAAACCGCGCAGAGGAGTGAGAGCGATGGCGGCGCAGCGTCCGTGGTGGAGCTGCCATGTGGAGTGTCCGCAAGCATGAGCGAGACCGGCTAAAGTGCACTGGTATCGAATACCGTTTTCACCTGAATTCTCCCTTTGCGACACGTACGACGACTAGGCAGCGCCGACATGTCGCATCACCACGCAGCGCACGGACACGCACATGGGTTTTGGGGCGAACCGACGTCCTCGGGTGAGGGATCACCATTTGAACATTCAGGTGGATGTTGGCATTCTACTAAAACTTGCCCCGATGTACGCAGTCAACTGGTGCGAACGGGACTATATATGGAGCTTCTACATAGCAGAGTTTTTCAACACTGTTTCCTCGCTATCGATGGTCTTTGCCGGCCTGATTGGCCTGTGGATCCACCGGTTGCCTTTTTGGAGCGGAAAGCATACCGGAAGCGAACGCCCAGCGGTCCTCGAGACGGCCTACATTTTTGCCTTTATGTCGCTCGTCATTGTGGGATGGGGAAGTGTCGCCTTTCACGCAACTCTGTGGAGAGAATCTCAGGTGAAGGTTCAAACTTTCGCAGCACGGTATACAACCAGTGTAAACCTCTCCCTCCCTAGGCTCTGGATGAAGTTCCCATGCTGTACTGTGGACTTCTCATCACGTATTGCATTCTCACGTTCGCAATGCCCCGAGATGGCAAAAGTTCGGGGAACAACATTCTCTTGGCCCACCCTGCAATCCTACCCATCGTTCTTTCCGTTCTCGCTGCCATTTCTACAGTTTTGGTCACCATGCCTGTCGGAAAGCTCGCCTTTGCCATTTTTGTCGCCATTATGATCGGTTTCTACGTCTCCACCATTGTGCGCATCGCTCTGTTCGTTCGCCAAGAGTACGCCCGTCTCGCTTCCCCGGACACGGAGAAACTCGACCGTGCAGGATCCCGTGCGGCGATTGCCATGTTCTGGGAAGGGCTTTCGTACTTCTTGATCGCCGTGTCGGTGTGGTTGGTGGACAAGAACCTGTGCGACTGGCTTGATGCCATGGGGCCCTGGAACCCGCAGCTGCATGCCTGGTGGCATTTTCTTGCCGTAGGTGTTATTTTCTGCCTTGGACGATTACCTTCATCACCTGTTCTTCATCTGCACAATGTATAGTCCCTGGGAGTATACGACTCCATCGTTTACACGCTCTTCACGCGGCAACGGTTTCTCCTCACGAACTCAGGGTCGCCTCGTAAAGCGGGTATTCGCTGGCTGGTCAGGATTCCAGTTCCCCTTTTGGGTCACGTCACGGCGCTGCCGTATGTGGTGGTGGTTGAAGGTACTGGAGCTAACGGGAGTTCAGATGGAAAATCTTCCAATACAAAGAAAAGGAATTAAACAGTAGATTTTACTTCCATCTCTGTTATGGAGACGGAAAAAATAAACAGGGCACGTGATGTTTGCCTTCTGCTGCGCCACCTTGCCGTTTGAGGTTTCTGGCGCGTTTCTTCACCCAAGAAGACCCATCGACCTGTTTGTCGAACGTTTGACCCCGTTCCTACGTCCGCTCCTTCTTGCGTACGTTTCAGGCGTCTTCCTCTCCCACCTTCGGCCCGCAGCCCCTCTTCCTGTTCGCCTCTCTTTTTCGACCGTCCCCTTTTCAATGATGTGCGACCACGCGCACCACAACCACGGAGCAAACGAAACGAACGGAGTAAACGGAGTCTCGCACTTGGACGATGCCCCACCGCTTGTAGCCCCGCCGAGACCCGCCGCGGAATGGAATGGCGTGGGTCATCCGACAGTTCCAGGTACGCGTGGCAATACCTGCCGCGGGGCATAACTCCACGGCAGTAATTTTCGTGTGGCGTGGGAGAGTGTTTGGACTAACTGTACCCTCTCCGCTGCCGCCTGTCGCTTTCGACCGGTCCCGAACCTGTCACCAGACGTGGAGGCGTACCTTCGAGAGGCACTCACGAAGCGCATCCTTTTCATCGACGGCGCGATGGGAACCATGATTCAGCGGTACCGGTTGACGGAGGATGATTTCCGCGGGACCGAGTTCACGAGGGAGAAGTTTCCGAAGGATGTCAAGGGAAACAATGTACGTCGATCCGTGTCTGCGCCCGCCCCATCCCCCTTTCCCCATCTTTTCGAGTTGCATTGAACGTCTGTATTTGTAGGATCTTATCGCCATCACTCGCCCCGACGTGCTTCTAGCGATTCACCGACAGTACCTGGAAGCCGGATCGGACATCATCGAAACCAACACGTTCTCTGGAACCACAATCGCCCAAGCCGATTACAGCATGCAATCGCTCGCCTACCGCATCAACGTCGAATCCGCCCGCGTTGCCAAGCAAGCGACCGTTGAATTTTCCCTCCGGGACCCGAGCAAACCTCGTTTTGTCGCCGGTGCGCTGGGCCCGACGAACAGGACGGCGTCCATCTCGCCGTCGGTGGAGAACCCATCGTTCCGGAACGTCACTTTCGACGAACTCGTGGAGGCGTACTCGGAGCAGGCCAGGGGTCTCTTGGACGGTGGAGCGGACTTTCTCCTTGTCGAAACGATCTTCGACACGCTGAACGCCAAGGCGGCACTGTATGCTATCGACACGCTGTGGGAGGCACCTCACAACTATAAGAAGGTTCCCATCGTCATTTCGGGTACGATTGTGGATAACTCAGGCAGGACGCTGTCAGGGCAGACCGGGGAGGCCTTTATCGCGAGTGTGCTCCATGCAAACCCTCTGGCCGTGGGCTTGAACTGCGCGTTGGGAGCGGACCAGATGCTGCCCTTCTTGCAGAGAGTGGCGCGGGAATGCCCCGTGTTCACGGTGTGCTACCCGAACGCTGGGCTACCGAACACATTTGGGGAGTATGATGAGACCCCGGAGCAGATGACAGAGAAAGTCAAGGTGCGTGCTTCTTCGTAGCGGATTTGCTGTTGCGAAATGCCAACTGTTCGCCCGCCAGGTCTTCGCCGACCTGCATCTCCTCAACATTATTGGTGGCTGCTGTGGTACCACCCCAGACCACATTTCCGCCATCGCCAAGGCCCTAGGCAACAGCCCCCCCCGAGTTCCTCCATCGAGTATTCCAGGGTACCACCGCCCTCTGACGCTTTCTGGGCTGGAGCCCCTGGTCATCGACAAGGGAACAGGTTTCGTCAACATTGGAGAACGGTGTAACGTGTCTGGGTCCCGTATTTTTGCGAAGAAAGTGGTTGCAGGACAGTGGGAGGGTGCTATTGATATCGGAAAGGCGCAGGTGGAGGCGGGGGCGCAGGTCATCGACGTGAACTTGGATGAAGGGTGAGTCACAATCGAGTGGGATGAAGGAGAACTGAAACCTTCAACCCACACGGTCGTACCCTTTATAGTCTGCTCGACGGTGTGGTAGCCATGACGAAGTTCCTAAACTACATCGCCTCCGAGCCCGACATTGCGCGAGTTCCCCTCATGGTGGACTCATCCAACTTCAACGTCGTCCTCGCAGGTCTCAAATGCGCCCAGGGTAAATGTATCGTCAACTCCATCTCGCTGAAGGAGGGCGAGACTGACTTCATCGCAAAGGCCAAGATCGTCCGACGGTTCGGAGCGGCAGTGGTTGTCATGGCGTTTGACGAAGATGGACAGGCCGTGACGGCTGACAGAAAGTTTGAGATTTGCAAACGGTCGTACGATATTCTCACAAAGGTTGTCGGGTTCCCGCCGGAAGATATCATCTTCGACCCAAACATCCTCACGATCGCGACGGGAATGGAAGAGCACAACTCATACGCGAAGGAGTTTATCGCGGCCGTGGATATGATCAAACGTAATCTCCCTGGGGCAAAGGTCTCCGGAGGCGTATCGAACCTTTCGTTCTCCTTCCGAGGGAAAGGTGAACTTCGAGAATCGATGCACTCGGTCTTCCTCTTCCACACCATCAAAGTCGGAATGGACATGGGTATTGTAAACGCTGGTGCCTTGCCAATTTATGACGACATCCCGGAGGAGCTTCGCATTCTTTGTGAGGACGCCGTGTGGGACCGCGATCCTGATGTGACAGAGAAGCTTCTCAAGTATGCGGAGAAATCTAAAACATCCGGGAAGGAGAAAGTCGCTGGGGAGGAAGATGCGTGGCGCAAATTAGATGTCGAGAAGCGCCTCGCACATGCGCTTGTAAAAGGAATCACCGACTACGTTGTGCAAGATACTGAAGAGGCTCGTTTGGACAAGGGAAGATACCCTCGACCCCTAAATGTCATAGAAGGTACGTCCTAGTATTTCTTTCGTTAATGAAAGTGGAGTTAAATGATTCAACGTATTTATTATGTTAGGACCTCTGATGAAGGGAATGGGAGTGGTTGGGGAATTGTTTGGAAGCGGCAAAATGTTCTTGCCACAGGTGATCAAGAGCGCCAGGTGAGTCGAATATTTCGCATCATGATTTTCCATTGTTTGAATCTTTGCCTTTCAGAGTCATGAAGAAAGCTGTTGCTCATCTCATTCCTTACATGGAGGAAGAGCGCCTGGCCAACCTCGCTGCTGCTGGGATCGATGCTAGCACCACTGATGCTAACTCTGCGTATAACGGAACAGTGGTCATGGCGACAGTCAAGGGCGATGTCCACGACATCGGAAAGAACATTGTCGGCGTTGTGCTCGGTTGCAACAATTACCGTGTCGT